>CM065716.1:27472770-27477770 GCA_033310375.1 Conus canariensis | reverse complement strand
ATGAGGGTATAAATGCGTGTGTGCAAGTTGATGGAGATAGGATAGATCAGAGTGTGTATGTGTAGGGAATGGTTGTTGTGTGAGAATAACTATGTGTCAGGACAAAGACAAGAAATCTAAATGAGTGATGTAAGTGGAAATCATTTCTTAATTTTCTTTAGTTGTGTATACAACTTATTTGCAGTTTTGGTGTTTTTTTTTTTCTATGCATAAAAAAAGACATTCCACTCCCTTGACATAACAGCTACAAGCCAATGTCAATAAAAGATGTCACTTTGTCAGTGTCAGTGTGTGTGTTTCTCTCTCGCTTAAGAAATGTCAAATCCCGTGGCTCTTCACAATCTTGAACGAACTTGGTGGTGCCTTCTGGTGGGTGACTTTCACCCATTCTGGCTCTGGGATTGTTGTCATCAATAAGGGGACTCAGCAGGTGGTGTCCTGTGTATGTTGGATCAGAGCAGGCACCACTGAACACCACCACAGTGATCTGGTGTCCTGTGTATGTTGGATCAGAACAGGCGCCACTGAACACCACCACAGTGATTTGGTGTCGTGTGTATGCTGGATCAGAACAGGCACCACTGAACACCACCACAGTGATCTGGTGTCCTGTGTATGCTGGATCAGAACAGGCTCCACTGAACACCGCCACAGTGATCTGGTGCCACTGAACACCACCACAGTGATCTGATGTCCTGTGTATGTTGGATCAGAGCAGGCACCACTGAACACCACCACAGTGATCTGGTGCCACTGAACACCACCACAGTGATCTGGTGTCCTGTGTATGCTGGATCAGAACAGGCACCACTGAACACCACCACAGTGATCTGGTGCCACTGAACACCACCATAGTGATCTGGTGCCACTGAACACCACCACAGTGATCTGGTGCCACTGAACACCACCACAGTGATCTGGTGCCACTGAACACCACCACAGTGATCTGGTGTCACTGAACACCACCACAGTGATCTGGTGCCACTGAACACCACCACAGTGATCTGGTGTCACTGAACACCACCACAGTGATCTGGTGTCACTGAACACCACCACAGTGATCTGGTGCCACTGAACACCACCACAGTGATCTGGTGCCACTGAACACCACCACAGTGATCTGGTGCCACTGAACACCACCACAGTGATCTGGTGTCCTGTGCATGTTGGATCAGAACAGGTGCCACTGAACACTACCACAGTGATCTGGTGTCCTGTGTATGTTGGATCAGAACAGGTGCCACTGAACACCACCACAGTGATCTGGTGCCACTGAACACCACCACAGTGATCTGGTGCCACTGAACACCACCACTGGTGCCACTGAACACCACCACAGTGATCTGGTGCCACTGAACACCACCACAGTGATCTGGTGTCCTGTGTATGTTGGATCAGAACAGGCTCCACTGAACACCACCACAGTGATCTGGTGCCACTGAACACCACCACAGTGATCTGGTGTCCTGTGTATGTTGGATCAGAACAGGCACCACTGAACACCACCACAGTGATCTGGTGTCCTGTGTATGTTGGATCAGAACAGGTGTCACTGAACACCACCACAGTGATCTGGTGCCACTGAACACCACCACAGTGATCTGGTGTCGTGTGTATGTTGGATCAGAACAGGTGCCACTGAACACCACCACAGTGATCTGGTGTCCTGTGTATGTTGGATCAGAACAGGTGCCACTGAACACCACCACAGTGATCTGGTGCCACTGAACACCACCACAGTGATCTGGTGCCACTGAACACCACCACAGTGATCTGGTGCCACTGAACACCACCACAGTGATCTGGTGCCACTGAACACCACCACAGTGATCTGGTGCCACTGAACACCACCACAGTGATCTGGTGCCACTGAACACCACCACAGTGATCTGGTGTCACTGAACACCACCACAGTGATCTGGTGTCACTGAACACCACCACAGTGATCTGGTGCCACTGAACACCACCACAGTGATCTGGTGCCACTGAACACCACCACAGTGATCTGGTGTCCTGTGCATGTTGGATCAGAACAGGTGCCACTGAACACTACCACAGTGATCTGGTGTCCTGTGTATGTTGGATCAGAACAGGTGCCACTGAACACCACCACAGTGATCTGGTGCCACTGAACACCACCACAGTGATCTGGTGCCACTGAACACCACCACTGGTGCCACTGAACGCCACCACAGTGATCTGGTGCCACTGAACACCACCACAGTGATCTGGTGTCCTGTGTATGTTGGATCAGAACAGGCACCACTGAACACCACCACAGTGATCTGGTGTCCTGTGTATGTTGGATCAGAACAGGCGTCACTGAACACCACCACAGTGATCTGGTGCCACTGAACACACCACAGTGATCTGGTGCCACTGAACACCACCACTGGTGCCACTGAACGCCACCACAGTGATCTGGTGCCACTGAACACCACCACAGTGATCTGGTGTCCTGTGTATGTTGGATCAGAACAGGCACCACTGAACACCACCACAGTGATCTGGTGTCCTGTGTATGTTGGATCAGAACAGGCGTCACTGAACACCACCACAGTGATCTGGTGCCACTGAACACCACCACAGTGATCTGGTGTCATGTGTATGTTGGATCAGAACAGGCGTCACTGAACACCACCACAGTGATCTGGTGCCACTGAACACCACCACAGTGATCTGGTGTCCCATGTATGTTGGATCAGAACAGGCACCACTGAACACCACCACAGTGATCTGGTGTCCTGTGTATGTTGGATCAGAACAGGCTCCACTGAACACCACCACAGTGATCTGGTGCCACTGAACACCACCACAGTGATCTGGTGTCCTGTGTATGTTGGATCAGAACAGGCACCACTGAACACCACCACAGTGATGTGGTGCCACTGAACACCACCACAGTGATCTGGTGTCGTGTGTATGTTGGATCAGAACAGGTGCCACTGAACACCACCACAGTGATCTGGTGCCACTGAACACCACCACAGTGATCTGGTGCCACTGAACACCACCATAGTGATCTGGTGTCCTGTGTATGTTGGATCAAAACAGGCACCACTGAACACCACCACAGTGATCTGGTGCCACTGAACACCACCACAGTGATCTGGTGTCACTGAACACCACCACAGTGATCTGGTGCCACTGAACACCACCACAGTGATCTGGTGTCGTGTGTATGTTGGATCAGAACAGGCGCCACTGAACACCACCACAGTGATCTAGTGCCACTGAACACCACCACAGTGACATGGCAGCAGCGCAGTGTCTCCTTTGGTGGGTTGCCTCGCAATGACATATTACTGACTGTTCCCTGTTTACTGTGATTGTTGTGGTGTGACATGATGACCTTGGCGGTGGCTGTGTTTACAAATCCCGGAATGAGCTGCATGGAACAAAGCCATTGGGGAAAAGGGGGGAGGGGGGGGGGAGGGGAGGGGGGGAGGGGAGGGGGGCAGGGGGGGGGGAGGGGGGGCATCGAAGATGAACTGGTTAAAAAAAATGAAATAAAAGCTCACTCAAAACTACAAACATAAACCATCATAAGTTATCTGTTAGAAGGCTTTTTCTCTCCCTAAATCCAAAAATACACCTACAAAGATAAAACATAATAGAGTGAAACAAACACACAAAAAAGCAAGCAATGAGAAAGAACAGCAAACAAAAAGTTAACTCAAAATTATTCATGATGGATAAATAATACAAACTATGAATAAATACAATGACAGAATATTACCATAAGTTTGCTGCCATCAATGTGATCAGACAGGAAGTGATCTCGAAACACGGATAAGCTGCACTGCAACAAAGACAAATTGAGCACGTCAATACATTTGAGTTATATGCAGGTCCATTTTCATCTTGGACCATCTAATAAAATTTACACATTTATGGAGACAGTAACCCTAACATCTGATTATACTTGATAATTTTGTTTTCAATCTTAAAACAAAATAGAGTTTGCCTACACACCCTATTTCTAACTGACATACATAAGGGTACAGAACAGGCAAATGATACTCATGACTGAATCACTATGAAACAATTGGAAAGAATTTTAAACACACACACACACACACACACACACACACACACACACACACACACACACACACACACAAGAGACTCACTTCTATTCCATGCTTCATAGAATAGATCATCAGTGTGCCAGAGCAAACGATTTTCCTCGTAAGAACATGCACACTGGTGTCATCCTCAGATATCATTCCTGAAGATGGAATATGGCTACCTTCTTGGTGGGGTTTTAAAGTAGTCATATGGTGTGCCAAATTTCACAAAAGCTTGGGGTTTTGTCCATAGACTGAAGAAGAAGAAAACAACAGACACTAACATCTTGTATGACTTGATGGGGGGAACTGAAGAACGACTTGTTAAAAGACCCTTAAGTATTTAGTATGCCTGGACATAGAAGTCATTGTCTCAGTAAGTTCAGAGGCACAAGTATCTTGTTTATGTGGATAGGGGTAAGTTGTGCTGTCTCGAGGAGTTGCATGGTTATACACAAATGTCCTTGGGTCAAAATATCTTATTCTGAAGAGATCACAAAACCTCACGAGGATACCAACTAAGTGTGTACAGAAGGGTCACAAAACCTCATGAGGATACCAACTAAGTGTGTACAGAAGGGAGAAGTCTGAAGTTTACTTACAAGATAAGCTTTTGTTTTTCCTTTTTTGGGGGGTGGGTGGGGGTCGGTATTGTCCTTTTTCTTTTTTTCCTCTAAAAGACTTAAAAAGTTTCTGTACACCAAGAATCAATCAAAAACCAGTTGTTTCAGTTTCAGCACTGATTCCATGCATACAAAATGACTCTACTAAAGTTGCCTTTGAAAAAAAAAACTCTATAAAAAGTTTGCCACCACAAGTAAACAATACTATACGAAGGAAAAAACAAAACAAGAATACGCAAGCACAAGCACACACACACACACACACACACACACACACACACACACACACACACACACACACACACAC
>CM065716.1:27462770-27465270 GCA_033310375.1 Conus canariensis | reverse complement strand
GGATTGCCCTAATCTGAAAAGGTGTAGAAGCCACTAGAGTTGGCACCTTTATTTCGAGGGTTTTTCCAGTTGTGACAACTGCTGATGGTGACTATCAGCATGCAAATGATTTCGCGGGTGGCGGGAAGATGGAGGAGGTGGGGAGATAGAGGGGATAGGGGAAGGGGTGGGCGGGAGGGAAGAGGAGATGAGCGGGAAGAGTGAAGGGGGAGGGGCTATAACCACGCAAGGTGTTGATGTGGATTTGGCTGATCCCAACGGTTCGGCAGCTGGTCGAGAAGTGACAAATAGTGTTCCGTGTGAAACTTGCTTTCAGTTTAAGGGGCCCTGGAAAGAGAAGGTGGAGAGTGGGAGCATTAGGGTAGGGGTGGGGTTTAGGAACATTTTGTTTTTCTTTCTTAGTTGTTTCCGTTGTTTTTGTTGTTGTTGTTGTTGTTGTTGTTGCTGTTGTTGTTGTGTAGATTAGAATTACTTTTCGCAGATCTCCCGAAAAGTCAGTTAGTCGTGGTCACTGAACTGAATGTAGAAAGGAAGGAAAGAAGACAGTTGAAAACAAAAACAAACAAACAAAACAAGAAAAAAAAACAACCGAACTGATTGGTCTTCACTCAGTGGTGCAAACAAAACGTGCATCTCCAATTACTGGGGAGAGGGGGGTGGGCGGAACGGTCTCATAACTGCTATCCACACACCTAAATTAACCTCTCTGCAGACAGCGACGATGGCCATCACTGCCACAAGCCATGAGGTGACACTGCTGCTCTACGATCGGATCGTCATTTCTTCCGCTGCTTCCCCAGGCTGCACAGTGAAACAGATTCTTTCAGAGTGGTGGGACTTGAATGATGTGAGACATAAACATTTTACAGCAGACTCCACGAAAACCTTGTTCAGAGAAGTTCCACCTGATGTGATCTTTGAACGTCTAAGGGAGATTAACACATTTGCATCACACACACACAACACACACACACACACACACACACACACACACACACACACACGCACACACACGCACGCACGCACGCACCACGCACGCACGCCCCCACCACGCTCTCCCCCCCCCCCCCCCCCACGCGTGCATGCACACACACACACACAACACACGCACACATACACACCCTGTCGTGTGTGTGTGTGTGTGTGTGTGTGTGTGTGTGTGTGTGTGTGTGTGTGTGTGTGTGTGTGTGAATGTAAGAGTAGTATGCAGGCACCACCAGAGATCAGGACGATGGGATAAGAGAATAGGAGTTGAAGGATAACAGGGGGAAGTGTGGGGGTGGGGGGAGGGGGAAGAGTAGGGGGGAAGCGGGAGGGGAAGAAGGTGGAAAACGTTTGCCAGCATCGGAACTCAAGGGTGTTATCAGACACGTTAAAACCAACAGTTGGCTGATAACTTCAAAAGCTCTGATTGTTGAAATGTACTCGAAAGGTGGAAAAGAAACAATGAGTGGCCGAGCTCCAACTAAGGGAACTAACACCATATGCATATACACGAACCAAAAGCTACTGATTGCCTCCCTTGCCACGACAACCTTGGGAAAAGCTTGGCCGTCGCGACATCTCAAGCTAGCCTAAAAGTAGATCATTCGTAGCACTTACATCGTATCATTACCGTTTTTTTTTTTTGTCCTCCCAGTTCTTATAGAACAGGGAGTACTTTGCAATGGGAACGAAGAAATGCTGTCTGTGTGTCTGTGTGTGTGTCTGTTGTCCGTGGTCAAAATGTGTTCCACTCGCTCCAGACAAAAGTTCTGGGTCGATCTTTCTGAAAAAAATGTACGTATGTTCATTATGGGTCACGGATGATGCCCGATGTTTCATTTAACCAGAACAGCCGTTACTGACGGCTATAACGGCCCCAAACGGTTTTTCTTCTTTATGGAATATTTCAGAAAGTACTTGTATTCAAGAAAAACTGGGAGTACGTTTATATGTTTTGCATCTTGTAAAGAACTAAATCCATCTCAGACAATACTGCGTTTATGATTGTCCTGCATGCTCTCTATCAAAAACTGCTTTGAGTTTGGCAAAGAAGGAATGAATCAGTGCGTGCAGTATTAGGTAAAGTAAGGTAAGGTAAAGTTGCTTACAGCCCAGCCGACCGCAAAGGGCCACGTCAGGGCTGTCACCGCGTTGGTCAACTCATAAGTCATAATTAAAAAAACCCCACCAAAAGTCGTTCACACAACCGTTTAAAACACACCTACAAACACCGGAATCGGAAATTTAGTTAAAAATCTGTCGTCTGTAAATTCTTAGATCAGATGAAAAATGTTAATCTCCTTGAAAAAATTCACAGATCACATCAGGTGGGACAATTCTTGTGAGGCGGCAGTTGTATGCACGTGAAAGGCTTTCCCAGGTAGGAGTTGAGCTTTTCACAAAGGCAGTTGTATATATGTCTGTGAAAGGCTTTCCCAGGTAGGAGCTGAGCTTTTCACAAAGGCAGTTGTATATATGTCTGTGAAAGGCTTTCAGAACTTTCGCAATGGTAGGC
>CM065716.1:27440236-27457670 GCA_033310375.1 Conus canariensis | reverse complement strand
TGACAGACTTTAAACTGAGGAGGCCGTACTATCCATGATGTGTGATCTGTTTGTAGAGAATACCTGCTGACACGCCATTCACTACGGATGATACACCAGCCGTAATGCACAGATTTATTATTATTTTTTATTTATTTATTATTTTTATTTTTACTTTTTTGCTGTCCCAACCTCTGCGCCACCTCAGAGGCAGTGCACCCACGCCGCTCATTCCGACACCCCGTCCACAGCCACAGCCCGGTCGGCTCTGTAGAGTACACCATAACATAAAAGCATCAGCTGGTCTTTCAGAAATGTTTGGTCTGCCTCTTTCTTTCACACCTTTGTCAGGCCACTAAGCAACTCGAATCACACGCTCAAAGTGTTGACAGAGATTCTGAAGGTACACCTTTTCCTGACAAACGGATGTTCCAGGTAACTGAAAGAACGGTTGGTATGGAAGCCACGCCCTGTAGTCTCCGTGCAAGCTGTGTATACTACAACAGGTGTTTGGAGCAGTGTTGCCGCTGCAATAACTTCCACATCCAATCCCCAGGAACGAGGCTGTAGAGTGTTTCCAGAGAGGTACTGACCTAGGTCTTGCCCAACATAAGCAGTGAAAGTTTCATGATTGCGACACATGAAGTCAACAATTGCATCTCTTAGCTGTTCATGAAAATCCTGTGTGCCACACACCTCATAGCTAAGAGCTCTGTAAAGGCAGTTTCCATCACCCACAATTGAGTTGACTTCAACGGGTATTCCCAGCTCTCTTCTGACCGGTCTTTCAGGCAGATCGAGAGGTTTTGGGAGACCCAGTCTCTCAGACTGCCGTTGTCGCCAAGAAGAATTGGTTGGTTCGAAACTTTGCGGGGGCGCGGATTGAAACCCCATAAAGTCCACGTCTGGCCCTGGTTTTTTTCTCTCTTTGTCATTCTGTGCTTCTGTCTCCCTTTGCCTCCATCCTTTCTCTCGTTTTTTCTTCCCTTCATCCTCCTCGTTCGTCTGTCTATTCTCCCTTCTAAACTCTTCTCTTGTCTCCCCATTCTTTTCCCCATCTTCTGCTCTCGTCTGTTCATTCTGTCCCCCATCCCTTTCTCTTGTCCCCCCTTTCCTCCCTCCATCTCTCTTTTCTGTTTCCCCTTTTCTTTCTCTATCCTCTGCTCTTGCCTCCCCGCTTTTCTCTTCTCTGTCATCGTCTCCTGTTCTTTTCTTCCCTCTATCCTCTTCTCTTTGTTTTTCATTCTTTCCTCCATCCTCTGCTCTTGTCTCCCCTTTCTTTTCTCCGTCTCATCCTCTTGTCTGCCCTTTGCTTTCTCCATTTTGTTCTCCTGCATCCCCTTTCTTTCAATTCTTCCTCATCTTTTGTCCCCCCTCTCCACTGTCTACTTTCTGCTCTGGTCTCCTCTTTTGTATGTCTACTCTCAGGTGTGCTGCTTTTCAAGAAGAAATCATCGATTCTAGTTTGAGTTTTAGCATTTGCTACATGCTTTTCCAAATGATATTTGAACGCTTCAAATGATTTCATGACTGCTTCATTGCAGTCTGAGTGCAAACAGTAAGTTTGTAATTTTGTAATACATTCCAAAGCAGTTTTGCTTGAAACTCTTTTTTCTTGTTCTCCACAGTTGTCATCTTCATCTGAGGCGTCTGTGCTGAACGTTTCTGGGGCATTTGATGTTGATGCAGCTGGCACAGTCGTGGCGCAGGATGCTGACCCCATTGTTGCAACAAGTACTCTTCTGGTGGAAAGTTGTATTCTTCAAATAGTCTCTTCAGAATGGGTTCCTGTGTCTCATGGTCACTATGGTCATGTTCTTCTGCGCAAGCTTCTGTGTCTTTGTCATGCCTGAAGCCCGCTTTGAGAAAGCAGTTGCTGATTGTCATTGGGGTCACCTCATCCCATGCCTGCTGCAGGGTACATACTGCATCCAAGAGGCTGAACTAGTAGTCTTTTGTTGTGCCTCCAGTGTTCATGTGAGCAACCAGCTTGAGAACCTTTCTCGTTCTGTATTTCACTTTCAAGTTCTGTATGACACCAGCGTCACATGGTTGCAGCTTGGAAGTTGCACTGGGTGGAAGAAATAAGACCTCCATTGCTCTTAACCCTGTGGGAATTTTGTGTGACGCACAATTGTCCAGAACTAGGAGAATTTTCCGATTCTGTCTTTGCATGATTCTGTCAAAGGAGAGCAGCCACGTTTGGAAAATTTCCCAGTCATCCAAGCCTTGCGATTGGCCTGGTACTCCACTGGCAGCTTTTTCACTCCCTTGAAACACCGTGGTTTCATGAACTTGCCGACTGTCAGAGGGGGTAATTTTTCACTACCGTCCATGTTACAACAAAGCATGACAGTGATTCTGTCCTTGGACTTTTTCCGCCGAGACACTGATCTCCCTTGAACGAAAATGTTTTGTCGGAGAGGAGCCTCCAAAACAGCGCTGTTTTGTCAAGATTGAACATATCGTTAGGCTCAAAGTTCATCAGCATTGGTCTGAGAACATCCTCCATCCACTTGTCCGTAAAGACTTCGTCCACAGCTCCTCTTTCGCCGCTCACTGATCTGAAGACGATATCATGTCTTTTCTTCCAACGGTGTAGCCAACCATCACTACATTTCCATTCTTGTAGTCTAAGAGTTGCTGACAACTCCTCTGCTTTGACTTTGAGGACAGGCCCACTGACTGGGATGTGTTCCGACCTACACATACATGTAGAAATAAAAAGAGCTTCAGTAATTTGATCAAAATGTCCAATGATGCTTTTCAAAGGGCAGCTTTAACCCCGCCATCAGTTACAGTGTAAACTATCCTTCACGTGTGTGTGTGTGTGTGTGTATGTGTGTGTGTGTGTGTGTGTGTGTGTGTGTGTGTGTGTGTGTATGTGTGTGTGTAAGTGTGTGTGTGTGTGTGTGCGTGCGTGCGTGCGTGCGTGCGTGCGCGCGCGCGCGCGCGCGCGCGTGTGTGTGTGTGTGTGTGTGTGTGTGTGTGTGTGTGTGTGTGTGGCATGCCAGGACATGCTACCGCCGCCACTTCCAGAAACTGGATCAGTTCCATCTCCGTTGCTTTCGCAGACTCCTGGACATACACTGTGAAGACCGTGTCACGAACCAGGAAGTCCTCCGACGTGCTGATCTGCCCGGTATCGAGGCCCTGATCATGCAATCACAGTTGAGATGGTCAGGCCACGTGATGAGAATGGAAGACAGCCATCTTCCAAAGCAGCTCTTCTCCGAACTGGCCAATGGCAAAAGAAGACAGGGAGGCCAGACAAGCGCTACAAAGCTCACTCAAGCAATCCTTGCGCGCGTGTAACATCAGTCATTGGCTGGGAAGGTAATTGCTGCCAACCGCACTGCCTGGAGACAGGCAACAACCAAAGGAGTCAAGGCCTTCGAGATGCGACGCCAGGAGCAACTTGACGCCAAACGTCAGGCCAGGAAAGACAGAAGGGTCAACCCAGCAGCTGCCGTAGCCTGCCCCGTGTGTGGACGGATCTGCGCATCGGAGTTCGGGTTGCGGCCTCACCAAAGGCGCCACTGACGTCATCGTCGCTTTGCGACGGACATCCATGTGTGTGTGTGTGTGTGTGTGTGTGTGTGTGTGTGTGTGTGTGTGTGTGTGTTTGCTTACAAATATGCAAGTACATGTATATATTCTTAATTTTAACAAGAATGCATATAAATATGTTACCATATGTTGTCTCTGGGGATTGCATCAGAGACAATACTATATCACACACTACAAAAGATTTATTTCAAGCCTTGTGTAGAGAATCGTCTTGAAATGCAGGTAGGAACTGTTTTATAATTTGTCATCGGAACAGAACATGAAAGCTTGAAAGCTTGAAAGAGAGAGAGAGAGAGAGAGAGAGAGAGAGAGAGAGAGAGAGAGAGAGAGAGAGAGAGAGAGAGAGAGCGTGTGTGTGTGTACGCGCGCACGCGCACCCACACAAGTATTTACGAGCAGTATTTAACAGCGCTCAGCGATATTCTGAATGGGAGTTAACAGGTACTCATAAGTTGTAGGCTATTACATATTGATGCTCGTCAAATGTGAAATGAACGAATGAATACGAACATAGCACGTGATTCCTTGATTATTTATCAAGCTTCTCACATACGTGCACATGCACGAGAAACAAAGACACAGAGAGAGAGGGAGGGAGTGATGGAGAGAGGGGGGAGAAAGAGTGTGTGTGTGTGTGTGTGAGAGAGAGAAGAGAGAGAGAGAGTGGGGGAGGGAGGGAGTGATGGAGAGAGGAAGGAGAAAGTGTGTGTGTGTGTGTGTGTGTGTGTGTGTGTGTGTGGAGAGAGAGAGAGAGAGAGAGAGAGAGAGAGAGAGAGAGAGAGAAAGGCGGGGTGGGGGTGGGGGTGGAGATATTAACATAACATACCTCGCTTGGACAAACCATTGCAGAAGTTGATTGTCAATGTCCTCATGTTTCGCCTTCCTATTCTTTTGCTGTAGCTGCGGGCAGTTGTACTGCCCAAGAACTGATTTTTGTATATGTCCCTTTGTTTTACAATGTTGCACAGAGTAGCAAGAGGAATCTGAAATTCTTCAGCAATCAACGTCCTTTTCTTTTTCGGGTTTCTCTCCACAGCATTCAAAATTTCGATTTTTCGTTTCAGCGAAATTGCTTGTCTTTTGTGTTTGTCAGCCATCTTCACTTTACATTGTACAAAGCCTTGCCTTGCCTTGCATTGAACATGCACTGGTGTGAAGAGAGAAACAGGGGTGGGGGCGAAGTTCAAACACCTCTCGTAATCAAGCGCCTGCGTTTTGTCTAGCTTACATCCGGATATCCCGTCTCTTAGGCGACATCAAAGGGCCCACATCCTGTCCCGCCAATTCCCGTGACCTGCATCGTGGAATTGTTTTTTTTTTTTTTTTTTAAATGTGTAGGCCCCACCGAGAAAATCTTTCGACAGCCGAGACTTTCTTACATCCGAGGTAAAGTTTCGCCAGGGTCAGCTAAACCTGTTTCTTACAAGCGAGTTTTCTTACAACCAAGTTTCTTACATCCGGGGTATTTTAAGTAGTGTTAAAGAATCCTCTCAGCAGGGGAAAACCATTTGATTTGTTATAGCCGATTTTCTTATAACCGAGTTTCTTATAACCGGATTCTACTGTACTTCTAACATGTATGATACTATTACGTTCGATTTGATACTTTAGTTACTTCAAGGAAGAGGCAAATAAATAAGTTGATTTTATTCAATGTCATATCCTCCCATGCCTCCAGCCGTTATGAATTAAATATTTCAGTGTTTTCACCTCTCTCTCTCTCTCTATCTCATAGACGCACGCACGCACGCACGCATGCACGCACTCACACACACACACACACACACACACACACACACACACACACACACACACACACACACCGCTTTTGTACACGGTCACTGTCTCTCAGTATCTCTCTGTTAGCCACTCTCACTCTGTCGTCTTTCTCTCACTCGGGTTTCGTTTATCTTCCTCTTAATTTGCCCCATTTTATGGCTCATTGTCTGTCTTACTCCATTTTTTTTTTATTGGGGTTTCTCTTCTTCTTAATTTGCCCCATTCTCTCGTTCATTGTCTGTCTGTCTTACTGTTTTTTTTTTTTAATTTGGACTCTTTCCATGTCACCTGTTTATCTACAGTCCGTCGATCTTTCTGTAATTAGACAGGGAACACAAAGTTACTTATCTGCAAACGTCATTCATTGGCCAAATGGCCGAATTAGAATTGGCCCGATGGAAAGAGAGCTTCGTGCACCTGGGCCTCATGGTGCTGAGTCTTATTAGGCTTGGCCCGTATTGCCCTGGCCCTATAAGGCCTCGGCCTTATTGTACTAGACTGTAGTGAAACTTTGGTCTTAACGATACTGGAACCTTATAGTACTGAACCCTAACGGTACTAGTACTAAATGGTACCGGCCCTTAATGGTACTGGGCCCTAATGGAACAAACCCTAACGGTACCGGGCCCTAATGGAACGGACCGTCATGGTAGTGAACCCTTATGGTGCTGGGCCCTAATGGAACGGACCTTCATGGTAGTGAGCCCTTATGGTGCTGGGCCCTAATGGAACGGATCTTCATGGTAGTGAGCCTTTATGGTGCTGGGCCCTAATGGAACGGACCGTCATGGTAGTGAGCCTTTATGGTGCTGGGCCCTAATGGAACGGATCCTAATGGTATTGGGCCCTCATGGAACTGACCTTAATGGTACTGGGCCCTAATGGTACTGGGCCCTAACAGAACAGGCCCTAATGCTACTGGGCCTTAATGGTACTAGGCCATAATGGTACTGGGCCCTAATGGAACAGATCTTAATGCTATTGCGCCCTCATGGAACTGACCTTAATGGTACTGGGCCCTAATGGTACTGGGCCCTAACAGAACAGGCCCTAATGTTACTGGGTCTTAATGGTGCTAAGCTTTAATGGTACTGGGCCCTAATGGAACGGATCCTAACGGTGTTGGACCCTAACGGTACTGGAACCTAACGGTACTGGGCCTTAATGGTACTGGGCCCTAACAGAACAGGCCGTAATAGTACTGGGT
This sequence comes from Conus canariensis, assembly GCA_033310375.1. Taxonomy (NCBI): domain Eukaryota; kingdom Metazoa; phylum Mollusca; class Gastropoda; order Neogastropoda; family Conidae; genus Conus; species Conus canariensis. The sequence continues at coordinate 27,451,135 of CM065716.1, read as the reverse complement.
CTTAATGGTACCAGTCCTTAATGGTGCTAGGCCTTAATGGTACTGGGCCCTAATGGAACAGACCTTAATGGTGCTAGGCCTTAATGGTACTGGGCCCTAACAGAGCAGGCCCTAATGGTACCAGTCCTTAATGGTACTGGGCCTTAATGGTACCAGTCCTTAATGGTACTAGGCCTTAATGGTACTGGGCTCTAATGGAACGCATCCTAATGGTGTTGGACCCTAACGGTACTGGAACCTAACGGTACTGGGCCTCAGTGGCACTAGGCCGTAATGGAACGGACCCTAATGGAATTGGATCCCAACGGCATTGTTACCTGATGGTACTTGGCCTTAATGGTACTTGGCCCTAATGGAATGGATTCTAACGGTATTGACCCTAACAGTACTGGTACCTAATGGTACTGGGCCTTCATGTTTTAACGGTACTGGGTCCTAATGGAACAGACCCTAAAAGTAGTCTACTGGCCCTAATGGAACTGGACCCTAACACTCCGTCTACCCATTGGCACTCCACATGCCATATCAGGGCTCACGGATCATGACTTTCTTGTGGAGGAAGAGTCTGTCAAAAAGACTGGCTAGACATGGTTTTGACCTGGGATCTTGTAATTCTAACGACGATCAATGCTGTCTACCAGGTTATCATTACACACACACACACATACACACACGCACGCACGCACGCACGCGCCCACGCACGCGCCCACGCACGCACACACACACACACACACACGCGCGCGCGCGCGCGCGCGCACGCACGTACACACAAACATAGACAGGCACACACACAAACACACAGAGATAGAGACAGAGAGAGAGAGAGAGGGCATTAACACTACTACCTGTAAGGTCGACATAGTTGGTCGCCGAACCGGAAACAACCTTAAAGCATTCCAATAGGTCTGCATCTATAGATCTCGAGGCCATTTTGCTTCCACAAACAACCCCGTGAAACAGGACGAATTTTTCTCGGTAATATCAAGGGGGACAGAGAGACAGACAGAATGAAAAATACACTGCTCAAAAGAACGTAAGGCCGCGTCTTTTTTCATGTTTTGTGAAAACCCACAGCACCAACAAACAAGCAAAAACCCTTCAAAACCTAGCCGTTCAAATGAAAAGCAAACCGGCACAGAATACTTGAATTTATTTTCAAAATTGGAAAAGGTCATTGTCCTTTAATGATTGTTTTTAGTGCTCTTTGTGACACAAAATTAGATGAACACATCACACACACACACACACACACACACACGAAAAAAAACGGTGTTGAACAATTAAAATGGGGAAAAAAAAGTTATCAGCACCGATTTTGCAGAAGGTTCTCGTGCATTCCCATGGAGGTCCTCTTTTTCAGGTCAGTGGCACTGCATACACAACTAGTGAGGTAGAAAAAAAAGATGATTTGTACACATTCACATGTCAGTGCGGTCATGTGTTGACGTGCAGAAGAGAGAGAGAGAGAGAGAGAGAGAGAGAGAGCTGCCAAACAATAATCTGTGTTTTACACAGACCACAGGGTCAATAGGTCTAGAACACTCTTCACTGCATATTGACACAGGCCTCACGTGGGGTCAGTAGCCCCGCACGGTAGGGCGGTGGACCGTGCAATAATAATCTGGGTGACCGAGTGGCAAACCATTCATCACTCTCACATGCATGCGCTTCACTTCATGGCTCATGAGCAAATCCCAAAGCTGAACGGGAGTAAAAAGCGCGCTTTCATTTTGCTGAGCCTAACATAGACTTCAGATTGACCGAGTAGGGGAGGGAGAACGGGGGTTGGGAATGGAGGAGGGGTGGGGAAAAGATACATGCGCATGGGGGTGTTGGGGTGAATGAGGGGGGGGGGGGGAAGAAGGGAATAGGGCCGATGGGATGAGCGATGGGGGAAATGGGAGGGAGCCAGGTGGTGAACAAAAATGAACTTAAAGAAAATCAATTATTAGAACAGAATGGTTTGCTTGCTCTCGTGAATTCAAAATGCAAGATAAAGTTCATATAAAAAAAATTCAGAGTAAGATCGAATGCATGTCATACAGAAGCATATCGTTTATGACGGCATCTGAATAAACAAGCACGTGCTGAAGCACACTTCTACTAAAATGACAGCTAACCGCTGTTGTTGATGCCACAGATTACTTTAGTTCGAGAGCCTTTCTTTTAAAAGAAAAATTCTGTAGAAAGGTAGAAAGGTCGTGAATGATGTACTACTTAATGAACAAATTCTGCGGAAAGGTTGAAAATGATGTTCTGATTCATGAACAAATTCTGCAGAAAGGTTGGAAACGATGTCCCGAATAATGAACACATTCTGTAGCAAGGTTGAGAATGATCTGATTTATCTTGGCGTTCACATAGGATGGAACTCGACATCTTGGAGGCAAAACTCAGTATAATGGACCAAAAAGCTAAGAACACCAGGGGCCTTAGAGGGAGGTTAGCCAGTTGTGGCAAGCACGCTTCACTAGGCCTTCTGTGATCTTATGGACAGGACTGTTTCGACAGACGTCGAGGAAACCAAAGGACTCCGACGACTTTCGCCCGTGGACTTTCATGGACTTTCGCCGCATGGACTTTCGTTCTGTGGATTTTGTGACCTTTTCGCCCCGTGGACTTTGCCCCGTGGACTTTCGCCCCGCAAACTTTCGTGGACTCTCTTCCCGTGGACTTTCGCCTTGTGGACTTTCGCCGCGTGGACTTTCGTTCTGTGTGTTTTGTGACCTCTTCGCCCCGTGGACTTTCGCCCCGCAAACTTTCGTGGACTCTCTTCCTGTGGACTTTCGCCTTGTGGATTTTCGCCTCGTGGACTTTGGTGGACTTTCGCCCTGTGGACTTTTGGTCTGCAGACTTTCGCGGATTTTCGAGGAGTTTCACCCCGTGGACCTTTGTCACAAAGACTTTCGTGGATTTCACTCTGCGGACTTGCGCTCTGAAAAAAAATGACGATTTTCTGGTATCGCTTCAGTCGAAAAAGACGAATTCACTTTTAAGAATGTAACTTCTCTCCCCCTTCATCGGAATGTGGCTTGAATTGTCATGCAAAGTGTTCAGCATTTTTCTTTCCATGCAAACGAATTATCAATAGGCACTAATTGACTGGTTGACTAGGAAAAAAAAACAAAAACATGTGAACCCAGAAGAAAATCTCATTGAAGTGTGGACGCATTTATCCTCGCTCGTCTTTAACTTTCAGTTATCATAGGAGAAGGTGTGTGTGTGTGTGTGTGTGTGTGTGTGTGTGTGTGTGTGTGTGTGTGTGTGTGTGTGTGTGCGTGCGCGCGCGCGCGCGCGCGAGCGATTAAACCAAATGTGTATATTTAAGAGGTTTCCATCAAGATGAATAACTGAACATACATATTCACATTTGATCTATTGTGAAACAGAGTGATCGCAGGGCGAAAAAGTCCATCGGGCAGAAGTCCACATGGGAAAAGTCCACCGGGCGAAAGTCCACAGGGCAAAAATCCACTGGGCGAAAAGTCCACGGGGTGAAAGTCCACGACCCCAAAGACCTTCCCACCCCTCAATGTATGTATGTACACCAACCCACTGCTTTCAGGAACATACTGAATGCATAGTCCCCGTTAGTACATGCCTCGTCTGAATCAAAGCAAACATATACTATTGACAGGGAAAATGTGTGCCAGTATCTTCAGAAAGACAATTACTTCGATGTTTGTGCAATATTTAAGCAGATATGTTACTGCGTGATAAATATCTCTTTAAGTGACAATATTCAATGGTAAATAAATCAGAGAGACCATGCAGACACATCCACACCCACCCACACACACATACGGGCGTGCACGCACACACACATAAAACACACAAACACGCGCGCGCACGCGCTCACACGAACCAGGATACAATTCGAGAAGGGGAACGTGGACGAGAAGTAGGCTACAGGATATTCCAACCAACCCGGTGTCGTATAATATCTGGGAACGCGTTCCCAGATTTCCTGAACTTCCAATCGTGAAATCTGGGAACGCGTTCCCAGATATCACGGTAAATCTGGGAACGCGTGCGAAAAAAAAAAGTGACAAGAAGGCCAAAGATCTCAATTGCACCTAAATAAATTGTTTCCTACCTTATCTCGAAAATCCATTCTTTTTTGTCTTCTTTCTGCCCTTCTGAGCTCTGAACGACCACGTTTCCAGATATCACAGGCCTTCCCAGATATCACAGTACATTTTGGGAACGCGTTCCCCTAAAAAATCTGTGATATCTGGGAAGCCTTCCCAGATATCACGTTCGCAGATTTCACGCGACACCGGACGCAGACCCCGATTCTTACATTGTCACAGCACTGACGGGACAAACACACAACATAGTGTGACCTAGACTCAGCCATAATATTTTTTCGTTTTGTCATGATAGTCATAAATGGACTTTAAACACAAAACGGTGTGACCCAGACCGAGATTCTTTTATGGCAATGAACTGATAACCTACTTAAAGTGACTCTAAACACAATATGGTTTTAAGACAGATTATGGGTTATGCTCCCTGTCACGTATGGGTTTTTCCCCTTTTTTTCTTCTTTTTGATTCATTTGTTATGTGATAAACTTTTACGGTTTTTTTTTTTTTCTTTTGTACCGCTCATTTGCGGATGTCTGTCATTTGCCTTTCGTTGGGAGTTGATTTCTCATTGCAATACCTTAAACTCTTGATCAAACCCTTTTACTTTGGGTTTACTTTTCTTTGTTGACCATTTTTCTGTGTGGTAAGACTATTTTTGATATCCTCCAGCATGAGAAAAAAAAATGCTCGTTCGAAAATTTAGAGAAATTTTCCTTTCATTCGTATACTTCTCGATCAAAGCCTTGTCCTTTCATTTCACTGTGGTGTGTTAAAAATATGATCTTTCCATTTTCTGCCGTTTTAGTTGCTGACTTAAGAATGTATGCATTTACATGTTGAATCGTTTTTTTTTTTTTAACTCTTATTTCTACAATGTTTTTGAACAATCTCTGGTAAGCATGTAAAAAACAAACAAACAACAACAAAAACCACTACCATCTGACCAAGAATGTCGTTTACGTCTTGTCCAAGTGTCTATCATTGGTAACAATAGCAAAATTATTTTTTCTTATACACACATGAATTAATCTACCTCCTGATACGTTAATAGAACTGTTCATGGAACATCTGTTACGAGTGCAATCATAAGAGTATGAAGATATCAGCAACTGCTTTCAGACAATTATTAATGTTAGAATCTCCGGTCGCTTCGACAGACGAATAGGCAGGCCGGCCATTTATCAGAATGGGTTCTTCGTGTGGGAATGGAGACCTGTCTTTAAGACCCACAGTCAGCTGCAGATGTTGCAGGGGAAGCTCTGCGGGACCTCAGCTCGGAAATACTTAGTACCCTAATGGCACAGGCGTCTCCAATGCGGTCTGTCAGTATGGTCCTGGTGGCAGTTTCCTTGTCGAGGTTCTTGAGGTTCGCCTTCAGTGTGTCCTTGGGCCTCCCGAGAGGTCTACCTAGGTTACCGTGCCCTGCTTACTTAAGCTAGTCATATACGAACATTTCGGGAATCCTGCTGTCTTCTACTATCATTGTCATTATTATTCAGAGTGCTTCTGTAGCACCCAATCTCGGTTAGAGACCGAATTCTGAGCGCTTTAGGCTACAGTCCGCGCCCACGTTTACACAACTGGCATGCCTACCGGAGCAGAGCCGACTGAAGAGCTGCCTGTTGGCAATAATTTCGCGTGTCACCCCGTCAATGTTAGTTACTGTTTTCTTCTTTTCGTTCTTTCATTGTTTTTCAAGCCGAACTGATTGGCGTTCACTCTGTGGCGCAGACAAAACGTGCATCTCCTATTACTGGGGAGAGGGGGGTGGGCGGAACGGTCTCATAACTGCTATCCACACACCTAAATTTACCTCTCTGCAGTCAGCGACGATGGCCATCACTGCCACAAGCCGTGAGGTGACACTGCTGCTCTACGATCGGATCGTCATTTCTTCCGCTGCTTCCCCAGGCTGCACAATGAAACAGATTCTTTCAGAGTGTTGGGACTTGCATGATGTGAGACATAAACATTTTACAGCAGACTCCACGAAAACCTTGTTCAGAGAAGTCCCACCTGATGTGATCTTTGAATGTCTAAGGGAGATTAACACATTTTTCAATTGATCTAAGATTTTACGGAGGAAAGATTTTTAACAAAATTTCCGGTGTGATTTTAAAAAGTGTGTTTTAAAGGGTTGTGCGAATGCGTTTTATATATGTATGTATGTATATGTATGTGTGTGTGTGTGTGTGTGTGTGTGTGTGTGTGTGTGTGTGTGTGTGTGTGTGTGTGTGTGTGTGTATGACTTGTAAATTGCTTCAACGTGGTGACAGTCCTGATATGGCCCTTTGCGGTCGGCTGGGCTATAAGCAACATTACCTCACCTTACCTCCCCCAGGCTGTGACCAGTTTCTAAATCTGAGAGCCTGATAACATCACAGACGGGACGAACTCACGACAGACAGCCTGAAGCAGTGATGTAGGATTGTCGGTATCTTCTCGTCATTGTAACGAGTTATCAGAAATGTGTGCATCTTAATGCCTTCCCTGTATACATTTAGTAGCTTTATGACGTTCGCAGTTTGTTGACTACGTCAAAAGGACCTTTATTGATTCTCTCTCTCTCTCTCTCTCTCTCTCTCTCTCTCTCTCTCTCTCTGGCGAAGCAAGACGAACATTTGACTGTTCCCGTAAAATGAAAAGATGACATACGAATACACAAACATAAACTGACAGGGAATTGAATCCTTTACATGTTGGGATAAAAAAAAGCACAGAAATCTGAAATCATTCGTTCCACCGATCGATCTTTCGATTTACACAAGAAGATTATAGCATTACAAAATTTCCAGTCGAATAACAAGCTTATAGCTTTTGCCATGCTCTGAAATAAACTCTACACTGGCAGTTCACATGATGTCTTCTAGATCAATGAATTCCTTCCTACATTATCTCCTTTATTTACCTGTCAAAATCTGAAAGAAATAACATTATCCCCTTTATTTACCTGTCAAAATCTGAAAGAAATAACATTATCTCTTTTATTTACCTGTCAAAATCTGAAAGAAATAACATTATCTCCTTTATTTACCTGTCAAAATCTGAAAGAAATAACATTATCTCCTTTATTTACCTGTCAAAATCTGAAAGAAATAACATTATCTCCTTTATTTACCTGTCAAAATCTGAAAGAAATAACATATTCTTATTTCTGTCAAAATCTGAAGAATACATATTCTTTATTACCTGTCAAAATCTGAAAGAAATAACATTATCTCCTTTATTTACTGTCAATATGAGAATAACATTATCCTTTATTACTGCAAAATCTGAAAGAAATAACATTATCTCCTTTATTTACCTGTCAAAATCTGAAAGAAATAACATTATCTCCTTTATTTACCTGTCAAAATCTGAAAGAAATAAGCTTCCGCTAAAAACGGTCCAAAACACCATATTCTGCTGCTGCTGCTGCTGCCGATGTGATGATGATGTGATGATGATGGATGATGATGATGATGATGATGATGAGATGATAACAAGAACAATGTGAATGCTATGGGAAAGATACAACTGCTTCTCTTCGTTGATAGTACGCGGGCTTTCATGGGTAGGCTATTTTTTCGTCTGAATGTTGGCATCGCAGCCTTGGGGTGGGAGGAATGAGGAAGGGGGCGTGAAGGCGGTGATCATGTTAAGCCCCGCTGATGATTTTTGTTGTTGTTGTTAACTTTCTTTATATGAATCACTGGTGATACGCACGAATTCGAAAGCTGGACAACAACAGGGGACCTCGCACGAAAAATGCAGGAGTTTTATTAATACACGTGGACTCTCCGCATACAGGCAGAAAGTTAATGTTATACGCTGGCAGACCACACGCTGTTCTCGCAGTTATCAAGCACAGTCAGTTTGTCTGGTACAGGCCTGCATTTCGCAATGACTCTCTGACCACGACCGCTTTGCAGGGTACAGTGGAGAGGAGACATCTCTCTGGCAGACCGAAGGAGTCCTGTATGGACAATATCCAGCACTGGACTGGTCACAGCAACTCTGCCCTGTTGCGTATGACTGAGTACAGGGGGCTGTGGAATCACTAACTGCCGATCGTGATCATCATTATCATAATCATTATCATCATTATCATCAACAACAACATCGTCATCATCAGCAGCAGCAGCAGTAGTAGTAGCAGCAGCAGCAGCAGCAGCAGCAGTAATAGTAGTAGTAGTAGTGGTAGCAGCAGCAGTTCGCAGCAGCAGCAGCAGCAAATAGTTTGAGTAACAGTATCAGTAGCGGTGGCAGCAGCAGCAGCAGTACCAGCAGCAGCAGCAGCAGCAGTAGCAGTACCAGCAGCAGCAGTAGCAGTACCAGCAGCAGCAGAGCAGTACCAGCAGCAGCAGCAGTACACAGCAGCAGCAGCAGCAGTAGCAGTACCAGCAGCAGCAGTAGCAGTACCAGCAGCAGCAGCAGCAGCAGCAGCAGCAGCAGCAGCAGTAGCAGTACCAGTAGCAGCAGCAGCAGTACCAGCAGCAGCAGCAGCAGCAGTAGCAGTACCAGCAGCAGCAGCAGCAGTAGCAGTACCAGCAGCCCGCAGCAGCAGCAGCAGCAGTACCAGCAGCAGCAGCAGCAGCAGTAGCAGTACCAGCAGCAGCAGCAGCAGCAATAGTAGTGGTGGTAGTATCAACCTTTCAACATTACCTATTGGCCAAATCGTGGTTGGGGTACCAGGAAAGTACCATGTTGTGAATACGCTCCCCCGTCAGGATAATAACAAGAAAGCGATGACGACAATGACGATGATGTTGATATAAAATGAAAATGACCTATGGGTAAATGCAGCATACATCTGATTTTAAGATCTACGGCTTGACGACTATGACAGGAGTGGATCATACGATGTACTTATATTCATAAACGAGGCAAAATAGAGAAAATAAGATTTGCGACCACATCATGGTTCATTTCCAGAATATCGCAACCAGGTAACAAAAAAAAGCAAAAACAGTTCTAGTCCTCTCTACGAGCTCTTACATATGACAAAGCTTACCGCAACAGTCGCGCTGGTGTCGTTGGTGATTTGGAAAAGGTAAAACAAACAAACAAAAAGCAAAAAAAGAAAAAAAATAATCAACTCGTATTCTTAATTTATCAAATTTTAGCTTGCGATATGAACAAAATACACACCGGATATTCACTCTGTTGCTCTCCCTTTTATGTTGTGAATCACAGAAAGGCGCGTTTGTAATTAGTTTCTGTTACGAGCCGATTTGTGAGTTAAAGTCCCATTGCTTCTGTCACTGCTTCTTCATTCAAATGTGATAAAGATTCAAAGTCTCAAAAACAATTTCCACAGTGAATGAAGTCGACAAGTCAAGTAACATACGCTTGAAATGTATTACCCATGTAATAAAGAGCGTCTACAACAACAAAACGAAAGGGGAAAAGGGGCGGAGGAAGGGGGGGGGGGGAGGGGTTGGAGAGACGAAAGTAGACAGACGCCCGAAAAAAATGTCTGCAAGTTTCCGATAAAAGAGAATCTGAATTGGGAAACACACTTTTAGAAAAGGCCTTTTTTTTCTTTAACTCGTACAAAAACAAAAACAAAAAAATCGACGGAAAGGACTCATAGTCGAACTTTCCTTTTCTGGAAGCTTTCATTGCACTTGAAATAACTGTGCTCTGTGAACTTGAGTACAGGTCAAAGTCAAACCGATCAATTGTTTAAGAACATTTTGTTTTTCAACACCCACAAATCCATACTGCATCAAACCCAGCCATTTGGTAGAAATTGTTGCCGAAACATGCAGATCTTCCCTTTTTTTTTCGGTGATCTTAATCTTTGCTTTTGTATGCCACGTATCATCGAGGTCAGCTAGCTATAACGACATGTAACATATGGCGACGAATGCGAAGATTGTTCACCGGACTGAGTGACCTCGAATCAAGGTCGAGGTCAAGTGATCAATCAATGATATTTAATATACACTTATTCATTATTTCAAAGTACATTTCACATGTTATAATACTTTGCAACAAAATCTACAAAAGGGCGCACGCTTTGTTGAAAGGTTTTCCAAATTCAGGACAACATCACTGGCCGTGATGAACAATCATGTGTGTTTACAAAAACGATGCACCAAACACTTGAACTACTTTCCAAAGCTGTTTCTAAATTCACACACACACACACACACACACACACACACACACACACACACACACACACACACACGGATGCAAAGGATGGATTTCGCTATTTGTCTTCTGCGCTGGCTGTCATTTCCCATGTTTGATAAGAAAAAAAGGGTGGAGATTATTTATAGAGAGAAGTAGAAAGCAGAATGGTGAAAATGAAATCAAAGAAAAAATAGGCACATCGAACACAACTAGTTATAAATGTGATGGTGTGGAGGGGTAAGGGGTGTGCAGGTGAAGACAGGCAGATGGTGGTAGTGCAGGAGCCAAGGGACAGCAGCCAGTCAAGAAGACACAGAGGGCGAGGCGGAGTTTTTCTCTGGCTGCTGTCCCTTGGCTCGTGTACTTACCACCATCTGCCTGTCTTCACCTGCACACCCCTTACCCCTCCACACCATCACAACTGGCGCTGCGAGCGGGATTGAAGACAGAAGGGACCAAGGAGAAGACACAGCCCATGAAGAATAACTCAGCAGAATGGGACGGAGGAACTAAAGAGCATGGGACACCATGGCCAACAAAAGCCAAGCGGCTGAAAATGCAGGCGACTAAGAATGCCAACTGCCCCTACCTCTGCACCCTCTGCATCTACATCAGCTTCCCAAATTCACTGGTAACGAGAGCAGCAGGCAAGTGGATGACTTCATCCGGGAGGCCAGGCCTGCCC
>CM065716.1:27412736-27435236 GCA_033310375.1 Conus canariensis | reverse complement strand
GGGGTACAATTCATTTTGAAAGACAGTCCCATCCCCCTCCATTCCGGGAGAGAACTAGTATAGGGTTAGCAGATAGTGTGGCACATGATTTACATCGGATTAGAACAGACACCACTGAAGATCACCACAGTGACTTGGCAGAAGTGTTTTCTCTGGTGGGTTGCCTCACATTGATCATGATTGCTCTCTATGGACTGCCGACTTGGAGCCGTGACTGGAAGAGCCTGTGTGTGGTTGTGTATGCGGCAGCCGGGATAAGCAGGGCGAAAGTAGTGGTACTGAGAGGCACAGAAAGTGCGATGATACTGACAAAAACAAAGAAATAACAAAGAACCAAACCAAACCACCACCACCACTCCCCCCCAAAATACAGACAGACAAACAATAATGACGATAAACAAATAAGTAAATATATTTTTTTAAACCGTTCTATGTTGTGGCTTACTTCCATGATTCCCCGTTCCAAGTTTTACCTGGCTGAAAAAAAAAGAAAAACATCTTAAGTCCGAAGTGAACTTTGAAACAGGCTGGACAGACTCTCAGGCCCAGAATAGCACGGACGTACAGAATCTATTTATGTCCGTTCCATGAAGATTGGTCATACACAGATTGTGCCAGCTATTTTGGTCCCTCGCTGAAAAAAAAAAGTGGCGAAGAGAGATCAGTCGATGGGGTTCATAGACGTCACATCTATATATTACACACACACACACACACACACACACACACACACACACACACACACACAGAGAGAAAGAGAGGGAGAGAGATCCCTCTCTCTCATCCCCGCCTTCCCCGTCCCCTCCTCCCCCCTCCCAAACCGTTCACTCTCCTCTTCCTTCACCCCTGTTTTTCTTTTTCCCTCCCCCTACTTGCGCTAGGTAAATCAGTTCTGCGCCATCTCCTCACACTCTCTCAAACCCTCTTACTTGACTGATCTTGCACGTGAAATGTTTCTAAACTCTGTTTGGTTTAAAATGGCGAGCTTTATTCACATGTTGTTTATGAATGATGTGCGACTTACTGTCAGTTGACCTTGACCTACATTAAATGTCGAAAGTTTAGGAAAACTTTTGTCTTGTTAACTGTGGTTTTTAAGAATGACTCTCACTCTCTGTCTCTGCCTCTATCTGTCTCTCTCAGCGAATTTGTAGTGTTATATATATATATATATATATGTGTGTGTGTGTGTGTGTGTGTGTGTGTGTGTGTGTGTGTGTGTGTGTGAGTGTGTGTGTGTGTGTGTGTGTGTGTGTGTGTGTGTGTGTGTGTGTACAATTGCAGTTTGCAGATTAGATTTTTATTGAATGCAATGAAGATGCCATCGTAGCAGTCAACAATACCGCCGACGATCACAGCAGAAACAGCATCAAAGCAGCAACAAACAATAACAAAGAACAAGGCTATCAAATCACATGCTTTAAAGAAAGATTAAAGCTATTAAATGCTTTCCTCAAGAGCTGGCTATGACGTAGCCTAAAACTAAAACGGACGTCACATTCTGATGCACTTGGCGAATATAACATCCACCCCCCCTCCCCCCCTTTCTTTTCCTTTGTTTGGTTGGTTGGGTTTTTTTTGTTTTAAATTCAAAACGAGGATGGAGATACACTCTTCCCATGAGCATGATCTCTGATATCTAATCTTTTACTGGTTGCTTCACCGATTGATGGATCGAGCGATTGGTAGAATCGACATTATATTGTCATAAGCTACTTCAGTAACTGGCCGATTCCTTATTTGCGTCGGTTGTAGAATGAAGGCATCAATTACAATTTGACCTGATCAGAATTTAAAAATTCTACGATGAAAAAGAATATGGTCGGGTGGAATGGTAAGGGGGAGAGAGAGAGAGAGAGAGAGAGAGAGAGAGAGAGAGAGAGAGAGGGTGCATTTATTCCACGAGGAAAAAGGTTGGTTTGGGTGGATAAGAGGGTGTGATTTCGTGCATTTAGGTCTATTCAGGTAAACTGCTTCCTGCTTCAATGAAAAGAAAAACAACTTACATGAATTTTTGTTAAACTGGGCACTAAGGCATGCAGCCTGAAGCAGACTGAGCCGTTTCACTGAACCGTATGGTTGAGCTGCCAAGGTGAAATCTGATCTGAAACAGTTCGCAAATTACCATAAAGTATTCCTGAGTCTGAAAGCACCCATTTCAACCTGTTCGTGCCAAACGTACCCGACCATATTCCGAACGTGTTCAGCCTCCAAACCATTTTTCTTGATAAATCAGTTCTGCCCCAGTGCGGGACAGTGGAGTTGTCTTCTCTTGTTTTCCATCGACAAAGGAAAGAACGTTTTAAACGTTAGCCTACTTCATTTTCTGTCTCTTTCTGGCATCAGCCTACGGGATTAGTAGAATTCTATAAACTTGCACACAAATTTGTCAAACATACCATCATCACCACCACCACCACCACCACCACCAAACACGGAAATACACCCTCCACTGGGTCCTCTCTGGAATTAAAGATCTACTCTTTATATTGAGAATATTCCAAAAATTTTCTAAAAATTTTTTTAGGTCTGACCAAACCAACAAGATTCAAAAGCCTTGACGATAACATAATTTAAACAGCTTGTGTAGTTGGGCCAAGAGTAGAGGGGGAGGGGGGAGGGGGGCTGAGATCACCACTGTGGGCTAATCACGGCTGAACGAGACGGGGTGGGGAGGGGGGGGGGTCCATGGTTTCTGGACACCTACCCCAACCTCTTCCGCCCCCCTCCTCCCCTCTATCCCCCTTGGCTGCAAAACAATTGCATTTGGGGAACAGTTTTCTTCCTTACCTTTCTAGGAGAGGACCCCTGAGCTCCCTTTGGTTGGAACCCCTGAAACCCGCCGATTTGTAAGCAGCGCCGATTTGTAAGCGCTTCGGCGCTGCTTACAAATCGGCGGGTTACAACCCCCTTACCTTCTTATGTGACCGATCAGGCCCCACTAATCCCTATCAGAGACAGAGAGAGGACGAAAGTATCCACCGGAACTTTCCCCTCATCTACGACTGAGGCCAATAAAGACCAGTAAAGGACAGAGGAGATACCACATGTTGGAATTTACATCCGTTTCGCTCACAAACAAGACAGAGGTTACGACTAGCGCCGTGGGATGGAGGAGGGCACGGTCCACAATTTGATAAACATGCGGACTCGAGTAAGACACACAGTTGACAGCCCTCAGCAATATCCATTCCCCGTTGTATAACCGACGCTATGCTAAACACAGCTGCGCCAACAAAAGTTATCGCCTCAGGAATGTTTTGAATTTTTCAGTTTCGCTGTCGTGGTCTGGACCAATGAAAGTTATTGACGTCAGTCATTAGCCATGACGTCAAAGATGACGTCAAAAGAGACGGTTCCCTCAAAAAGTTTGCGTAAGGATGTAGGCCTATGGCAGGCGTGTGATGTGGACTTTGACAAGGGCCGTAGGCCTATCATCCATCGCACTCTTCCAGATAAGGTACCAAAGTCAACGTCCTAGCGCAACTCTGTTGTGTAGGTCTACTTATCATGAAGATAACTGCAGGGCGATTGAGTAAAAATTGAAAATTCATAGAATGATTTGAAATATGACCTTCGGGCGCGCGCGCCGCGCGCGCGCGCCACACACACACACACACACACACACACACACACACACACACACACACACACACACACATTTGCGCGTGTACGCTGACACGCACACGCACTGACACTAAAAGCGCATCGTCCTTCCCACGAAGGTGCCGATTTAACAACACGTCAGAATCACTCTTCAAAAGACAACAACGCCGCTCATTTACCCGAGCAAAACTGATTTCTCCCGGTTGTGCTTTCTGTCTGTCAGGAACACGTTAATGTTCTATATAAATGCCAAATAACGCGTACGTTCGGGCACATTTATTGTTTTTGGATTCGGCCTCAGTTTCTGACACAAACGATTTGCGCCCCCTTTTTTTTTTCTTGGGTGCCCCCAAGGGACACTACCTTGCGTTTTTTTTTTTTTTTAACCTTGATCTCCCCTTGAAAACCTTACCACTTCCGTCGGCAGTGTTTTTAGCGGGGGTGTGTTTATAGCTTGTTACCAAGGCCTCTGTGGCAATAGCAACCGGTTCACTTATAGTTTGAATTCCTTTCATGACTCCACTGGCTCTGGCAGTTGTAAAAGCAGCCTTCAGTTATCAAAGCCTATGTTACGTCGTTCATACTTCTACCCTTGACCAGCTGCCCGATGCTCT
The DNA here is from genome assembly GCA_033310375.1 of Conus canariensis. NCBI lineage: Eukaryota > Metazoa > Mollusca > Gastropoda > Neogastropoda > Conidae > Conus > Conus canariensis. Next base: position 27,431,016 of record CM065716.1, on the reverse strand, counting down.
CGGCGGCGGAATGACTTTCGGATTGGTCCAAAGTTCAACAATCGTTTCAAAGGATACCAATATCATGAAACCGAAGTGCACAGATTCCAGTGGTCAACACTTTAACCGTTCTTGTCCGATCCTTTCCCTGCTGAAAAACAACAGGTGCAATCTGACTAGATCCCTCCTTAATGGCGTATAGAGAAACCGACCGGGAACGGTATTCATGGTATGGGCAAATTTGCCGAACGTGAGGTAATCTGGGAGTCGACATTCAGGTTCCTCTTGGTACACAACACGCCAGTGCCGCCCTTAGACTCCAAACACCCGAGAGTAACTTCCGTTCCGGCGGTTTTCCCACTTCGCGGTTTTTCCGTTCTCTCCCCTTTCTTTTTCGCTTCACCTTTTCTCTCCTTTTCACTTCAATTCTGGTTTGTTTTGTTTTGTTCTTCATTTATGTATCAGCCTGTTTTACCCCCTTTTTTCTCACCTCTTTCTTCTGAAGTCCCCGTCCTTCCTCCTCCTCAGTCCCACCACTCTCTATCCTTCTCTTCCTCCCCTCCACACTTCCCGTTACCTTTTAAACTTTTCACACTTATTTCCTTTTACCATCAGTCGTTCACACTTACGAAAAAGTATGCGCACACAGACAGACGCACACGTGCGCGTGCGCACACATGAAAACACACACGCACACACGCACACACCCAAGACTACTGTGAAAGAACATGTCCATAAAAGCTTTTGCTATGAGGACGTAAAGCACAATCATTAGCACAACCACACAGGTAACGGACACACAAACCCTACAATTTACACACTCCCTTCCTCCCCTTCGCATGCACGCAAGAATGCACGCACGCGCGCGCGCGCGCGCACACACACACACACACACACACACGCGCGCGCGCGCGCGCGCGCGCATAGCATATAAACACGAACGCTTGGACATAGTCACTACCGTGCCCTTCCATCTCCTACACACACACACACACACACACACACACACACACACACACACACACACACACACACACACACGATATATACAGATAGCGTATGAAAGAAAGGCCTCCGAAGTCACCACTGTCCCCTTTCATCACACACACACACACACACACACACACACACACACACACACACACAGAGGCACGCACGCACGCACATACGCACGCACACACACACACACACGCGCGCGAGCGCGCATAGCATATAAACACGAACGCTTGCACATAGTCACTACCGTGCCCTTCCATCTCCTACACACACACACACACACACACACACACACACACACACACACACACACACACACACACACACACACGATATGTACGGATAGCATATGAAACAAACGCTTCCAAAGTCACCACTGCCCCTTTCATCACACACACACACACACACACACACACACACACACACACACACACACACACGCGCGCGCGCACTCACGCACGCACGCACACACGAACGCACGCAGGCTTATACGTCTGAAAGTCTATGGTCATGTTGGACAGCTTGGGTTAGACTTGTCCAAACAGGTAACTTTTTCAGCTGGTTTCAAAAGAATGTATCGGATCAGAGCGTTGTAGAACTAAAGATACTTCGTTCGATACGTAGGGAGCTTGGTAGGAAATTTTAGTTTTTACCGCTGGGATTTTCAATTTGCGATCTTCTGATGCAGAGCGAAGCCGAGGCATTTGAGTACTAAGGAAATCAAATACGTAGAAATGGACACTTGCGGACACAACAGAAAATAATAATAATAATAATAATGAATACTTATATAGCGCCTATTCTCGGCTAGAGACCAAGCTCTAAGCGCTTTACAATCCACACTCGTTTACACGACGGGCTGCCTACCTGGGTAGTGCCGACTGAAGAGCTGCCAGCTGGCGCTTCATTCAGTCGTTTCCCGTGTCATCCAGTCAATGTCGTCCAACATCGTTCACTCAATTTCCTTACTTCCTTCATTCTTTCCATTTCTCACGCAGGGTGCATGCTATGTGTAATGTCTCATCCATACCAACGGCCAAACTGGCCTTCTCTTCCGAAAGTTAGTGATGGGATTTTACGTGTGTGCAAGATGTTATGCGTGCGTTCACACACGGAACCTCAGTTTATAGTCTCATTCGAGGGACTGTATGGGGAATGGAGTCAGAACCAATGTTAACTCCGTGGGAAAAATCCCCCTGTACCGAAATGGCCCGGCGGAGATTCGAAGTCGGCGAAGTTTCAGTTTGATTCTGTTTGTGACGGAAAGCCAGTGAAAAAGCGGAGACACGTGATCAAACTAAGAAGATTTGAAACTAATACGGACTGCATTGTTCTTTGAAGCTTATCAGGTGAGTGTTCGGGGATACCAGGAAAAAGATAACTGCGGTAATCAGGTAATCAAGCAAAAGCACAGACTCCTACGTTTTTGTTAACTCAGTTGATATTAAATAGCTCTGCAAGTATCTGGTGCGTGATGATGAAAAATCAGATTGTTGTCAAGAATACAAAGGCTACATACAGACACTGAAAAACGGATAACAGCACTGTTCAACAGAAGCAATGTCGGAAAAGAGGAATGATTAGGAAGTTTCTTGGGTAGGCAAGCAGAAGTTCAGTCTGGTCATCGTCTATCTGAAACTTCTTATAGGTCATTTATGTATTTAAATCTTCCTTACATTTTTAAGTACAAGATACGTCATCATCAGTTTTAGCTAGAGAAGATGCATGATAAACTCGGATGTCATCAACAAAAGTCTCGTGAGACAGATTATGGCAGTCAATGATCTGAGACACTGGAGTAGCCTACAGTGCAAAAAGTATAGGCTCAAGAATAGATCACTGTGGAACACCATAGAACATGATAGATATTTCACAATAGCTACCGTTTACGGAAAAGGTTTGAGTCCAGTTTGTCAGACAAGATTCAAAGCAGGGCAGAGAGCTAGACTGTCAATACCAGAAGAACGTTGAAGCCTTTTAAAAAGAATTGAATGGTCAATTGTGTCAAATCTTGTTTTAAAAAAGAAAGAAAAAAAGTGGCTGGGATCAGGTATTTTGCGAAGCTTACATATGTTTCCAAGACACAGACATCAGCATACCCAAGTATTTTCTGTTTGTGCGGTGGTTCATCAATGAACTGAGGTGAAAACTACCATTATTGAACCGGATTTCTGTGAAGTGGACGGTGGAAGCGATTCGAATAACTTTACTTCGTACACTGCAGTTGATCATAACTGGCTCAGGATTAGAATTTGAAAAAAGGGGCCTGAAAGCAGCCAGCCGTTAGCCTTTAAAAATGCCAAATCAATTCTATTTTATCACACATTTGATTGTAATACAAAATGTAAATAACAAGCTCAGGGTTTTGTTATAATGCGGTAAAAATAAAAAGGTACGGATTTGTGCCCCAAACAGGAGATTATAGGACATATCAAGACATGAACACGAGATTTTCAATTGTAATGATAATTAACAAAAATACAACAACAGCAACAATAGAAAAAGTGAAAAAAGAAGAAGAAAAAAAAAGAAAAGGCAGTGGCAGTATAACCACAGTTAAGAGACCACAACTCATTGACGGATAGAACCCCAGTGAATAAGACAAGAGAAAGGAGAATCTGAATCAGTCATTAAGCTTCACTCCGTCATTACATTATCTTTTTACCTGTAGTCATGCAGCCACTTCCTAACCAATCAATCAATAAAGAAAAGTTATTAATAACATGTCATGTGACGTAGCCCCACATCAAGGCATGTGACGCTCCATCACATGTAGTTTAGTGATATGAATCATTTCCCCATGCCACAACTAAAAAGGAAGAATATTCATGTGGCTTGACTAGTGTAGCGGGCGTCCCCAAATAATTGTGAGATTTACTCATTAAAAGAAACAAGGGTGGTCATTGGGTGAAAGTGACCACTGAGAGATAGTTTAATAAGGGCTGGTAAGGTGCTGGTCATGTGTTTTGAACACTGAGTATGCACTCACTAGGAGGAGGGAGGAAAGAATCAGTTTTAGCCCAGCAGATGGCCAAGAGACTCGAACCTGTCAGGACGCTGGTCAAAGGGTCCTCACCGCTGACCAGTCATTACCAGGTGAGCCATAGTTGGGGAAAGCTACAGGGGAAAACCTAAAGAAAAGAGAAAGAAAGAATTAATATGTTGAATTGGGAAGCAGGTTACTTACACGAACCTTATTCGTGTTTCAACCCTTCACCCTTCACCCTTCACTCTTCACCCCGTCAGGTATTCCTCCTCTGAGACGGGTGGTTAACGATGGCCATGGTGTGGGGAACACACCGGTAGTCAGCCCCAGCAATTAAAGACTCCAGGTAGAGGAGTCGGATCTCATTTCTCCAGTGACAGGAGAATTCAAGGGGGCGACACGTTTGCTGATGCAGACAGGGCATCATGACAGTATGGGGCGAGTCTTATCTCTGATGCAGGTATGGCATCATGATTGCAGGAATTATTTATTCTCCTGGTCTGGATCTTGGGCCAATGTTATGTCAAGGCCATGACTTTACAGACAATTGTAAGAATTTATTGATCTCAATTTGAAACCTGATTTATCTCTCAATGTGAAGAGAGAGAGATACGTGTATAGAATCTGTTTATTAATTGTTCGACGTGATTTAGTAAAGTGTTTTCCCCGAAGGAGAGGGGGAGAAGAAGAAAACATGCGGTAGTGCGCCTTTTGGTTGATTGGAGGGATTGTGTGTGCGTATGGAGTAAATGCTGTCATGAATGCGTGTGTGCAAAAGTGACAGTGTAACAGTGGTGACCTCGACAAAAGAAAAAAGAACAAAGAAAGATTTCTGTCTGTGCCCTCGGGGCCTGGAAAGAAAAAAGGAAAAAGATTTCTATTTGTGCCCTCGGGGCCTGGAAAGAAAAAAGGAAAAAGAAAGATTTCTGTTTGTGCCCTCGGGCCTGGAAAAGAGGGAATTATATTTTCATTGGAAAAAAAAAAAAAGGATTTTGATTTGTACTCTCAAGGGTTTGAGGGAAGGGAAAAAAACAACAACAACAACAAAAAGAAATTAGTTCAATTATTTATTGTGTATATTTGCATTTTTTTTTCTATTTCTATGTGTGTTTCGGGTGGTTGAGATTTCTTTTGGTTGCTCTACTCCGTTAAGGTTTTTTTTTGGTAGGATTTCTTTTTGACCCTTCCCCACCTCAGGACCGATAGCCTCAACCTCCTCTTGCTCGTACCTGGCAGCAAGGGGACAGGGCGTTGAGGAGTCGCTGCCCTTCCCCTAGAGTATTAGATTTTGTTTTGTCCCCTTCCCCAGGACTGATAGCCCAACCTCTTCCTGCTCTGATTTAGCAGGGGGGCATGGCGTTGGGGAGTCGGTAGTCCTTCCCTTCTCATAAATATCTATTTCTCTCCCTTTCCTATCGTTTCATTTTGATTTTTCTCCTTACCCCTCTGAGTGGAGGATCGACTTCACCTCCATCACGCAACTAGTGTAGGTGGTGGAGTTGATTACCGCTCAACCCAAATAAACATCTTTTCTTTTGATTATCTGTTTTGTTGTTGTTGTTGTTGTGATATTTCCTTTGGGTGAATGTGCATTTATTGATTGATCGTTTATTATTTTGTATTATTACTGTAGTGTTGTTATATTGTGCATGATTTTTCCCGTCTCCGGTTTCACGGGAGACAGTGACCACTAGGGTGCTGTCTGAGGGCTTCTTTGTTTTCTTGATTTCTTCTCACTGTTCCGATCCTGTGTATCCTTTCATTTCCTTTTCACCCCCTTTTTCAAAACCTCTAAACATTCTCTTCAATAAGCTCATATCTAGTTTTCTTTTCAACATTTTCATCTTTTGGTAGGATTTCCGCTAGTTTGTGTTTCTTCCCCTCCTTTTAATTGTTTGTGATTCCATTTGTTTTGTAAATTCATTTGCATTTATCGTATAAGGCGATACATTTGTTTTGTGAATTCATTTGAAATTAAGAAAGAAAGACTGACAACAAGAACATTTAATAACTAAAACTTTATAAAGAATTTATTTCCAGAAGAACTTTAGCATTGTGTTTTCTTTCTTTTCTTAGGGAAAAAAAGCAGAGATAAGCACTGAACTTCATTTCTTTTTTTTAATTCCAAATTGATAGCTGTTTACAAATCACTTTTGGAAAAATACATTCCTTGGGTTTCATATCTATCCTGTTTTAGTAAGCTGTTTTCTGTTTACACCAGAAATTGAATTCTTTATTTGTATATATTATAATTACGTTTTGTGAAAACATCATATATCGCCTTATTTTTATTCATACTTAGAAATTATTTTGTGTTTATATTTGTTGACGGTTCATTATGGATGATTTTGATAAATATGTTCAACAAGCGGAACGCTTGGGTTTTGATGGAGAAAAACTTACCAACTATGTGCAACAATGCATAGATAGGGCGGACAGGCTAAGAGAGAGAGAAGAAAATCAAAGGAAACTAGAGTTAGAAGAAAACCAAAGGAAACTAGAGTTAGAAGAAAAGAGACTACAGAGGGAATCTGAAATTGAAGAAAAAAGACTACAGATGGAATCTGAAGATAAAGAACGTCAATTTAAGTTGAGGCAGTTAGAATAGAGACTGATGCTGAAATTAAAAGATTACAGGCATCGAGAGAACCTCCACCAGCTCCACCAGTCGGTTCCGCAAGCGCGCCTCAACCAAAACCAGCATATATTCCAAAGTTACCGCCTTTTGAGGAAAAAACGGATGACATCGATAGTTTTCTTTTCCGATTTGAAAGTCACGCAACGTCTTGTGGTTGGCCAAAGGAAAAGTGGACATTGTATATTGCGTCGTTGTTTAAGGGTAGCGCTTTGACACTGTACCACACACTCGCGGCGAAACAAAATTTAACTTGGGATCAATTGAAAGAAGAACTCAAGAAATTTCAATGTTCTGCCGATCGTTTTCGCGAACGTTTCCGTTCTGTGCGCCCTAACAAAGGAGAATCGTTTCCATCGTTTCTAATCCGTATGAGTCATTGTTTAGATCGATGGATCGATTTATCAAAAACGAACAAAACTTTTCAATCACTGCGAGATCTCCTTAGAGAACAATTTTCCAGAGCATATGAAAGATCTGGCCACTTTCCTTAAAGAAAGGCAATTTGAAAGCGTTGAGGGAATGTGTCGGATGGCTGATCAATATTGTATCGCTCACCCAGATATGGGCGTGGCTAGGAAAGGAGAATTTTCCATCTTTGAGTCTCATGCATCATGTACAATCCCATCGGGACAGGGAAATTACAGGAAAGGAAATCGTGAGTCATTTCTGGGTCCTCAAGGATATGCCTATCCTAGGAACGGACAGGGATCTTTCCGCGGTTCGAGTGACTTTCGTCAGTACCAGTACTCACCGCCGGAAAAACCCGTTGCTCCTCGCAAACGTTCCGAGGTCGGGACAACGACCACCGCGTAGACCATTTTGGGTCAGTTCGTGGACAGAACCGAAGTTCACAAAGTAACGCCAATCAGTCGGCTGCCGATCTGACAATGCGATGTTTCTTTTGTGATGGCAAATTCCATTTGAAAAAGAATTGCCCTTTCAAACCAAATGATTCAAAACCCGCATTAGTCTCCACTGATTGTGAAGGCCTTGTTTTGGCACCACATCAATCGGTTGATGGACTGGTGTTAGAAAACGGAGCCATCAACGGATTGCAGGCTTCGGTTTTGCGAGACACTGGGTGCACCACCGCTGGTGTAAGAAAATCATTCGTGCTTCAAAACCAGTATCTCAACACTGTCCAAAAGTGTAGGTCGTTTGGAGGCAAGATTGAAACGTTTCCGCTGGCAAAAATTTCGGTCGATACACCGTACTACTCCGGATTTCTCACCGCCTGCGTTATATAACCCAGTCTGCGACTTGATCTTGGGCAATTTGCCAGGTGTCGCTACAGTACATGGTGGTGCTGGAGGATCGTTCGTTCCTTGTCTTGTGAGTACCAGATCAGACATCATAGAGCAGGCTACAAAGCCGCTAAAAGTCTCAAAACTGGATGAACTCCAAATTACCCCAGATGATCTAAAAGAAATGCAGGGAAAAGACGAGACGCTGACGACAATACTTTCTGCTGCTAAACAGACTGTCACTGACATACCAACGGACAAACCAACGTACATACTGGACTCTGACATTCTCTACAGGTGTGTACCTGGACAGGACAACAAACAAGTTGTCGTTCCAAAGCCACTTAGAGAGATAGTACTACACACGGCTCATGATGCATTGTTCGCTGGTCACTGCGGAATCAAGAGAACATTTAAGAGAGTTCTTGATTCTTTTTATTGGCCAGGTGTCACAAAGGAAGTTATAGAATACTGCCGCTCATGTGACATCTGCCAAAAGACATCTCAGAAAGGTCGCGTCCCATGTGCACCTTTGCACAAAATGCCTCTCATTTCCGTCCCATTTCGGAAGGTGGCTTTTGATCTTATTGGGCCTTTCCCACCGTCTTCTTCCGGATATCGCTATATCTTAACTTTGGATACAGCGACAAGGTATCCAGAAGCGATTCCACTGAAGAAAATTGATACAGTGTCTGTCGCTGAAGCCCTACTTGTATTTTTTTCCAGAGTGGGTCTTCCAGACGAAATTCTCTCGGATTGTGGAACGCAATTCATTTCCGACCTCATGTGAGAAATTTACAGACTGTTGCCAATCTCCTCCATTTCAACCACGCCATATCATCCCCAATCGAATGGCATGGTTGAACGTTTCAATGGAACTTTAAAGTCCATGCTGAGAAAGGTTGCAAGGCAGGAACCCCAGGAATGGGATCGTTTCATACCGGCTTTGCTTTTCGCATACAGGGAAATGCTGAACGAAACACTGGGATTCTCACCATTCAAGTTCTTTTCTGACACTCACCAAGGGGTCCTTTGGATCTACTGATGACACAATGGACGAAAAAGACAGACATACCTGACAGTAAAACTGTCTACCAATATGTTTATAAACTGCATAATCGTTTGAAGGATGCATGTGAGCTTGCTCAACAGTCAGCTGATAGAAAAACATGTGTACAAGGTCTTTGCAGATAGAAAAGCAAAGGCACGTTCCTTCAGTGTAGGGGATAAAGTCCTTGTACTACTCACTGATGAACATAACGAACTTCGTGTTATGTGGAAGGGTCCTTTTCAGGTGGTCGAAAAACTTTCTGCAGTTAATTATAAGATCAAAATGGCAAACACTGAGAAGGTATTCCACGTGAACATGTTGAAGAAGTATGTTGAGCGTACAAATGTTGCCATCAACCTGTCAGTTGAATGGATATGTCCTATGTCAGAAACTGATGTCAACATGACAGATATTATCAGTGATGATTTTGTACCCAATGTAACGTAAAAGGACATATCAAAAGTTGTGAAAACAGCAAATGTAGGATTAACATCTACCAGTGCAGATGATGATGTACCCCTTCCTACTCTGTCTATCAAAGGTGAAACCTATGATGATGTGGTTCTGTCGAATGATTTGTCTGCAAGTCAGACAGAACAGCTCAAAGAAATTTTTGAAAGACTTTCAGGATGTGTTGACAGATACCCCAGGTACAGTGACAGGTATTGAACCCCATAGTATTCAGTTAACTACTGAAATACCAGTGCGAACCAGACCATATCCCCTCCCATTTGCAAAAAAGAGGTTGTCGAGAAAGAAATTAAAGTAATGCTGGATTTAAAGGTCATAGAACCTTCTACATCTCCGTACAGCTCACCAGTTGTATTGGTGGACAAACCTGATGGCTCGGTGCGGTTCTGCATCGATTACAGGAAATTAAACAAGATCACTGTGTTCGATGCCGAGCCCATCCCAGACATTGAAGAACTTCTGTGTCAGCTCTCAGAAGGAAATTATTTTGTGAAAGTAGACTTGACTAAAGGATACTGGCAGATTCCAATGGCTGAAGCTGACAAGGAAAAGACAGCATTTCAAACACCTTTTGGTCTTTTCCAATGGACGAAAATGCCATTCGGCTTGCAAAATGACCCAGCTCTTTTGCCAGAATGATGCGAGCCCTGAAACTCCATGAATGTGGTGCAGTGTTTTTTGGACGACATTTTGTTGGCTGCAAAGTCATGGAGTGACCTTTCTAACTTACGAGCTGTTTTTTTCCAGACTCCGAAGTTTTGGTCTAACTGCGAGACCATCCAAAATTCGTGCTGGTTTTCAAACTCGAGTTTTTGGGTCACACTATTTCAGTGGGAAAAATGATGCCAGAAGGAAAAAGTGGAAAATTTTTTTATCCTTACACAAACCCACTACAAAGAAACAGATAAGGTCACTCATCGGATTATTGTCTTACTATAGACGATATGTACCCCACTTTGTGTCCCTGACGGCCCCTTTGACTGAATTGACGAAAGGGACGAAGAACAAAAGTATTGTGTGGTCTGATGAGTGCCAGAAGGCTTTAGAGTGTGTTCAGAACACCCTCAACTCATGTCCTGTTCTTTTGTTAGCCTCCCTCTCAGAAGACTTTATTTTGAGAACCGATGCCAGTTCCAAAGGAATGGGAGCGGTACTTTTGCAGGAAAAAGATGCTTTGCTACATCCCGTACAATACGCCAGTAAAAAGTTCTCAAAGACACAGGAGAAATACTCCACTATTGAGAGAGAGTCTTGGCTATTGTATGGACATGTGAGAAGTTCGCCAGGTTCTTGACTGGAAGAAAGTTTCGGTTACAGACCGACCACAGGCCATTGACGTTCTTGCAATCGTCAAAGACTAAGAACAGCAGATTGTTATGGTGGTCTTTGGCATTGCAGGAATTCAAATTTACTATTGAACCAGTGCCTGGAACACAAAATGTCATGGCAGATTTGTTGTACGTGTATGAATATTCATGGACAAATGTAACTGTCTTCAAGGGAAAGACTATTTCTGCAGTTTTGTCTTTCTTTATGATTACGGTGTGCTCGCATTTGACAGTGGATTGTATGCTACTGACTATTTAAATAAAGTGGTATTTATGCTTAATTTGCTTGTTGAAGTGACTATGTTTTACAAGCAAAAACTACTTGATGTTGATGTATTACACATCTATTCTTTGCTTTATTCTTTAGTAAACAATAAAAAAATCATGTACTATTTATGTCTAACTTGCTTATGAAGGTGAATATATATGTATGTGTCACGAGCAAATAACTCTTTAGAAATGTATATACACATGTTTTGATTGTGTTGTGACACAAACCTATTGTTTTCAGTAGTCCATTGTCAACAATGGAAAATATGTTTCATTTTTCAATGGACTATAACATTACATGTGGGGAAAAAAACTATGTTTAAACTATGTTTATTTTGTTTACATGTCTCTTGAGAAACATTTACACTTAGAAATATTCTCATTTTCATGAGTGTTTTGAAACATATACTGTGAGACAAAGATCAAGGGAAAAAATGTGCTTCACATTTTAACACATAAACACAATTTGTACTTTGAAATGTCAATATCCCTAATTGTTTTGTCCATGTGATTTGTGAAATGTAATTTTGACATGTGATCAATTATGAATTTTTTTTTATAGAAAGACTGAACGTTTGAAACATGGTATTTATGATGGATCATGATGATTGATTCTATACATTGATGAGCAATCTGGTGAATCATGTGTGATGGATACACATTTTGCGATTCATGGCTGAAGATGTGTTTTAAGTGAAGTTGTATATCCTTTAAAAATTTTTTCTGGAGAAAATTTTTTTCACCCCAGGATGGGGGGTGTCATGTGACGTAGCCTCACATCAAGGCATGTGACGCTCCATCACATGTAGTTTAGTGATATGAATCATTTCCCCATGCCACAACTAAAAAGGAAGAATATTCATGTGGCTTAACTAGTGTAGCGGGCGTCCCCAAATAATTGTGAGATTTACTCATTAAAAGAAACAAGGGTGGTCATGGGTGAAAGTGACCACTGACAGATAGTTTAATAAGGGCTGGTAAGGTGCTGGTCATGTGTTTTGAACACTGAGTATGCACTCACTAGGAGGAGGGAGGAAAGAATCGGTTTTAGCCCAGCAGATGCCAAGAGACTCGAACCTGTCAGGACGCTGGTCAAAGGGTCCTCACCGCTGACCAGTCATTACCAGGTGAGCCATAGATAGTTGGGGAAAGCTACAGGGGAAAACCTAAAGAAAAGAGAAAGAAAGAATTAATATGTTGAATTGGGAAGCAGGTTACTTACACGAACCTTATTCGTGTTTCAACCCTTCACCCTTCACCCTTCACTCTTCACCCCGTCAGGTATTCCTCCTGAGACGGGTGGTTAACGATGGCCATGGTGTGGGGAACACACCGGTAGTCAGCCCCAGCAATTAAAGACTCCAGGTAGAGGAGTCGGATCTCATTTCTCCAGTGACAGGAGAATTCAAGGGGGCGACACGTTTGCTGATGCAGACAGGGCATCATGACAGTATGGGGCGAGTCTTATCTCTGATGCAGGTATGGCATCATGATTGCAGGAATTATTTATTCTCCTGGTCTGGATCTTGGGCAAATGTTATGTCAAGGCCATGACTTTACAGACAATTGTAAGAATTTATTGATTTCAATTTGAAACCTGATTTATCTCAATGTGAAGAGAGATACGTGTATAGAATCTGTTTATTAATTAAATCTTAAATAAATGTTAGCTAACCGCCCAGAGAACGTGGACAAACGAGTCACAAGACGAAACACAACGCGTTTCGACCTTTTAGGTCTTCATCAGGTGAGACATAAACGAATAAAACAACGAAAATTCACTTAGCTTTGATCGCTTCAGATGTTACGGATGTTGTGCGGTGCGTGTTTTGCTGTCTGACTCTCGCTCTCAAAAGTTTGGATGCGTGTAATAATTATTCCCTACGCACACCCACACCAAACGCACATGGATAGCCAGGCAACACAGGAGTTAGATTTTTTTGTTTTCTTTATAATTATGCTGCCTGAACCATCAAACATACATTCATATGAACTAGTACAAATCAATACATGTCACTACATAGCATATAGATCAAGATATCAATACATAGGAACTTCAATCATCAGTATAGCATATCATAGTACATAGTATCAAAGCTAAGTGAATTTTCGTTGTTTTATTCGTTTATGTCTCATCTGAAGACCTAAGAGGTCGAAACGCGTTGTGTTTCGTCTGTGACTCGTTTGTCCACGTTCTCTGGGCGGTTCGCTAACATTTAAGATTTGTTTAGATTTCCGCCTACAGTCGTCTCGCTTTGCAACTAGATCTGTTTATTAATTGTTCGACGCGATTTAGTAAAGTGTTTTCCCCGAAGGAGAGGGGGAGAAGAAAAAACATGCGGTAGTGCGCCTTTTGGTTGATTGGAGGGATTGCGTGTGCGTATGGAGTAAATGCTGTCATGAATGCGTGTGTGCAAAAGTGACAGTGTGACATAACAACAATATAGAAATAACAGTTTAAAAGACATGTAATGGTCTATAAGCGTGTTCACATTAAAACAATTTTTCTACTTTTTTTTCAGCCATGATGGGGCGAGAACAGTCAAAAGACATCATTTAGCTGTTACGTGTAAATGACAGAGCCAGAAATATGGTAGCCCTGTTCTTCAAATAGTCAGTGACTTGAAAATGATCAGTCTGTCGTCAGATCTTTTGTTTTGTTTTTGTGGGTTTTCTTTCATGTATTTATGTGTTTAAAGCCATCAGTTGGTGAGTACAAAGTCAAAAGTACTTGCAGTAAATCATTTTCTGTTACTTATAACTGACAGAGCCAGAAATAATGGTAGCCCTGTTCTTCCAATTGTCACTGGTAGGCCTATCCCCCGGGCTGGGGGATGTTTCCTTGTTTGTTCTGTGTGCTCTGTGCTGTCATGTCTGCTAGGCGATTCGGTGTCGGTAGACGGCGGAAAGTTGTTCTAAGCCATCCCCTCTCCTCCCTGTCCTGCCCTTGGGATATACAGCCAACAGAAAACAGCGGTCCTGTCTCTCCCCCCCCCCTTCCCTCCTTTGTCCATCAAGGTGGTGATGGTGATCGCACGAGCCACTTATCCAATTACACGGCAGGCGACAAAATCTTCCCTCCAGTCCCCAAACCAGCCGAGGGGACAACCAATCGCCGTTATCTGCCTTTATCAAGGAGAATCAGTATTGGGACCACGATCGGTGAGACCTGCAGCTATTTTCAGACTGTGCTTCCCGAAATGGCTCTGACAGAAATAACTTCGGATAACCTTAACAACTGGACAGGGTTCCCACCCTTGTCCGGCCCCAAGGTGTATTTAAAGAGGGGCAACAAACCTGTAGCTACACAAGGCATCTGACCATCGGTTGATAGACAAGACGCCCATTTGCTCCTTATCCTCAGTCTGCTAGCATCCATCTCAGTGAGAAGCAGCGGTTTCGGTGTACGTGATCTTCAGCAAGACTTCTTGATACACTGTCCATCATGCCCGTTGAAACTCTGGTGAGCAGTATAGAAACTGTTGTTCGATTTTTTTCAAACTTCAATTTATTGTATTCTGTGGTCTGCATTTCCACTTTTCTTTCTTTCTTTATTGTTTGGAACGTATTCATTTAATGGCAACAGATTTCCGTTGTTTGTGTATGATGGCATGCGATCCGTGAATTATAACTGCAATGTTATAACTGAGGATACCTAAACTGGAGAGGGTGTTTTCTTCAAAACAGAAGAATAAGTCAGAAAGCTGCTTCCTGTTGATAAATTGTCTTCTATTGCGGGGGTAAGTATAGATATAGCCAAATAATCATAAATAATGATAATAATAATAATAATGAATAAATAACACTTGAGCCGGTCGTTCCTTGACAGCGTTAATATAACGACAATAATAGTAAAATAATAATAGTAATGATATTAATAATAATGATAATAATAACGTAATAAATAGTCTGCTACATGATTCGAAGAACGAAACAATTCTAGAACTATTTCGGTCTAGTGCAGCTAGGCCTCTAGGTAGGACCCGGGCAGGCCTACGCACGATGAAGACCCAGACTGAACCCTAGCTAGGGTATTTAGCGTTATTTCTGTCTTTGGTTCGAACATGTCCACAACCTCATTCCCGAAGTGACGTGCCCTGTGCTTGCTTTTGTTCTTTCAGAACGTTCCATTCCAGCTTCATCTGCACCCCCTCAAATCCCCACCGCCGCCTTGCCCCGCTCCTCATTTCCAAGTCCCCGCGGCCATCGACCAAGGTACCCGGCGCCAACGTTCTGCAGACCGGCAGGATGTCGTCAGCCCTGCCCCCGCGCGCCCCCTGCGCTGAACAAGACGTACTGCCTGCGGTCAATGCGGCGACAAGACCTGCCGGCCGTTGCCGCTCTGATGATGGAAGAAGGATGGAACGTCGACTTCGACAACATGGCCGCGGTCTTCGACGTGCAGCCCCAGGCTTACTTTGTGGCGCAGACCTTCCGTGGAGAGATTGTCGGTGAGTGTCCTTTTAGAGACTTCTTCTCCCCTTTCCTTCTCTTCTTCTCTCTCTCTCTCTCTCTCCCCTCTCTCTCTTCTCTCTGTTTCTCTCTTTCTCTCCCTCACTCCCTCCCCCCCCCTCTCTCTCTCTCTCTCTCAAATACATAGAAAACAAAAGTAAGGAAACAGAAAAAAAAAATTGAAAAAAGGGGGACAGCGACGGCGAGGGGTGAGGGGGTGGGAAACGGGGGAGGGGATGCGGACTGAATTATATTGTAACATTATTAGCTTTGTTTTCGGTATATTAGGTATTGTGCAAGTACAGCAAATCTGGATAAAACAAATTTACATAGAAAGGGGTAAACGGAAATGAACAATATGCACATTGGTCTTCATTTCAGAAAATTATTTAGATTGTTCTGAATAGGCCTTACAGTATTGCAAATGAGTGAGTGCTGCGACCAGTATGAAGAAAGAATGAAATAACACAAAAACAGCACCATTCCTACTTTTCTTGTACTGAGTTTGGTTCAAGAACCGAACACCACAGTTGTGCACTTGACATTGTAATGAGACTAGGTCAGGATTATCTAGTGTAATGGAACAGAAATGTGCAGAACTTGATTTGTAAACAGGAGCAAAAATACTCGAAACATATGCAAAATTAACTTAGTCAATGAAAATAAAACAACAACAAAGAAAAGAAAAGAAAAAAAAAATGAACTAGTATAGGCTGTCAGTTCACACCCCAGATAGCCGGTGATGTCCAAAACTAATAGTGCCACAGAAAAGGCCCACGAGGTCAGACCGGTGAAATTCCACAATACAGGATCTGCTTATTCAGTGACTGCATTCCCATCAGATTCTTATCTCTTGAACGGAAGGCCATGATGATCGGTGACAAAGCCTTGGCGGCAGTGAATCAGTCGTTGTCTACGTGATTCCTCGTCCACAAGGTCGTGGCATCGGCCCACTGTTTGATAATAGTGCGGTCCTGTCGTTTCAACCTGAGGACAGAATTTGCTCAGGTCGGCAACAGTGGAACCATTCTATTATCTGAAGAGCTGAAGTTGCCTCCCTTACCGTGCTTACTTTCTTTTCTGGTCTGCCTACCATTTTGATTTTTTTTTTTTTCACTCTGATGACCGAACACAAATACAATACTGCACAGATCAGTTCAGTTTTACGTAGCTGAGTCCCAGTCAGCGGACGAAAGTCGATCATGGACAAGCGATACTATAGTAGTGTTTTCAAAACATACTTCAATGGTCCCTATTTGTTGCTAGTGAAAGATTTACTATTTACAATCGAACACTCTGGCTCAGTTTTTTTTCCAATGTTCAGTCTTCACCACGACCCCAGTTTTTCCTGTAAAACTTTGACGAGTCATTTTTTTTAATGACAAAGGCCGGCAATTTTCAGTCTGCACTTGTTCCACCACCTACCCCATCCCAGCCTCTCTAGGTCCAAGCCACTAAGGATACTATGTAAGAAAAAGAAGAAAGGGTCTTTCGCAACAGAGAAAGCAGTCATGTTTCTCGAACGGTTGACCTGTGTTTCAGTGCGTCGAAACTAAACTTGAAACATGCACAGAAGGCGGCGGTTACTTTCTTTCTCAGGCATGTCAAATATTGGAAAACACTATTTTCCCCTTCTACGAAAGTTTCAGTGGAATCCGGGGGACTTCGGTTTATTCAAATCCTCATTCACAGAACTTGGATGGGGGTTGGAGTCCGGAAACCGTTGACTCCGAAAGAAAATGCCACCCTGGCTGTCTCAGTGAGGGACTAAACACAGGATCCTTAAACCAGGGCAACGCTTTATCTACGTTTACAACCAGGCTTCCCGTATCAAGACTAGGGGGGAGGAGTGGATTACCTTTGGCAATAGCTCAACTTTATCTGAAGTAATGTTACATCCTTGGAGAAGACCCTTATTCGGAAAAGTTTTTTGTACAAGAATATTATACCAAAGAAGATGACATGCAGGAACTCCATTTTTTCTTTCCTTTTTCGTTTTCTTCTTTCTTTTTTTTTCTCTCCCCTCCGCCTTTTTTTTTAATCAACTACTAGAGTCAACACGCTAATTTATTCTGCTGAGTTTCCGACCTGGTATCATGCACCGGGGAAGATTAATTAACACCAATAGTTTTGCACACCAAGTCTGAATAAGTGGTTGGAAAGGGTTGGAGGAAGAGAGAGAGAGAGAGAGAGAGAGAAGAGAGAGAGAGAGAGAGAGAGAGAGAGAGAAGTGGGGGGAGGTATCAGCTAAGACGTGCGAACGGACAAAAATCATAGTCGACAGAATATGGAAAGGACTCTCACAAGTGATAAGTGGATAAGGCACATGTTGCGTATGTCTGGTTTAGTACGTAATACAATGGATGTTCACACCACTACCAGAACTACCACCACCCTCTCTCTCTCTCTCCTCTCTCTCTCTCCCTCTCTCTCCCTCTCTCTCTAATCCGATCATCCTCTGCCTGAATCCTTTACCTTACCGTTTCCCACCGACTTAATTGCAGAAGGCTCCAACATTAACCTTTCTTGCCTCTGCGGTGGTTTCAGGTCACATCAGTGGCAATCGTCTGGATGACCATGTCGGGGTGCTGTCCTACCTCATCGTCAGCCGCCGTCACCAGAAGCAGGGCCTGGGGTCACGCCTGATGAAACTGGGCAGACAAGCACTGGACACGCCCGTCGCGCTCTTCTACTCCTTGGAAAACGCGATCGGCTTCCACAAGAACCAGAACTTCGAGACCCGCCGCTTCCGCGCCTTGGTCAGAGACTTCTGCCTTCGTCCCGACGACTTTGCCTCGTTGCCTGCCAACGAGGACGTCCAGGTCGTCAAGGCTCAGCATGTGGACATTGACAAGCTCAATCTGT
>CM065716.1:27392736-27407736 GCA_033310375.1 Conus canariensis | reverse complement strand
ATAAAATCCACACACTTATCCCAGCATGTCTTCCACTGAAAGCCAGTTTTGATAAAAGTATTTCTTTTTCTAACTATGTCTCTTTCTGCCGAACAGTCATCTATAATAAATAGTGTCTGAGTTCCTTCAAACTGTCTATAAAAGTGTTCTAAGCACTCGCTAAGTTTATTGCTAGGATCAACTAAATAGATTTCATCATCTGTCCATATAAACCTTCTGTCGTGATATGCTTTGTTCCATTTAAGTGTTGGGCAGAAAATTACTATATGATCAAAATTATAACGATAAACTGCTTGTAATAGGTCGAGGACAAATATTGTTTTTCCACAACCAGTCTGTCCACAAATCAATGAACAATGAGGGGTTTTTATCATAAAGTTTAACATCGGCATTGACACCAAAGTCGTCTGCTCCATAGTTTTATAACAGAATTTAATTTACACCAGTTAGTGTTGTTATCATACTATCCGTCAAAATTTGATCAGTACAATAAAATCTTATAAGGTCTAAATGTGTCAGATTAATCCAACTCAGTTTTGTCAGATTGTTTCTATTAAGACTAACATTGATTTTGTTGCTTGTTGTTACGACCTTAAAATTTTCACCATCGTGACGAACCACAACAGTAACTTTAAGATTGTCAACGTCTAAGTTTTGCCAGCTAATAAGAATTCCTTCCATAAGGTTGTCACTGACACCCACAGCTCCATTCCTCCCCACATCTTTTAAGACAGAAATTTCAAGTATTATTGTGAACGTGTCTCCTAATAACGTGCGTGGAAAGAACTGTACTTTTGTAGTAGCTTCCTTCAAAACTGATTCTCTTCTGTGGAGGATGTACTGTTTGCTCCCAAACTTCTTTATTTCGATCTCTTTCCGACTATTGTTCTCTGGCATAAGACTTACATGTAAAGGGCCAGAGTTCAATGCTTTTCTGAAACTTTTTTGACGGTCGAAAAATGTAAATGGGCTTACGAATTCAAATTTTATGTCCCATTCTAAATATGGTTCTAAGTGCCATTTGCTGTCAGTTTTTCGAACTATTTTATATTCATACTGACCCGCATTATTTGCTTCTACATTGCGTAGTTGTTCTAGTTTAGGAAACCTTTTGCTGTCGCTAACCTCTTTGCGTTTATAATAACCATCTTTAGTGTACTCAAAACCATACAAAGTGCCTATCTCACCGTTCTGTTCAAAGTCCTCAACGTCTGCAAGGTCTTTTAATTCTAAAGTTACACACCTCTCAGGCGCTAATGTAACTCCTGATTCTTCTGGTCCACGCGACATGTTTTAGTACAACGTATTATTTTATTTCTAAAACAATGTGCAGGTTATCACATTTCACGACTTTCCCTGTTTTATCTGTGATCTTTATATTAAATGATCTGACCCTCCCACAAGCTAATCTTTTAAACTGTAAATTAGGGAATTGTATAATTTCATAATCGCAATATGCAGCTTTCCCTGATGGAAGAGCTCTTAAAACAGTTGAGGGCCTTCCATCATATAAGTTTTCATCAGTGCTCAGCTCGTCCAAATGAACATAGAGTAATGAATGTAATGCAAGATCGAGCGGATATTCTCCCTCATAAGTAGTTTTGTCTGGTGTAACTATAAAACTATGAATGGCTTGATTGTCAGTTGCAAAGCCTAACATTTTAGCTAGCTCTCCATCAAAATAGTAACCTACTTCTTCTTCTTCAGGTTTGAATGTCAACATTATTTTCAAATTTGCATTGTTAAGTTTGAGAGTAATGTCGAAGTTACTCATTGCTTCTTTTAGCGAGCAAAACCCGTAATAACCATCAGGTATGGTTAACTGGCTAACTAAGTTTCCTCTATTATCAACTTTTTTAATCTTATTATTCTCCTTGGATTCAGTTATATTAAACCATACGACTTTGTAAAAAATTTCATGGAGTGCAACCCTTTGGGTTCCGCATTCATTATCAATAGCATACTCTAAAAAACGAAGGACTGTCTTGAGTTGTTATTGTTACAAACATTTTTAAAACAATTTAAAAATGAGTGCATTCAAATATACTAATGCAAAATATTCTGTTGGGCCGCACTACAATCTTAAAAATATAACAACTGACACCCTTGACATTTCTGTGACTCAGTCTGACGCCTTTCAAGTAAAGGTTAGTACTCCATTAAACAGATATCTTAACCCTCCTATTAAAAAAGACCACATCCCGAAAGTGTGGTTTAGTCATCCGATGCAGTTTTATCAGAACCAGTTAAACTTTGTTGTGTTTTGTGCATCAACTGGGTGTGGAGTGTCGTATGCTGATCATTTAAATCATCCTGATCCTTTGGTGAGGTCAGTGTATAGATTTCATTTTTATTACACCTTCAGGCGTATTTTATCTGAACTGCAAGCGCCATTACCAAATGACAAAACGTTTAATCCATTCAGCAACAGAATAGATTACAAGGCTTTTGAAAGGATCTGTAACGAATTTGATATTGACCCAAAGACAGACTTTAGACAAAAGTTGGATCTTAATCATGGTTTAGGCACCCTTTATTTTTGGGGCGTGCACAGAAAGTATAACTATGATTGGAATCCTCCTTACACATCTTTCTCTTCAGGCACAACTGTTCACCTCGGGTCCATAGAGCAAGAGCATAAAACAGCATGGACAACATTTATTTTGGATACTTCTAAGGGCCTAACTAGAGCGGGAATAGAACAAATAAACGACTCTATTCGTACTTATGTTTGGTGTTTGCTAGGTTCGCAAGCACAGGCAAGATCTAACATAACTGATCCTTCTACTGGCTTTGATGCCCAAAAACAGTATTTAGCAAATTTAGAGGACGCCATTAATTCTGCAATTGATTTGCCTTCAAGTATTAAAAGGTACCAAAATGTTTTACAATTTGCAAGATCGAAAGTAGACTTTGCTGTCGGCACTGGTTTATACATGCTACCTTCTGACCTCAGGCTCCAGGTAGGAACAATAATAAACTACAACAATGAAATCCTTGTTGCAGGAAATGAACAGAAGGTTGGACAAAACGACATAAATTCTGAGCCAGTAATATTACAAACATAAAAAAACAAGATGGCCCCCCAAGATTAAGTCATCCAATCCCCAAGGCCCAAAGCCCAAAGGCCATTGAAGACGCGGACTTTGTTCGTGATGACCATGAATATGAAAAGACGGCACTTGTTATTGGATTAACTGCCCTAGGATTACTTGGTCTTTATCTTACTAAAGAGTAACCCAACTATTAAGACAACTAATGCCCATAAGTGCTCAGCCATAAAGCCAACTACTTTACTTGCGGCAGACAAAAGCCAGCTAACGATCCCTCCTATTATACTAGGCAAAGAATCTATTGCTTTACTGGCTAATTTTTTTAGTAAGTTTGCAAGGTGATCGAGTTGTTTTTTTACCCATGATTTATCTGACGACGGAGTTGGCGGGCCTGGTGGCACTGCTCCCCCACCACCACCGCCTGTAATAGCCAACACCAGTGTACTTATTGCAAATCCTAAGGCTGTTATAACACTTGCTAATGTGACACCTTGCTCTCTAAACAGTGTTCTTATTCGTTCTGCTAACGTTGTGTCTTCATATAAAATTCTTTGGATAGTTTCTCTTATTCTGCTCACTTGAGTTCGTAATTGTTCTCGGTTATTAGACAACACTTCTAGTCTTGCTGATCTCTCTTGTTCAAGATCTTTTAGTCTTTGTGTTATTCTTTCTTTAACACCAGGTCCTAAGTTGTGGTCATCAGCCTCAACTAGTTTTTCTTTTTCTCTTTTTATATGCTCATCTAGTTCACCCAGTTTTGCTAAATTGTTTGTTAATTCGCCTCTGATGCTTCTCAAAGCATGATCAAGGGCCGTTATTTCTCTCATAGGTAGCGGCGGATTGTGCATAGTTTTTAATACTGTTTCTTCTGAAAAACTGGTTTCTGCTTCTATTATTTTGTCTGCTGTTGGGCTTAAATCTTTAAGTTCCATGTTTTGTATTTGGTTATCTGTTGGGAGTTCTTTTAGTGTGTTTTGAAGTTTAGCAACTGCTTCCCTATCTAATTTTGGTTTAGTAATGCCAAGGCGATTTTGTTCGCTCACACTGAGCCTTTGTCTAATTGTACTCTTTTTTAAAAACTTTGATGAGTCTGGTTTAGTTGTAAGCTGAACAAGTTGTCCTTGCTCGTTTTTAAAAAACAAATGGTCATCTTTTGTTTCAAAATCATTAGGGTCTATAAATTCGGGAGGTTCTTGGCCTAAACTTTGATAAAATGATTTGACCTTACTTTCTGTTAATTCACGCCGCAATGATTGTAATGGATGTGTCAAAGGAGTCATTTCACTCATGTCGTCTCCAGGATCAAAAACATCATAATCTTCTTCAACTTCAATGCCTGCCATGTTTTTAAATAATTAACTTTTTATTTTGTTTTATAAAAAAATGTCACAAGCATATGGCTCGATTCTTGACCCGCATAGAAGACTGAAAGAGCCCTTTGGCGTGAAGGGAAATAAACAGAATATTATTGTTCCAAATAATCCATCTACTATTGATTCAGATCAAATTCTTACTGTTAAATTTCCAGACCTAGGAGCAGATGAAGTGATTGTGCCGGGATCTGCACGGCTTACTTTCAAAATAGAACTTGATTCAGCAACAGACCCAAACAGGACAGTAGTCCAGAATCTGGGACGGGCAATCGTTAAGAAAATTTCTATAAAACTTGAGGGGCAAGAAATATTTTCTTTACACAATGCAGACATATTTCTAATCTATTGTGATCTATGGCTAACCGCGAATGAAAGGGCTGACCTCGCGTTTCAAGGAATCGAAAGTGATGAAGCACTAAAACACAGAATAGACGCCGAAGATGCTAAAGACGGTAACAAGCCCGAAGCTGTAAATTTTGCGTATGGAAATCGCTTTTCCATCCCCTTGGATTTTGAGTTATTAAGCGCGCATGCGCCATACTTTCAAGGAGCATTAAAAGACAGATTGTCATATGAACTAACTTTTAATGAATACAAACGTGTCATTAAATCTACAGACACTGATTCCAAGTACAGCATTTTCGACATCTCGTTAGAGTTTGACATTGTTAGCAACCCTAACTTAGCAAGGCTGATTGAGCAACAATATCAGTCAGGATTAGCAATATATTACGAAAGAGTGATTCATCATACTAAATATCCTAAAAGCAGGGCAGACACTATATGGAATTTTAGTTTTAGTGCCGCAGCAAGATCCCTTAAAGGTATTTTATTGCTGTGTAAAGATGAAGAACCATACGAAAGACAAACTGAAAAGTTTATTAATCCTAAAATAACTAAAGTACAATGTTCAATTGAGGGTAGTCCTAACCAAGTCTACGGTAGCGGGCTTAAACCTTATCATCATTTTGATGAAATAAGAAAATTGTTTGGAGGCGGGAGGTCTAGAAGTCCAACAGTAGACCTTGTGTCTAAAGATCTACACCTTCACAGTGTTAGACTTGATGATTATTTAACAACGAAATACGGTTTATGGATTGACCTAAGGACGACAGAGGATAATCAGTTGCATGGGAGTGGGAGAACAGTTAAAGACGTAATAAACATTCAAATTGATAAAGAAAAAGAGAGTGATAAACCACTTAATGTATATTTGTTTTTAATATATGATGCGCAGCTGAATATTAAAGATAACAGATTAAAAGATATCCAATACTAAATTATTTTTATTTTTTAAAAAAGCATGTCTGTTCAGGTTTATCCAAAAGTGCCCAAAGAAGAGAACTCTGTTGCTGTAGACATAAAAACTTTCAGATTAACAAACATAACACAAATGCAAACCCAACTAGAGCAGGACCTTTCAAAATACAGTAAAACCAAACGAAGGTATTCTGCTGTCTTTAATGCTGTTACGTATGTTAATACTGGAGCATCGACCGCTAGTGCTCTATCAGCAGGAACAAGTGTAGGTCTCTTAGCAACAGGCGTAGGTGCGCCGGCAGCTTTACCTCTAGGTGGTTTGTCTTTAACTCTTGGCCTGTGTTCATTAGCTGCAGGTGCTGTCAGCAAAAAATAAAAGCTAAACTCCAAAAGCACACAGCTATGGTTCAACTAATAACAGCTAAACTTAGTTCCTTCAAACTGACAATAAATAAAGCACTTGCCGACTCGAACATCACGGATGAAGAATTTAGTCGCCTACAGGCTGATTTTGAGGACTACAAAAGACAAAAGTTTGATCTTCAAAAAAAGGCAAGGGCAACTTTTTCTCAACAGCCAGACACCGACCAGATAAAAAAGGAATGTTTAAAAAAAGTAAACGAAACATTAAACTCTGTTCTAAACAGCTCACATTAACAACACCAAAGGGCGTTTATACTTTAGTTTATGAGTCCAAGCACAAAAAGACCGTTGATATTGATTCTGATTAAGTATTTTTTTTTTTATTTAAATAAATATTTTGAGTTAGAAAAGAAACTCAGCATGGATAAGATATATGAAGGTTCAGATGAATTGTTTGAAGCAATGCTCGAGGAAGAGCGTTTGTCAAAAGCTTTAAATGAGGTCGTTTTAGAAGTTATTGATCCAACAAACGTACAGGCAAGCGTTGTACATGCTATTTCTCAAGTTCCAAGTAAACTAACAATAAACCCTCCAGTTAAAGTAAGGTTAGTTGTTTTAATCGACTATATAACAATAAACGAAGAAAATCTAGAAGTCTGGGTCTCGACTAAACAACAGACTATTCTTTCTCATAATGACTTAACACCCGGTTGGGCAGATCAACTTCTTACACAGTTTAATGAAGCCTCTGAAGCAGCTAAAATGAGAGGCTCTGGTTGGTCAGAGGGTGAAGTCCTAGACATCAGATTAAGACAGGCTAAGTATGAGCCGATTGTAGGCAAGTCTTACATTCCACTGCCTCCAACATTAGTTGCAAAGAAAGCAGTTTTGAACATAAAAAATTCAGACGACAAATGTTTTATGTGGTGCGTTCTTGCTAGGCTGCATCACGTTGCCAAAAATGCAGAGAGAGTATCTAACTATTTACAGTGGGCCAATGATCTTAACTTTAACGGCCTTGAATTTCCTATGGCTGTAGACAAAATTGATCAGTTTGAAAAACAAAATCCGCCAATAACTGTTAACGTATACGCATGGTCTGAAGAAACCAACCTTCTGCCAATTAGAGTGTCAAAGAACAGTCCAACAATAGGCGAACCAACCAAAACTCATGTAGACTTACTCCTAATGCAAAGCCTTAATGGGTTGCACTACACTCTAATACGCACAATGAGTAGATTACTAGTGCATACTACAAAACAACATAGCAAACAAGAATTTTGTAGAAAATGTTTAACAAGAATTCCGTCCGTTCAAGCTGCGAGCGAACATGTAAAACATTGTCTCAGCCCAGTTGGCTGCAATACAGAACTAATTATGCCAAGAGAAGGCAGTAAGGTTAGTTTTAAGAATTACAAAAAACTCCAGAGGTCTCCATATGTTGTTTACGCAGACTTCGAGTCGCTTATTGTTCCTTATGAGGGACCTGCTCCAAAACATTTACCAAAAACAGTTATAATGAATAACCACCAGATTTGTTCATTTGCCTTCATTGTTGTCAGGTCAGATGGTGAACATTCAAAGCCAGAATTATACAGAGGACCACATGCAGCAAAACATTTCTTAAAACGCATGCAAGAAGTTCGTAATGCCCTGTTCTAATAATCTATTCTTATCCGATCTTAAGATGACCCCCGAAGATCAAGATCGCTATGACTCAGCCACTCACTGTTGGATTTGTGGTTTAGAGCTAACACCTAAAAGTTTAAATCCAACAGTAAGAGACCATGATCACATTAGCGGAAAGTTTAGAGGAGCAGCGCATAACAATTGCAATCTTCAACTAAAGTTTGATCCTAGGACTTGGAGACTTCCTATATTCTTTCACAACTTGCGAGGTTACGACTCTCACCTTATAATGCAAGCAGTAACTAGCGCCTTTAGGGTGTCATGCATTGGCAGTCATCAGAAAAGTACATGTGTTTCACTTTAAATAATTTATCTTTTTATGACTCTATGCAACACCTGATGGGGAGTTTAGAGTCACTGGCAGGATCCTTAAAGTCCTGCCCAATAACAGAAGAATATTTTGACCCAACTCTTGTTAGAAAGGGCGTTTACCCTTATGAGTACATGAACAGTTGGGAAAGGTTTGATAACCCAGCCCTTCCACCTAAAGGCGCGTTCTTTAGTAGTCTTAGAGGAAAGGACATCAGTGATTCTGATTATTCTTATGCTCAAGATGCGTGGCAGAAGTTAGAGTGTAAAACGATGGGAGACTATCATGATTCCTATTTAATGGCGGATACCTGTTTGTTGGCGGACGTCTTTGAAAATTATAGGAAGACCTGCATGAAACATTACAGCCTGGATCCTGCGCATTATATTTCTGCGCCTGGGATGAGCTGGGACCTTTCTTAAAATTTACTGGAGTACAAATTGATTTATTGTCTGACCTGCCAATGCTTCAGATGATTGAAAACGGATTGCGTGGGGGAATCAGTATGGCGTCGCACCATTACTGTAAAGCAAACAACAAATACTTGGACGACTATGATCCAAGTAAAAGGTCTAACTATCTTATGTATTTAGATGCAAACAATCTGTATGGATGGGCAATGGCGCAATCACTTCCATTACGCAACTTTAAAATGTACACAGGAGGTGTAAAAGACATTCAAAAGTTTTTAAAATGGCTACCTACTCTAGAAGCTGATCGTAAAAGAGGTCTCATTCTAGAAGTTGATTTAGAATATCCTCATGAACTTCATGATTACCATAATGACTATCCATTAGCGGCAGAAAGTCTAAAGATGGCAATGACAGAACCGCCTAAACTTGTGCCTAATCTTCGTGACAAAAAAAATTATGTCTGTCATTACAGACTTCTTCAATTTTATTTAAGACATGGTTTAAAGTTGACAGCTGTTCATCGTATAATTGCTTTTGATCAAGAACAGTTCATGAAACCATACATCATGAAGAACACTGATCTCAGAACTAAATCCGCAGATGCTTCAGAAAAAGACTTTTTCAAGTTGATGAACAACAGCTGTTTTGGAAAGACTATGGAAAATCCGCACAAGCGTAAAGATGTTAGATTGGTCACCAGAGAAAACGTTGCAATTAAGTTGACTTCAAAACCTAATTATCAGGACTTCAGAAGATTTCATGATCAGCTTTTTGGCATAATGATGAAAAAAAAGAAAGTCAAATTGGACAAGCCCGTTTTTATTGGGTTTACTGTTTTAGAGCTGTCGAAGCTTTTGATGTTAGAATTTCTTTATGACTACTTTAAACCCTTGTATCCGGAGTCCAGAGTTCTGTACACAGATACAGATTCCTTTGTAATCGACATTCCCTACTGAAGATTTTTACAAAGACATGGAATTAGAAGTAGCAAAGAGCATGCTGGATGGTACGACACATCTGATTACCCTAAAGATTCGCCTTTGCATTCAGATATTAATAAGAAGGTTTTAGGTAAGATGAAGGATGAATTATCTGGAGAGGTGATCAAGGAGTTTGTTGGTTTGAGGTCGAAAATGTACAGTCTTTCAAGCCAAAAAAAAGTTGTTAAAAAAGCAAAGGGAATATCTCGTAGTGTTGTGCAGTCAAGCATAACCCATGACAACTACAAAGAAGCATTGTTTGGCAATAAGACTTTTCATCATGACAATTACAAGCTGCGATCTAATCTGCATGAGATTAACACAACAGTTGTAACAAAACGGTCTCTTGACCGCACTAACACAAAAAGAGTATTTGTTAATCCAGAGTTTTTCATATGCAATTGGTCATTGGAGAATAGTATAATCATATGTCTTTAGGCTTATATTTTTCAGCAATCGCACTTCAATTATATCATCATCTAATTTAGCAAAATTAATATTATTTATTAATGCTAGATGTGCTTTAATTTTTTTTGTCATTTCACAATATTCATGTTTCCATAAATCAAAATCAAAATAAAAGCTTTGGGGTTTAAAGCGATTGTCTGGCGATTGTTCTAGCCAGGGATTGTCAATCTTCTCAAATACTTCTTTAATGATATACTGATACTCAAATAAATCTTGCATTAATTTTAAAGACTTTTCCTTTGCCCCATTTCCCTTTGAGCTTCCATTTTAAACCCAAATGTATTTGCGTAGATTAAAACAGTTCGTTAAGCTTAACTATATCATCACCCAATTCAACCAAATTATTATCCATTACTGCTAAATGCGCTCGAATTTTTTTTATCTTTTTAATATATTCTTGCTCCCAATCAAAATTTGAGGTTTTGTCTAGCATGGCATGATCAATCTTCTTAAATATTAGTCTAATAGCAAGATTATAATCAAATATTTCTCGCATTATTTCTAAGGACTCTTCCTTCACCATTCTTGCTTCCAGTGCCATTTTACGTAAGGATTCTTCCTTTTCCATTCTTGCTGCCATTTTAATTTAAATTAAAAAATAATTAAGCGACTGGAACTGTGTCTGGAGGGATTATCTGCAGTTCTTCCTTCACAAAAGATCTTCGGGGGGCTGGTCGTTTTGTTGTGTCAGTTTCTCGTAAATAATACACGGGCGGATTCATTTTCACAATTTTTTTTATCTCATATGGATCAACACTCCAAACTGGATCTGTTGCCCTGATGCGAGTGTCCCCTTCCGCTTCTCCCGGTGAATAAAGGTATCTCACTTTCAAACCAAATGGTAATAGTTTGCTTGATGAAGACTCTCCTTCAACAACATTTATTGTTTGTTTTCTGATTGCTTGTACTGGTTTTAGACCTTTAAATTCTTCATTATTCATTGCGCGCAAAACTGAGGGCAGCCTTCTAACCCATTCTGTGTTGCGAGAATTGTCAATCAGCTCTCTGTGATACTGGTAGGAGAAAAGTCTTTCAGATAACTGTTTGTTAAAGTTTTCAACCAAACCCTGTGATCTGTGAACACCCGGAATGCCTCTTTTAATGGTAACTCTATGTTTTAACAATAATTGATTCACTTGTCCTTTAAATTCTTTCCCATCATCGACTTGAATCATGCGAGGATAAGTTAAGGGTCCTCGTTGATATATCAGTTGTATAGCGACAGCAACAGCAGAAGCACTCTTTTGTGTTAATGGTTCCGCATCTTTGTATCTTGAAGCTATGTCAATGACTGTAAGTGCGTACTTAAATCTTTTTCGTCTAATCGTATCATGGGGTAAATATAGAAGATCCATTTGATGGGTGTCGTTTGGAGTTATATTCACAAAGTGTGGTCTCTGTATTTGTTTAGGCGCTGGTAGATAAATTTGCCAAATCGCTTGTTTAGATAACCATTCCTTTGCTGTTTGTTCACTGACTCCAGCTGCTTGGCTTAGCTTTTTAATTGCTGTTATTCCCTTCCAATATCCTTTTGGCGAATAATAGATCTTGTTCATTTTTTATTCAGCCAATATTATGTGCAACAAAATACACAACGGTCATACCAAAGGCAATAAACAATATTTCTTGCATCTTTTGTTTTTCTGATGGTTGATAAAAATCGCTGAATTTTGGTGGAGGCAATGTCTCGATTGGCTTGCCTGTTACTAGAAAATATTCTTTTATTGCCTGGTCAACATCTTTAAATGTGTAAGCTGCATGTCCCTGTTTTTTCAGTTCATAGTTAATAAAATCTAACTGCTCAATTCTCTGCTTTTCATACGCAGCTTGTGCTGTGGCTAGTTGCTCCATAGCTTTGTTATGTCTTTTTCTCTCGCCGTCATCCCGTAGTTTACTAAATGCGTAATTACTTCCGCTAAAAGCAAGCGCATTAACCACAGCGCCACCAATCATCATTACGAGTGAAGCCATTTTTATAAATGTATTTTTTTAATTTTACATATTGATACTGTCTGGAATTATTCCTTGCTTAACTGAAAATCTTTCGTAGCAAATGAAGCTGTAATAACAGCAATCAGCTTTGCTGAGTCTTCAAAGTCTAGTTTGCCAAGATCTGCTGGTTTTATTTTTAACAAGTTTTTACCAAGCATTGTGTATCCTACACTTAGGCCTCCAATAACAGCAGAATGGTATACAAGGTTAGTAATAGTTTTTTCGGTGCTCATTTTTAAAAAATAAAATAATATTTATTCATTAATAAAACATGAACTGCGATGATTTACTTCCTGAACTTACAAATGATCAAGTTGATGACCAAGCTATTATGCGCCAAAAGGAAAGGCTGTATTCTTTGGCGGCGTGTGGAAAAACAAAACAGTACCTTGGAAATGAATTCAGCATAGAACAGATACAACAGATGTCGCCACAAGACATTGTAAAGTATCACAACAGGTATGAAGCGCAACTGGGGTCAAGAATGGTTAAAAAGTGTTGGGCAAACGGTTCTTAGTTTGTACACTAAACTAGTTAGTAGATTTGTTCCCATTGATTCTGAACAAAGATTTTATGTATGATTTAACGCAGGATCCCGTTTTAACAAAGTCATTAGAGTCTCTAGGATGTGATCTGTATTACAGATTTGGAACATTGTTATCGCCATTAATCATGGGATTAATTACTTTTAATCATATAGATTTTGTTTCCCTTCAAAATGACCGAGCCAGAAAATCAGCAGAATCAGAAAACATTGAATCAGGTGGAGAAAGTGACCAGTAAAAAGCCTCCTCATCCTGGGCGTGTTGCAGCAGGAAAAAAATTAGCAGAGTGGAACAAACAAAAAAAATTAATGTTGCAATCACAGAATATAACTCATAATGAAAACATAACACCGCCAACGCCAACAGTTGTTTCAATGCCAGCTGTAAATACACAAGCTGATTCAAGACCTACAACAACACCAAAGTCTTCATGGAGTATTGAATTTAAAACAGTTTTCATTTTTGGCGTCATTGCTGCTGGGGGTGGTTATTACGTTTATAAAAATATATAAACAACGCCAGCAAAAACCAAAGCAGTCCAAAAAATCTCAGCCACTAAATACAGAAGCCGAACAAAAAAGCATGCCAGAACCGCCAACAACAAAAGATCATTTTGATCCATTTCAGATGGAATAATATTTCAAGAACTTAATAAATAATTATAAATTGACTTGAATAAGAACTTGGTTGTACATAGAGGATGACTTAAGTAAAAACTTAAAGTAACTTAAGTTAAGAACTTGAGGTAACTTGATTAAAAACTTAAGGTAACTTGATTAAGAACTAGATTAAGAACTTGGGGTAACTTGATTAAGAACTTGGGGTGACTTAATTAAGGACTTGGGGTAACTTAAAATTTAAGGACTTGGGGTGACTTAATTAAGAACTTAATTAAGGACTTGGGGTGACTTAATTAAGGACTTGGGGTGACTTAATTAAGGACTTGGGGTGACTTAATTAAGGACTTGGGGCGAAAAGTGGAACTGGTAGACCACTTCTCATTTGATATGTCAGCCACTTGCTTTGTGACTGAACAGGATGTGCGTGGGCGCTGCGTTGTCGGGCTGGCCTGCAACTACTAGTTAAGCGCGATGAAGAACAGAGAAAGAGGCAGCTCACGCTATAGCAAAGAACGTGTTAGCGCACGCCCGCTGTGCGGGACAGACCTATCATTTGGTGAATAGTTGACCGGCCTTCCCTGACTGACTCAACACTTTAAACATTGCTGTTGTGTGCGCGCTGCTTGTGTGTGTGTGTTAAAATAGTGTAGTAAAAATGTGTAGTCATTTGAAGTACTCCCTTCGTTGGATTAATAAACTAAAAAAGACGACAGAACTCTTTGAAAAATATCCGGAACTCGCAAATCTGACAATTTCTATTACACAAGCCATCGCGTTGACGCCAAAGATACATGCTGCTCTAAAAACCCACGCCGGTGGGGGCAGCTGACTGGATGTGAAGAAGGTATTACATTGTCAACTAACTGACTGTGTGCTGTGTTCTGTGTAAACAAAGGCCTCTTGTCTGTGTTAAGTCGTAAACCCACACACCAACAAACCGACACGCACACTGAAAACAGCGAAGTGGTGGCTTCCCATTCGAGAATGTTCAAGAACATTTGTGACAAAGCGCGCCGCGAGCCCGGTGAGAAAAGAAACGCAGTAGGCGCGCGAGGCGTGTTTTATTGATAGGGAGGCACACAGTTTGTAAACAGGACGCTCGGCCTGCTGACTTACTGCGTCGTTATAAT
Organism: Conus canariensis; assembly: GCA_033310375.1. Classification (NCBI taxonomy): domain Eukaryota; kingdom Metazoa; phylum Mollusca; class Gastropoda; order Neogastropoda; family Conidae; genus Conus; species Conus canariensis. Next base: position 27,393,540 of record CM065716.1, on the reverse strand, counting down.
TGTGTTGTCTTGGCCTTGCAAAAAAGCTGACAGTCAACCGACTGGTAGTACAGACTGTTTGGGGAACGCAGACACTATTTATTATAGATGACTGTTCGGCCGAAACTGGCTTTCAGTGGAAGACATGCTGGGATAAGTGTGTGGATTTTATGTCAAAAATATAACTCAGTTTTTAAAAGACTTTAGAGAACAGTTAAAGCTGTAGTTTTATTCCACATGAAAGACAAGACGCCCTTTGATGAATGTATGCGTAGAAAATGATGTTATTGAAGACGATCAAGAAAAACGAAGGATTAAGCAAAAAACTAAAGTCTCAAAAGTTTTCTAAATTAGTTTAAAAAACAGATAATCCTACACATTATGTATGTTTGTAAAGTGTTTACTATTAGAGAACTTAAAATAGGCATTCTGGGTAAGCCGGCGGGAGCAACAGCGAAACCGGCTTCAGCCGGTTGGAGCTGGCGGAGGTGGGGTGAGCCAGAATGCCTATTTTATAGTTTTCTCATGGTTATGACTTAACAGATGTCTGATCTGCGAATTAGCCAAACGCGCTGGTCAGACCTCGGGAGTCTGTTACTTCTGACATCAGACCTCATCTGTCTGATTGTGCCCGCACTGCTTGAGCCATGACGGTCAAACGTATACTAACCATTCTGGTACGGCGTACCAGGATCACGGTGGAACCGTTTTGTGACGACCAATTATCTGGATTAAGAAAAAGGAAGAGTATGCACAGATGCTATTTTTGCACTCGTCAGCTTTTGTGAGAACACATGTACATCAGCAGCAACTCAACCTTGTTTT
>CM065716.1:27213011-27392636 GCA_033310375.1 Conus canariensis | reverse complement strand
AATAACAGCATGTGAAATGAGATATCTTAGACGTACTATGAATAAGACCAGGAGAGCCGTGATTAGAAATGACAAACTCCTGAAGATGCGTGGAACCACACCCATGAACTATCACCTTGCACAACAGTGGATCAAGTGGTTCGGTCACCCAGTCAAAATGCCAGTCCGCCGATCAGCTTTTAGAGCTTTCCACACCAGATACTAAAACAAGCTAAAAAGCCAAGAAAGATCATGTAGGCATTGGACTGAAGGAACGACAGACACTGTCATGACTCACTAGCTGACACTGCTTACACCAGGCTTCCCGCCTTGCCACACAGACTGTCGGCTTCTTCACGCAACGTAGAAGCGAAAGGATACAATAAAGTAAGTTTCAGTGTGCGTGCATAAAATGTATTGACCTTTGTGCCTTTCAGACTTATTGTGTGTTGTTTTAAACCAGGGATTCTTTGAAAATAATCACACACACACACACACACACACACACACACACACACACACACACACACACACACACACAGTATATGTAATGAATTAATGACGGAGGAATTGTTAACCTGTATTTGTTTTCTACTTCTAAATTGTTCATTATAATTATTGTTTGGTCAGTCAGTGGAAACTGCATCTCTTAAGAGATCCAAGTAACGATTTTTCTGCAAAATTCTGCCTGAGTTATCATAAATAGCAGAGCTGATTACTCTGACTGTTGGACACCTGTTAACTTCCCTCGCATCCTTTAATGGATCCTCAAACACAGGCTGAAAGATTCTCCCCTACTTTTAGACTGTTTACATAATGATTTTTTTTCCCCAGCAGCTTATTTCGTTATACCATACTAGCATTTCGTTTTTCTTTTCTACCATTCGCTGGCTGCTCTAGGGATGCTGTTGGATTCTATATTTGAACCCTTGGCGGTGAGAATACCGCAGAATCATAAACAGTGGTATATCTCCATTTGATGCCAAGGGAGCATAGACACAATCATCCGTGCCTCCCTGATGAGTCTGATCCAGTGGACGAAAGGCCCCTTGGCAATATGAACGGTTCTGTCTTCAGGATGGATAACAGTGGTTCCCATATGCTGCTACTGAAAGGTTTAATATTCATAATGTATTACCATGATTTTTCGTTCTAAACTTCTTTCTTCACCCGCCCCCCCCCCCCCCCCCCCTGACCCCCCCCCCCCCCCTTCTTTTTCTTTCTTTAAAAAAAATCTTTGCCAGGTCATTAATGTAATGACGGAGGAATTGTAAGCCTGCACTTGTTTTCGCCCCACTACTAAGTTATTCAACACACACTATATGTGTGTATGTCTAAATCTTAGAGATGAAACAGAGAACGTGTCAGGCCTCTGTCCGGCTGGGCCCTACACAACATTAATCATCATTAAGTCTTTGAGGGTTTAGGGTCGTTCTTGCACATGGGTTTTAAGATGCAGTCCAGAGTTTGTGTGGAGCTTATCTTTCTTTTGATGATGCATAGTGAAGAGATTAAAGAGTCTCTTTCCTGCAGAGTGACGTCACTGGGGCTAGGTCAGCTGGATTGTAGGCCATTCATCTGAACTCATGTCGGTGAGGATTCTTGGTCCCAGTTTTGGGGACAGTGACCCAGAGTTTGTCATCTGGGTCAAATCAGTGAGACTCAGAGGCAGGATCTGAGGCCAGAATAGCTCAGTGGTAGAGCGCCGGACTCGTAATCTTAGGGTTGCGGGTTCGAATCTCCGCCGGGCCGTTTCGGTACAGGGGGATTTTTCCCTCGGAGTTAACATTGGTTCTGACTCCATTTCCCATGCAGTCCTTCGAATGAGACTATAAACCGAGGTTCCGTGTGGGAACGCACGCATAACATCTTGCACACATGTAAAATCCCATCACCAACTTTCGGAAGAGAACGCCAGTTTGGCCGTTGGTATGAATGACACGTTACACATAGCATTCACCTTCCCCGAAGTTGGAGTATGGCTGCCCTAATGGCGGGATAAAAAAAAAAAAAACCGGTCGTACACACAAAACTCCGCTCCCCATACATGGGGTGTGCGCAGGAGTATCAGCCTGCGTACAGAGAAGGAGAAGAAGAGGCAGTGTCTCAGCAAGGAAAAGGTAATCACTCCCACTGTGGAAAACACCCGGATGTTATGCTGTCTACTTGGTGCAAACATGTTTCCTATGGGTGAGTGTCGGATTTCTGGTTGGTCTCTTTCTTGTTATAAAGGGGTGCAACCACGTCACGTTTCTGGTGGCTGGTTGAATCACAAGTATCATGAATACAGGGACTGTCCGATCAAAGGCTAAGGGAGACGAGTCCCCCAGACTGAACAGGCCAGCAGAGAGGGTTAACTCCCCAGATGCGGTGATTAAAAAAAAAGGTTGAAATAAACTGAAATATCGAAAAAGGTTAACATAAACCGAAATATTGCAATTAATTTATGGGTGTTATGTGGTTTCTATTTTTCATCTTCCTCCCAGTGATTACACATGTGGTTACTCCCGTGACTGTCTTGGCTGGTGTCGGCAAAAACAAAGCACGAATGTCTCACAGGTAGAAGCTTTTTGATCAGGGGTTAGCTAGCCATCAAGGGCTGAGAGTGAGAGGGGGGTGGAAGGGAGGATGGGGGTGGGGGGTGGGGTGGGGTGGGGAGGGAGCGACTATCTGTAGTATGCTGACAACCTCTTTCACAGTTAGTTGAATATAATACGTTCGGATCTCAAGATAGCATTTCTTGCTACTGTCCAGAACCCGTATATATCACTGTTTGGAACCCGTATACATTACTACATACATACATACATAACAATTCTTCCATCATTATAGTAATGACTTAGCAAAGATTTGGAAAAAAAAATTGAAGAAAATGGGAAAATGTATATTATAAATATGAAAACCCATCACTAACTGCAAGAGGGAACCATCGCAATCCCTTTCGAAGGCAGATCTATATGTATTGCCTGCTTCTAGGCCTTTCGTCCGCTAGATCGGACTCATCAGGGAGATACGGCTGATTATGTCTGTGCTCTTGGCGTCAAATAGAGACACACCACAGTCCATAATTCTAGAATCCAACAGCACCTCCAAAGCAGCCAGTGAAAGGTAGTAAAATAAAAGAAAACGAAAGTGTGGAGAGAAAAAAAGCTGCTGAAAAACTAAAAACATTATGCAAACAGTATAAAATGTAGGAGACAATCTTTGAGCCTATGCTTGAGGATCCATTTAAGGATGCAAGAGAGATCAAAAGATATAGAACAGTCTGAGTGGTCAGCTCTGCTGTTCAATAACCCAAGCATTGTCAGCGGCTAAGATTTGTGCAGAACAACCTTTACTTGGATCTACTAAGAGATGCAATCGCCCGCTGATTGACCAAACAATATAATGCTGAACAATTAAGTAGTGGGGGAAAACAAGTGCAGGTTAACAATTCTTCCATCATCATACTAATGACTTGGCAAAGATTTGAAAATAGAAAAAAGTATATATAATATATATATATATATATATATATATATATATATATATATAATTATATAAGTTATGCTCAAATATATCAGCGATTCGTCAGTAATGCTCAAATACATATAAGCGATTCGGAACCCTGTATACGTGATTAATGCTGAAATATATTAGTGGTTCAGAACCCAGTTTATGTCAATAAAACTCAAATATATCAGCGATGCGCAGAGAAAAAAAAATGAAACAAACTTAATAGAAGATGTACTGTTTCATGGACTCAGAAACGACATATGTAACGCCTTTGAACAGTCAGGTATGCGACTTTAATACCTCATTTGAATGTCTTTTCTTTGATAACCTCCTCATATTCGGCATTGTTCGACTTAAAGGAGCCCAGCTTGGAGGTTTTTGGTTTTATTTTTTTCCATTTTTTTTTTAATCAGTTGAAAAACGAAAATTCTTTGATCACATATAGATCGCCTCATCTGATGCAATTCTTGAAAACAACACACCACACAACACACCGCGCGCGCGCGCGCGCGCGCGCGCGCGCGCACGCACATACGCACGCAGGCGCGTACGCAGGCGCGCGCGCACACGCACTCACGCACACATACACACACGCACGCACGCTCAAATGCGCGCGTGCGCACACATACACGCACAACGTGCGTCTGCGTGCACTCATTCCCCTCCTCTCCACACTCAAACCCATTTAGAAATGAAAGCAATAGTCCTCCAAAGGGAAGACAACAGTACCCAAAATCACAATTTCACTCTTCGTATTTCACAAATTTTCATCTTCGTGGCCTTTTTCAAGTGAAGAGAAAAAAAAAACAACAAACAAACAAAAAACAACAACAACAAAAAAAAAAAAACAAGATGCAAAGCATATAAACGTACTCCCAGTTTATCCTGAATACGCGTGATATATTCCATAAAGAGGAAAAACCGTCTTGGGCTGGTGTAACCGTTAGTAATGGCTATTCTGGTAAACATCAGCCATCATCTGTGACCTATAATGAACATACTTACAAATTTTCAGAAAGATCGGCCAAGAACTTTCTGAGATTTTCCATCAAGAAGAAAACCATTATGGGCCATTAGTAAAAGCTATAACGGTAAACTTAAACATCCGGCATCATCCGTGACCCATAATGAACATACCTACAAATTTTCAGAAAGATCGGCCACATACTTTCTGAGATATTCCATTAAAAAAAAGACCCGTTATGGATTGTTATAGCCATTAGTAACGGCTATAACGGTAAACTAAAACGTCGGGCATGATCCGTGAACCATAATGAACATACCTACAAATTTTCAGAAAGATCGGCCAAGTACTTTCTGAGACATTCCATAAAAAAAGAAAAACCACTATGGGCCGTTACAGCCGTAAGTAACGGCTACAACGGTAAAGTAAAACGTCGGATATCATCCGTGACCCATAATGAACATACCTACAAATTTTCAGAAAGATCGGCCAAGCACTTTCTGAGATATTCCATAAAGAAGAAAAACCGTTATGGGCCGTTATAGCTGTTAGTAACGGCTATAACGGTAAACTAAAACATCGGGCATCATCCGTAATCCATAGTGAACATACCTGCTAATTTTCACAAAGATCGGCCTAGTACTTTCGGAGATATTCCATAAAGAAGAAAAACCGTTACATGCCGTTACAGCCGTTTGTAACGGTTATAACGGTAAACTAAAACATCGGGCATCATCCTTGACCCATAATGAACATACCTGCTAATTTTCACAAAGATCGGCCAGGTGCTTTCTCAGATATTCCATGAAGAAGAAAAACCGTTACAGGCCGTCACAGCCGTTAGTAACGGCTATAACGGTAAACTGAAACATCGGGCATTATTTGTAACCCATGATGAACATACCAGCTAATTTCCACAAAAATCGGCCATGTACTTTCGGAGATATTCCATAAAAAAGAAAAACCGTTACAGGCCGTTACAGCCGTTAGTAACGGCTATAACCGTACACTGAAACATCGGGCATTATTCGTGAAACATAATGAATATACCTACAAATGTTCAGAAAGATCGGCCAAGTACTTTCTGAGATATTCCATAAAGAAGAAAAACCGTTGCAGGCCGTTACAGCCGTTAGTAACGGATATAACGGTAAACTAAAACATCGGGCATCATCCGTGACCCATAATGAACATATCTGCTGATTTTCACAAATATCGGCCAAGTACTTTTGGAGATATTCCATAAAGAAGAAAACCGTTACAGGCCGTTACAGCCGTTAGTAACGGATATAACGGTAAACTAAAACATCGGGCATAATCCGTGACCAATAATGAACATACCTGCTAATTTTCAGAAAGATCGGCCAAGTACTTTCTGAGATATTCCATAAAGAAGGCAAACCGTTACAGCCGTTAGTAACGGCTATAACGGGGTAACTAAAACATCGGGCATCATCCGTAAACCATAATGAACATACCTGCTAATTTTCACAAAGATCGGCCATGTACTTTCGGAGATATTCCATAAAGAAGAAAAACCGTTACAGGCCGTTACAGCCGTTAGTAACTGCTATAACGGTGAACTAAAACATCGGGCATTATTCGTGATTCATAATGAACATACCTACAATTTTTTACAAAGATCGGCCAAGTACTTTCTGAGATATTCCGTAAATAAGAAAAACCGTTACAGGCCGTTACAGCCGTTAGTATCGGCTATAACGGGGTAAACTAAAACATCAGGCATAATCCGTGACCCATAATGAACACACCTGCTGATTTTCAGAAAGATCGGCCAAGTACTTTCTGAGATATTCCATAAAGAAGAAAAACCGTTACAGGCCGTTACAGCGGTTAGTAACGGCTATAACGGTGAACTAAAACATCGGGCATTATTCATGACACATAATGAACATACCTACAAATTTTCAGAAAGATCGGCCAAGTACTTTCTGAGATATTCCATAAAGAAGAAAAACCGTTACAGGCCGTTACAGCCGTTGATGACATCACACATTATGATGTCAGGCCTTGTGCAGTATATTTATGACGTCATTACTTTGATCTGTCCAGTTGTCAAAGATGGATATAACGCAGTTATATTGTTTTAGTTTTTGTTTTTCTCTTCACTTGAGAAAAGCTACGAGGCCGAAAATTTGTGAAAGATGAAGAGTGGAATTGTCATTTCATTTATAAATGTAGATATTATTTCATTGCCAACATCCACAGCATCACTGGCCCAAAAGGAAAATTCAATGTCCAATTCCATTTCACCTGCCAGTCCACCAACTTGGTGTTTGTACCGGGATGCAGCCTCTGGTCAAAGCTGTACGTTGGGGAGACATATCGCACCCTCAACAAACACTTTTTTTTTTTTTTTTTTTGTTGTTTTGTGTGGAGCACCTCAGAGCCATCCAGTCATCCAACACCATTGGGGATTCGTTTCAACGCTGATTGCCACAGCCAAACCCATATCTTTGTCACTGCTGTTTGGCAAAGCTCCTCAGCTCCAGAAACTTCATGGATTCAAGGATCACCTATCGCCTTGGCACCACCATCCCTGATGGACTCAACTCCCACTTCTGACTTTTTTAGTTTGAAGCATTTCAGCTCTTTGCCCACGCTTTCCTTTCCCCCAACCTCTCCTCCACCCCTTTCTCTCTACACCTCCTCCCCCAATTTCCCCATCCCATCGTCTTTACTTTCACACCCCATGTACATATGTAACATTTTTATAACATAACATGTAGAGTATAATATATACACCCCAAACACCATATCCACCATCCAGGTATGCATACTCATAGATACATGTTTATCATATGCACATATATATATATATTTTTTTAGGAGTTTCCACCCAGCCCCAAGGTTTTTTTTTCCTTTCTTTTCTTTTCTTTTTTCCCCCCTTTATTTCCCCTTCCCTCATTCACACCCCCAAGCGCCCCCTTTCAAGCACAAGACTCCTCCACTAGCACTATTTCCCTTTCTTTTTCTCTATCTCTTTTTCTGTTTGCCTTTTACCTCTATCAGCCTCCCTTTTTTCTTTTCCCTATTACACACACACGTGGCGCGCGCGCGCGCGCGCGCGCGCGCACACACACACACACACACACACACACACATGAACCAACGCCTATCTTGTACTGAAGAGATTGGAGATAAGTGATTGCTCGTTCATTTTCGTTGTGATGATTGTTTTGTTTCTTGCCTGAAGAAGACCTAAGAGGTCGAAACGCGTCGTGTTTTGTCTTGTGATTCGTTTGTCCACGTTTTTTGGGGCGGTTCGCTAACATTTATTTCAGATTTGTGATATCTTTACGTCACACGCATACGCATTCATTTTAACAACAACCAGAAAACTGCACTTGTGACTGCGGCTGTCTTCAGCCTTGAAGACTCTACGAGTCGAAGTATAAAACTCCTCATCTCCCAAGTGGGTTCAAAGTTTTTTCCCTCCTGTGTTTTGTATCCACATATTCGTCCGTTTACGTATGTTTTCATACGTCATTGCCTATACGTATTTATTTGTCTTTCGTTTGATGTCACCAGTCCTGAAGACGGTCTATGACCGAAACGTTGAAGATTTTTTTCTTTTCCCCCCATTTTCAAGTCTTCTGAGCATCCTCAACGATAGTTTGTATTCATTTAGAAATGTTTTCCTCTGTCTCAGTTCGCTCGCGTGCAGGTAAAAGACAGGGAGAAAATTATACCTTTTGGGGATGAATTGTGTAATAAGATAAAACCAATTAACAGAAGGACGATAGCTAGAGTGATCTCTCCTTTTGAAAATGCGGTTCGTTGTGGAAGGTTGCATGGTAGTGATAACTAATTCAGTGGCTGTTTATGACTGAGTTCACTGCTCAACAGAGGACCAGTTCTCTTGGATCTATGTAATATTGTGAAGTGATATTGAGTAAGTGTCAATTTTGTCGCTATTTGTTTCTCAGTTTTGAGAGTAAAGTGGAAATCGTCCCCCTCCTGAATCACATCGGTTGGTTACTCGCCCACCGAGACTGACCCAGCTAAAAACTCGCCATGTGCGCATTTTCAGTTTGTCAAATCAAAGATTCAACTTGATCATGATTACAGTATTCTCAGTTTTGAAAGAGAAAGTAGAATACTGAATCTGTATTGGTAGAAAATGAGACTTCATAATTAATAAGTTGTATTTATGGCAAAATACAGGTCAGGTCAGGCAATTGGACGACCAGGCCTCGCGGCCTCATAACGCGTCCTTCTTTTTGGTTAAGTTAACAATTGCTGCGATGATATAAGCATCCCTTTTGATGCACTAATCATAAAGATACTTTAACTGAGCAATTTTAGTATCACTGTCTAGGAGGTTTTTGAATTTGTTAGTATCTGAAGCCAATTTAGTTTGTGCAGGAAGATTGTTCCAATGTTTGGTGACTCTGTTAGAGACAGGTTTGATTTTTGGTTACACAACAAATGAACTGAATTCATACGTCAAACTGACACACTTTTTAAATGTCATTGTCATAAATACACTTTTAGAAAGTACTTTTATTGCTCCATCAGGTCTCAAAATGTGCATTAATAATTGTCTAGAGGGGTTGCACAACCTGTGTGTAACATTTGGCAGTGTAGTGTGTTTACAGAACTCTACCAACACAACACTTGATTAGATCCAAGTTAAACAACTTAACAAGTAAATTCTAGTTGGTAACAATGTCCCAGTCTTGCAGCTGCCACCACTGGTCGCTTGAGCCTTGTGTGTTAGCTCTGCAATGGCGTGTCACAGACAGGACCAAACAAAGAGCTGAGCCTCATGAATTATTCATTTATTCAATCACATAAGGTGGTATGATGTTGTATGTGATTTGCCAGCGTGCCTGTAAGTGTAAATTGTTTAATGTTGCTGTTTGATCTCCTTAAACTGGGTGCAAAACGGATGTGGAATTTTGCGTTCTATTTGAGGAGGTTGATTGCTCATTCTTGGTTTTCATAGTCTTCAATGTTGTTTGTCTTGCCTGAAGAAGACCAAAGAGGTCAAAACGCATCATAATTTGTTTGCCTTTTTCATTTGGCATGATTGTAATTTTTCTTTCAAGTTTATGAATATCTATAATATTAAAATGGGAACACTTTTTTTTTTAAAGGTTTTCTTCTCAACAAATTTACAGTAGAATATTTGTTGCAGGTGTAAAAACACTAGTTTATTGGTGAGGAATAGACTGGAACACCACATCTCCAAGTTAGGACTTTGCCTGCGGGTAGTACTGCCACCATAGGTCAGACATTGGGCATTGGTCCTGGGTTCGGTAATACCCCATCGACCGACAGTATGAGTGTGAGTATACATTTTTTATTATTCTGCTTTTTCTCATTGAATCTAAAATATGCAAGTTTACTTCTATTCTATGGAACCTTGTATTCATTACATTTTGTGTCAAGAAAAATTGTTAAATGCATCGTGCAGAATAGTAACTTGCGTCATACATTCATGGATCATTGTTTCAAATTAACTGAAATGTTTTAAATGAAAATTTCTCAAAATATGTCAGTTAATTATAAAAACATTTCTAGATCATGATCACATGGGTGATATTTGATATATATCTCATGGATACTGTCATGGACGGACGATTGCATGTTCCTGATAAAACATAGGAAACACAAGACAGAAATCATAATTGATATGATGTGCCTTCTGTTACTGATCAAAATATTTCATTCTTGATTTGTAATGTCATTGTGTGTCTCGTTATCTGGCACATAACGTTTCGTATAATATGTATGACTGCTGGTTTTTGTTTGTTTTGTATCGTTTGTTTTTGTTTTTTAAAGGTGAGTGTGTTTGTGTTGGTGAAATAAATGTTGAGGAGGTGTCCGGGGGAAGAGGGGCAGTCTGTCCATAGACCATCTCTAGTCTTAGGTATTTAGTGTATGTGTGTTTGAGGGGGGTGGATGGGTTATTTCTTTGTTTTAGTGCTAAAACCATGGCTATGTTTAATCTGTGTGTGACACCTCAGACTGTGGCAAGGATGAATTTTGCAAAGCTATTGGTACACCATCATATAAAAAGTATAAACAAAGCTGTCAGTTAATAATTCATCAGTGTTGAATGGAAAAAAAACCAACTATTGTACAAGGCGATCACATTATCGTTTTAAATCTCTCTTATGTTCCCCCCCCCCTTCTATTTCTCCACTACATTGATATGATTACGATTGATCTATTGCTGTTTTTGGTTACTTTGTTATGCAGTACTGTATATATGTTGCATGAATAAAGATAAAATTTCTATTTTTCATTGGGGGGGGGGGGGGGGGGGGGATTAAGAATTGTAGAAAAAATCGATCAGGGTTTCATTGTAATGATTATTTGCCATAGAGAAGTAAATTAATGTTATTTTTCATTCAAAGGTTTACAAAAGATATATCTTCACCTTGAATTAGTTGAAATTTATTAAGATTCAAGGTGTTCCTTTATTTTAATTTGAAACCATTTACCATTCATATGAAGATTTACAAAAGGTTATATGACTTCACCTTGAAATTTAAAGGCAAACTTCCACAAATTCTTTTCATTTGAAACTATTTATTATTCATACAAAGATTTACAAACGATATGTCTTCACCTTGAAATTTTAAAAAATGGTAACATTCAGCAATTCTTTTCATCTGAATCAAAAGTATTAAGTAATGAAAAGCTCTCAGTGTGGATGCAAATGAGATTTAAGAAAAAAACCCTTCTAGTCATAAACCATTTGTGGTTAAGAAAAAAAATCTTTAGGATAGATTTGTGCTAAGAGAAATTTGATGCTCGTCAAAATATGAAACATAGTTTTTGTCTGTACTACTACTTTTGGAAAAAGGGACATAGTAATTTATTCACTCCAATATATTGATCTGCAAAAAAGTAGTTTGTATTCTGAACACAGACGCGATCGAGATCTCGTAATCACCCGTATCAGCGGTCCCAGCGTTCTGTCAGACGGAGTGGACGTCAGCGCCAGCGTCAGGCATCAAATATGGCATCTGGTGGTGATCAGGGTATGCATATATATGCACACACACACACACACACACACACACACACACACACACACACACACACACACACTCCATTAGCATACACTTATATTTATCTTTATTTGTTTAAATGCAAAACCTTTTTTTTTTTTTGCTAAGCGTTGTGCAAGTGAATAAATAAATAAATAAATATATACATATATATCATTGGTTTATTTTAGTTTGTACATATGTGTATTCATGCTATATACTTGTAAGATCATTTCTTATATGAAGCCCTCAGATCTCATAGCAAGTTTCAGGGCCTAACGGATTTCTAGATATTAGGTTTTGAGTGTTTGTCAAGTCTATCCACAAGCTTAAATTACAACCAGCAATCATGTTGCAGATTAGAATCATGTTCTGTCAGGGTTATCTTTCCCTGTCAATGTTGCTTGCCCCACTCAATCAGGATCACATTATGAGATGGGGATAACCCATATAAAGCTCCTATACTGAACTGGCAACTGTTTTCGTCTACGCCAGTTCAGTTATAAATTTGATCATACAGGGTAGTTATTCAAAAACACAGAGGTTTCATGATAAAGAATTACACATGCAACTCAGAAGCATATCAAGCTACATGAAATCAGTGGAGGGTGGAAAATATATTGGAAAACAGCTTTTTGTAATGTGTGAGTGTGTATGACTGAGACAACCCACAGTCACCGTGCCTTACAGCTACGGTTAGTAATGGTTCACGTGTGTTAGCTGAGTTGAGTACCAAAGTTTACACTGCAGGTTTATGTATTAGTGATGAAGCATTATTGACTTAATTATGTCAGACCACTGCCAAACTTTTGTTCTGTAATGATATTACAATGACTTCAACTTTTGTTCAAATGGCATGCATTTGTGCCTTCATGGCACCGTGCATGTGCATAAGACAAGGTGAAAGGTCGGGCATGCAAGTGACTTCTTAGTTTGTCTTGCATGTGGCTGGCTACGTCTGCAGAGTAACACTGTGGTAACATTGGTTCAACACTGTAGATTTCCCCAACGTCTCAGGACAGCCATAGTTTGTGTACTGGTACTATGTGGTACTCATTGTGCCAACCTTAATCATCTGATCATTTTCAGTCCACATGTACTTTAATACTGATATGAAAAAAGTATGTGATACACTTTGATATTGAATAATATTACAGTAATTATCACAATCTTTAGGAACATACATTTTTAATCATGGACTATATTAGAGCTTCAGTGTCAGTACTGTGCTTGTTATTTTGTTCTTTGATCAAGTCACTTTGAAAAGCCCTCCATGTAAGCTTTTCTCAAAAGGTTAGTATTGTCATTTGATCTTTTTAAGTCTACATTTGCCTTAATTCTGGCATAAAAAATGTGTGATATACTTTTATATTACTGTACAAAATAGTAATTATATGTTTAATGTTATAATTTTTTTAAACATCATTGATATTTACAAGCTCAGGGCGTCGGTGTCTGTACCAATTTTATGGGCAAATTCTAAGAGCCGTGTATTCGATTATGTCACTACTAAGGACAAACTTTGCTAAAATGTTGCGTATCCGCGCTCTAAGGCCTGTTATAGTCACTCATACTAACAAGTGAATGACCCTTAGTTTTATGTTTCAGGGAAGGAAATTTCCCAGTATTTGTGCTCTTTCAGTCTTGTCTTCATGAAGCATTTGCTGCTTTGATATTTTCCTGCTAAAAACGTTTTTGGAAGATAAAAGCCAGCCGCCCCCCTCCTCCTCTTCCTCACTCTTTTTCTTTTTTTTAGACAGAAGTTTTGGAGGATGAATTTGAAAGACAAATTTACAGGGGTCACAAAAACATTTAGGGGGTCACACTTTATAATTGCTAGAAAATGTACTGAAAACAACACACACGCACATGCACACATGCAGAAAAGAGGTGCATATAATAAAGTTGATAAAACAGTCCAGATTATGTTAAACATTATCTATTCAGATTCATGTTCCAATGTAAGTAAAGTGTTATCAACTGAAATGCATACATTTGAATACCTACTCTGGTAGGATTTTAACAATGAGACTTAATGTGCGAGATATCCTCTTTGATTATCATCACAGAATTTCCAATATGCAAGCCATTACTGTTAGTGTTGAAATTTTTTTGTTGCTTGACAATGTTCTAGTCACCATGCAATGACCATAGAAGCCCAGTGACAAACAAGAGGCAAGTGATGAATATTCATGGAACATTTGATGAAACTATGTAGGTTGGCGACTCTTACACTGTGTGCAACACATTCGTACGTTCATAACGGAGCCATTCTAATTATCCAAACCAGTCATGTTGCATAGATCACTTGTTTTTTGTTCCATTTGCTGGAATATCACACACAAGCCACAGCTGATCTGTTGATTTGATTCTGTAATTGTAAAGCAGAATTTCATGCGATTTTCCATGCAATTTGTGCTTGGCCAAATCATGTAATTGTGTGTCCAATCATAGACTGGGTTATCTGTTTTGACAACCGTTGTTGGTTTTCAGTAGAGAAGAGTTCTCAAGCGGAAGTTCATTGATTCAGAATGTTCTAAACCATTGAGGAAAGTCACTTTTTTAATGACTTTGATTATGGCGGATCGGATGAAAGCGCTTTTGCATGATGTGCTGCTCAGAGTTGTAATGCATACAGGAGAAAATCATTGCATCACAGTAAATTTTGGTGCATTTTAGTGATGCACAGGACTTAATTCCAGTGCATCAGATGAGAATTTTATGCATCTGAGATGCACATTTGTGAATAATTATCACTATTTGATGAGATTCTCAGGAATAGTTTGCATTTCGTCCCACTCTCTTCTTAGCATAGTTTATCAGGACCAAAGTCAATAATGACTTGTTCTCTCTTTTTTTGACAGACGTCTCTAAAGTGGGGGTGGGGGGGGGGGGGGGAGATAAAAAAAAAATACAGTGCTATTACTCTTGTGTGTTTATGTTCACAGGTGGCTGTATCGACCTAACGGGCAATGATTCATTGGATTCACTGGGGGAAGTCATTGACTTGACCAATCAGAGTATCATTGATTCTGATCCAGTGGTGGTGAGTTTGGTACTGCACAATCAGCGAGTTGTAACAACATGAGAATGTTCACACATGTATGTACAAATCACTGTTCAGTTTCACATTTATAGATCACACTCACATTGGCACACACACATGCGACAACTCAACAAGACAAAGCATGATGACCGTGGACTTATGTGATGCTGCACGTGTTTGGACACATGAAAGCCCATTTATTTTCACTTTGTAGTTATGCTTTTGTTGTCAACCATTTGAATCAGCATTACTGTTATGCCATTCATTCCAGCCACCACATAAACAGGCACACCCAGGTTATCCTGTCACAGCCCCAGCACTGTAGTCCATTGGGAGCAACAAGTATATGCTTCACATCAGAACAGTCACTGCACGGCTGACAGGTCATTTAGGTGGTGCCTGGTGGTGCCTGTTTTGAACATATGCCCGACACCACTTTTAAGCCTCCTGTTGACGGCGGTAATTGCTTGGTTGCTGAGCTAACATGAGGGAGCGTTTGCCTTCGGAGGGCACAGTCACATTCATCCATTGATGGTCTCAATTAATTTGCTAGAAGCAACAGCTTTGACACAAATTCGCCATAAACACAGGATGTGGACTGGAGAGATCAAAACTGAGGTCACCAAGAGTGTAGAGGGCATGAAGGGCCATGGAACTTAAAACTTTTTGTTGTTGTTGTTGAATGATGTGGATGAAGATGATGTTCTGGTGTTTGATTTGGGTCCATCATGTCAGGGCTTTAAGAAACGATAACAGCTTTGTTGTGGGCCGAATCTGTTCTTCTGGCAGTGATTTGTAGTGCCTTTTCTGTAGCCTTGAATTGGAAGAATACTCTCAAATCAGTATGGACTGGTGTATGTTCTTCATATTTGTCTGTTTGACAAAAAAAACAAACCCACCTCCTTTTCTGACGTTGACCCAACACTGAGTCCATGGGTCCTTTGCTCTTCGGAGTAGGTGTTTGGGTGATATTGTTTAAGATAGTAGCATTCCTTTCTGCTTCAGACTGAGCTCTTTCGGGCAGAACGTCAGGGATGCTGATTCATGTTTCTTGCTTTTCAGACTGATGCTGATATGTATGATGTCATGATCCTGTTACCGAGCTTGGTCAGATATGGGTCTTGTCTCTCAAGCCTGCATACTGTATAGCTGCTTTGCTTCAGTCTGTGCATTGTGGGCTTGGATATTCACTTCCACATTGGGTGGATCTTCAGGCTCTTAGATGTGGAAGCTTGTGTTAGGACTTTTATGTCATGTCTTGTCTGCTTTCAAGGCTGTAAAGCCTGGTCTTCAAGCTAAGTCATACTAATAATAGAAATTATTTTTGACTGCCTATCTTCTGTCGACAATACAAACTATCTTTGAGGATGCTCAGAAGATTTGAAAATAGGAAAAGGAAAATTAAAAACAGAACAAAAATCTTCAACGTTTCGGTCATAGAGCATCATACTAATACTGTTCCAGTCACAGAGAATACATCAGGGCTGAAGTCCAGTCAGTGTTTTCCATGGCTTGGATATTTACGGGCCCAGTGCTTACCTTGGAGGCTTGGTCATGAATTATGGCTGGTTTCTTTAAAGTTGCTCATCGACACCAATCCCCACGCTGACATAGTATACTCAAGGACTAGTTTTACTTGTCACAGACGAATCCTCTGCATATTGTGATCTGTTCCCAAAGATCTCCATAGAACCTCTTCATTAGAACTGATTACAACTTTGCTTTTATCAGACACTTTTCTGTCTTTTTTTTTTTCGTATTAGCTTAGGAATCAATAGTCTCTTCTAGATGGGTTGGTGTCTTGTTGTTGAAGGATGTAACCTCTAATCTGCAGGCAGGGTTTCAGCCATTTCTTTGTCCATTTTTCATTTTTAATTTCTTTGATGCTCCTTGCATGGCATTGTTTGTGTTTCTACAACTGTCACTCGCTCTTTCTTTTTATTTCTTTTCCTTGGCAAAGCACAAAGTTTGCCGTCAGGATATTTGCTGGTTGATTTTCTTTCTTTCTTTCTGCGTACGCAGGCTGATACTCCTGCGAACACTGCCTGTATCTTCGGGGAAGGTGCATGCTATATGTAACGTGCCATCCATACCAACGGCCAAACTGGCCTTCTCTTCAGAAAGTTGGTGATGGGATTTTACGTGTGTGCAAGATGTGCGTGCGTTCACACAGGGAACCTCGGTTTATAGTCTCATTGGAAGGACTGTAGGGCTGGTTGATAAAACCAGTTCTGTGTAGAGTGAGGCTTGTATTGACAAAATGGGTGCTGAAACAGATCGAGAACAACCGTGATGTGGCTATCTTTGTATGTATCACAGCATTTGAGTTGTCAATGGGAAATTCATGGTGTTGCCTGTCTATCCTTTAAGTTTTTCATTCATAGACCATGGTTTTTTGGTTTGCATGAATCTTATCCTTCATTCCTGTGGACGGGAAAACCGGGCGGTATAAAATCCCTCCTTTCCTTACTTGGAAGATCTGTTCTCACAGTAAGCACTTTGAACTTCGCACAAGTTTGATCAGTGCACGTCATTTTCCCCAGACCAGATTGCTTGCAGGGCAGCATTTATGAATGGAATAGATGCTAGACATCCCCCATAGTGTGGGAAAGTGGTCGATGTACTATCCTTTCCATTTTGCTATGCATATGTGGCAGTTCTCATTGAACACTCTCATGCAGGAAATGGAAGGTGGAGAAAATCAGATTCCAACCAGTTTTCAGATGATGGTTTTTACAACACTACCAGCGTATGATTTTGATTCACTACAACTGAATGAAAAGGAGAGAGCACAATTACAGGTGCTCAGGCAGAGGGTGATGATAGTGAAGAGGTGCTGGATAATGAAAACTTGCCATTGTTTTGTACTCGGCCAAGGTTTGAGTGGGCCAGTGGAAACTATGTTCCACCTGATCCAACCACCAGGACAACATTCATTTGATGATTCGGACCTGTCCTCATGCTGGACACATCAGTGACAGCTGTGGATTACTTTCAGCTTTTCTGTTCGGATCAATTGTTCAGCTCCGTAGTTAACTTTACCAACAGCAATGCCAACAAGAAAGGCACTGAAGAGCAGGAGAAAACCAAAGATGAACGGAAGCCTGTCTCCCTGGAGGAAATCAGAGCTTATTATGGATTTTGATGATGAAGGATGTTAACCCCTTGACTGCCGCTATTTTGTATCAGTTTTGCACTTCTGTGTGCCAGAGCAAAATTTGACTTTTTGCGGTAGGTTCACTGATTTGATCAGTGCTCATTTATTTGTGGAGATATCTCTTAGATTTTTGGTATGTTTTCTTCTCATACCCAGGGCTATAATGTCTGCAAATAATATTTGATTTTGTTCATTCTGAGTATAATAAATAATCTTATAATTCAACTTTAAAAAAAAAATTATATTTTGCAAGCATACAAAAACCCACAGCAGCAAAACAAAAAACATACAAACCCAGCCAAAAGTGGTTTTAGTGTTTACTGAACACCTGTGTAAATATTTGGTAGTGAATTTACAACCCACAATTGTTTTATATGATAAATTTATGCATTTCTGGGGTACAGTACCATCCAGGTATCAAGGGACACAATTTTGTTTTCTTTGGTAGGTTCACTGATATGCCCAGTGCTCTTTCAATGCTTGACATAATATATCTTAGATACTTGGGAAATTTTCTTGTTATATCCTTGGCTACAGCCAGATATCACAATAGTTTGATTTTGTTTGTAATGAGTAGACCAGAAATATATATAATGATGAATGTTTTGTTTGAAAAACAGACACTTTCAGAACATAAACAAAACTATAGCACTAAAATCACAATGAAATACCACAAAAACTGGTGTTAGTATCCTTTGAACTTCAGGACAAACATCTGTATTCACAATAAAGCTTGACAATGCATAAAATGTTTAGCAACCCATATCAGACCCGTACCCAATCCAGCCCAGGTAACGTGGGAAAGAAGATGGGAATTGAACATTATCCACAGCATCAGTCTGCACATCTCGCAAGCCTCTTGGGAATTGGTCGTTAGCAGAGATGAACTAACAATAACAACACTAAGTGTAACTTCCAATTATTCTGTCAGTTTTCTTTCACACATGTGGTTTGGTTCACTCGTGAACTAAGTGCGATTGATAAAAAGCCATCATCACAGAAGGTAATAAATAAAACTTTACAAAATCAACCCCCCCCCCCCCCCCCCCAAAAGAGACTGCTAAAGATAGGACTGAGCTACAAAAGGCCACACCACAGATGATGAAAGCACACTAACAACTGAAAAATACACTGGTGTCGCAGAGAATACACCACACCACAGAACCTGTGGACAGAAGGATCAGGATCCCACACTACTGCCAGTAAATGCAAGTTATAGTTGACTGACACACATTTGGGTACACACACACACACACACACACACACACACACACACACACACACACACACACACACACACACACTGTGCACAAGCACCATATTCAAAAGCACACACACACACACACACACACACACACACACACACACACGCATGTACACACACACACACACACACACACACACACACACACACACACACACACACACACACACAACAGCACCACATGCAAAAGCACCACACACACACACCATGCACAAACACTACACAAACACCCCCCCCCCCCCCCCACACACACACACACAATGTATACCCACACCATGCACAAGCACTGCTCTCTCTTTTCCTCTCTCTCTCTCTCATACACACACACACACACACACACACACACACACACACACACACACACACAGCATGCACAAACACCACACACACACACACACACACACACACACACACACACAAGCACACACACACACACACACACACACACACACACACAAGCACACACACACACACACACACACACACACACACACACACACACACACACACACACACCACAAAAACAATTCCATGAAATCCATGGGCTTGAAATTGCCAATGTTTACCTTGATACCTGGGTCACCCGTGAAAGAAAGGTCGAGATTTGGGCGATCAGCACTGGCGTCTGTCCATTCTGAAACAAGTTCCGACTGACGAGTGCCACACCCTCTTCCTCTGCCACGCCCCCTCACACTGGACCCTCGCCGTTGTCCTAAACCCCTCCCCTTCCTCGACTCTCCTCCTGACCTCTCACGAAAGGAGGAAGGGGGCACTCGACATACACGGAATCGGCTCGTCACTCTCCGATTCGGCCCCACTTGCGCCGGTATCGCTCGGTTTAAAGTCGGGGATCAGCTTCTTCATCAGCACCAATCTCCGATAGCAAAGGGTGGTGTTGATTGTGATCACTTTATTCCTCCTCCGAATCGCTTCATTCCACTTCTTTGAAGTCTTCGTCATCGCTTTCATGGTATCGGATAATTTCTTGAAGCACTTCAAGAGCATTAGATCATTTGAAAACGGCACGCGCCTGATCGAACTGCCTGCTCGACTCGCCGTCTTCAACTGAGAATGACTCAGCCGAACCTTGCTGAAGTTATCGATCGAATGGACGCGAGCCGGTCAGTCAGCGACCCGTGAAAGGGAAGAAACCGTCGTTTAGGGTCCCTGCAACCATTTAAACCATTTTTTCTCCTTGCCTCCCTTCTTTAAATCGCCGAATTTTGATGATGAAATTATCTCGAACACCGTTCGTGCAAGGGCACACAGCTTTCCCGAAACCATCTTGAACGCCGTTTGTGCAAGGGCAGTCAACGGGTTAAGCGACTTGGCAGAGACACATACTACTGGAGATGATGAAGGATGTTAAGCGACTTGGCAGAGACACATACTACTGGAGATGATGAAGGATGTTAAGCGACTTGGCAGAGACACATTCTACTGGAGCAGAAGCGCGAAACTCTTTCCTCTTCAAACTCAGTTTGGCAGTGTGAAGAGCCATGACGAGTTTTTCCAGATTTGGAAATACCTGTATTTCGACGATCCAAACACATCTGTTGAATGAAGTGATAAACTCCACAAACTCCGGTACATTCTGGACAAAGTCGAGGACAGTTTAAGGGATGAGTTTATTCTATATGGAAGCGTGACTTGAGGAAGCAGTGGTGCTGTTCAAGGACTGCCTGGGTTTCAAACAGTTCATGAATGACAAACCTGTGCAGTTTTGCATCAAGTTATGGGTACTTACTAACGCCAACTCAACAAACTGCTACAATATGGAGGTGTGTACAGGACAACACGGGCCACGGTTGTTCAGAGCAAGCCACTTAGTTTTGAGAGGAAGGGGAGTTTACAGCTCGCCCACAGCTGCAGAGGCCAAGCCATGAATGCAGGTCAGGGAAAGGGGTGTTTTCTGCAGGCTGCTCCCCACCAGCCAGCTAACCGTGCTGTACTCAGCGAACTGAATGTCATTTGTGTAAAGCCGGTCTGGCAACAATGTGTTCGGCATTCCTGAGCGGCCATTACATGTGGGGCTGTTAGTTTGATAATTAGTGGTTGTCATGCAAAATGTAATATATCTGTGCTTTTGAGATGACTGAACAGGCGAATTCCTGACAGTTCTTTTAATACCAAACTCGACTAGGTTTATTTTCCTGTAGATAATGTAGATACGGCATGAAAGCTTGTACACAAGTGGTCAGGCGATATTCAGACAATGACAGCACACACACAATTGTGCAAAAATGACGTCATCACTTCCTGGGAACTTAATTTTCTCTAGTTAACTAGTACACAAGTTTGATACATGCCTCTGCTTGGACTACAACAACAAAAATGTTGGATCAGAAATGTGTTAGCCTTGTTTGTTCGGCCCTTTAACTAAGTGTCTCACATGGGATGGAAAAATAAAGCTGTGGGGCAGCAGGTGAACAAATTGATGGGACTCGGTGCTCAAGTTGTGATAGGCTTGACCAAACCCATTCGTAACTTTGGCCACAATATTTTCACTGACAACTTCTGCGCCTCACCTGTACTGGCAAGGTACCTATTGAGCAAGGGGACTTACCAATACCTGTGTGGCGCAATGTGACCCAGCTGTACTGGTTACCCAGCAGATCTGATCAAAACGGGCTGGAGAACTCTCCTCGAATCTCAGGATTTCTGAGAAAAATGCCTGATTTTTAAGCAGGAAAAGTGAATATCCGAGGTGAAAAAAAAAGTCAATTGAAAAAAAAAACACCACCACCCCCCCTCCAAAAAAAAGCAAAATGCTATAGTACCCTGTCATACCATATCCTGTTTTTCCAGTCTAGGTTTCCATGATTGTGTGTTCAGCGCACTGCTGCCCATGGTCGTTATGATATTGCAGTATTCTGCTTGCATTGATCAGAGCATTTCAGTGGTGGGCAAAGGAATAGGTGAACGCAATTTGTGCAGCCTTTTTTTCTGGTTGTGGGTCATGCAGAGACTTCTTCTTTTGAAGGGAAAATATGAGGTCTTGAGTGTCATGAGTAATAAACCAAGGCAAGAATGGCACAGTTGTCAACTGTTGGAGATTTGAACGCATTGAAAACACTACTAAAGTGAGCAATTTTGACCGGCAGTTTTCAACTTGTCATCAGAAAGTGAACTTGTTGATATTTTTTTGCTTTATGAAAAAGAACTGAACTACACCAGTCATGCTTTTAACAGAGCTTTTCGAACATGTGTACAGCAAGATGTATGTTGATGCTAAGAGCACTGGGCTGCAATCTGAGTAAGCTGGATGTCTTGATCAGATTAATGTGTTCACACACACACACACACACACACACACACACACACACACACACACACACACACACACTATTTTTTATTCCCCAATAATGAATGGACATGAATGGATTTTTAAATTTTGACAGTGAGACAAACCCAGATAAGTAAAATGTCATGTGTGCCCCAATGGTGGGCTTGTTATGAACAGCAAGATGTGAGATGCACAAAGTGACAGATTGTGTCCACAGTAACAAACACTGATTTTTCTCCCTTTTTTTTTTTGCTTTTGTTTTCCAGAAATTTATTAAATTTAAGTGTGCATGCCTCTGTGTGTGTGTGTTTGTGTGTGTGTGTGTACATTGTGTCTGTGTATTTGCAGACCTGTCCACCGTACAATTTTTTAGTATATTTTATGAAATTGGAAATGAAATGAGGCAGGGAACAGTAAACAATAAACAGTAAACAAGAGGGGTAACTTTTGCTCCCATTAGAAAACCTAACACTCCCCACTATTAGATTGTTCGTCTTTGTATTTGTGTCTGACTTTATTCAAGTTTAAAAGGCTGTGCCAGTCTTGAGTAAAAGTTACTCTGTGTTAGGTTTTCTTATGGGAGCAAAAGTTACCCCACTTGTTTACTGTTTATATTTTATGAAATTTGACTGGAAAATGCGATAATACACTGAATACAACAAAAATATGAAAATCGGCAACATTAGCTACAAAAACAAAGAAACAAACAAACAAAAGTACTGTTTTCCTGTTCGAAGACGTGAGTTATGGTCCCTAGTTCCAGTTGGCGCGTACTGGCTTACACCAAGATAGGCCATCTTTCATAGTGAGCGACTGACACAGATATTCACTAGGAGAATGCCGCCACCAGCGAAATGTCGCATTCATGAGAGTGATGAAGAGCTAGATGTTGAAAAGAAGGTCGCCAAAACGAGGGAGCAAACTTTCCTAAGTGCATACCACGCAAACTTGGAAGTGCTTAGTTCCAAGCTAAAAAAAGGTCCAACTTTCGTGTGGTGCTCTTTGTGCGAAACGGGTTTTAGTTGTGCTAGTGGAGGGCGCAACGACTGCATAAAGCATGTTTCTTCAAAATCACATGAAAAAAACTATCCGAAATGGTGAAAGGAACACCTTCAATTGTACAAGCATTGAAAAGGCTGAGGCAAAGTCTAGTGGGGGACCTGGAGCAGCAGGTGACAAACGCTGAGATGATCATCATGATGTGTAGGCTGGTGGCTGACGTGAATCTGTTCCTGTCAACGACTGATCATCTTGTTCCCTATTCAGGAAATGTTTCCTGACACTAGTGACAGCAAAAGTGCTCAAGGTGTGTCTGTCACCTTAACTTCTACTGTTAATTAGCTCTACTCTCCCTGCTTACACCCCCACCCCCAAAAAAAATGAGGGAAGGGGGATGGGGGTGAAGTGGCAGTACAAAGAGAAGAAAAAGATGGAAAATGAAAACTGTATGAAGGATGCACATGTATGTGACTGTCTATCACTCTGTGTGTGTGTGGGAGGTGGGGGGGGGGGGGGGGTGAAAGGGATGAGAGCATTATAATAGGTTTTTTTTTTTTTTTTTAATGCGATGGTCAACAAGATATGTGCAGTGTGTGTGTAGTGCACTTGTGCTAGCTGGTGTGAGTGTTTGAGTGTGAGTACAGCACAGTGAGTTGGCTGCAAGAATTGCACGATATAAGATCCATATTAAAGTTAAAGGTAAGAAAAGTACTCTTTTTTGTCATGGAATACTAAAATTTCCTCCATGGAATACTAATGGTTCAATTTTGAGGTAGACAGGTTGGGTATTTGTGTATGTGTGTATGTGTTTGAGTACAGTTACTTTATTTTGATTTCTTTGCTTCTTGCATAGTAATTTGCCTATCATGAGAGACCACAGAACAGTCTACAAAACTGCTTAGATTCCATTTCGACCTGAGGGGCTTTGCCCCCTCTCCCTCCCCAGGCCCTCCACCAGGGCATTACCCCTGGACCCGCTGAGGTCTAGGCAGCCCCTAGACCCTGACCTTTTTTCAGAGATTTTTTAATGTCAGCTGTTCTCCAGCCTGTCAAAATCAAGGCAGAAGAATGCCATCTTCCCAGTGGTGCCATGGAGTGGTGACAGTGTGACGGCATGATGGCAGTGTCATGAGAGGTCAACAGAATGGTGTACTACCGGTCCATTGCATATCCACCTCATGGCAATGCAGGTGCTATTGCCAGATGACGCCAGAAAGGGGGGATTGTCACCAAGTTTCCCTGCCCGCCAGCAGTAGCTGCCTACATTGTTAGCAGGAATGGTGTGGACAGACTGGACCAGAACACTTGTCAGAATCAATCCAAGAAAACCATGAACTGGTATCGACCAGTGAGATCAGACTGATAGAGGCAGCTGTATACAACGCTTATGTCCTTGAGGGGGAGGCTGCATATCACAAACATCAGAGACAGAACAAGTGAGGCCTTCACTCCCTTAAGCTTGATTTGCCAGTCAACTGATTGGAAATCATTTTGTCAAAAGAAAAACATCCAGGCTGACCCAGAACAGAAGCCAATGCAGCAGACCCACGCCATGACTGCACCACAGCTCACTGGCCTATTCGGGGAGGTGACAACCACACCTGTGTGGTATGCACAGTACGACACAACCAGTACAAGCACTCCCACCCTGGTATTATTAGCTTTGCCAACAACCCTTTCAAGAAATATGAAACTACTATCATGTGTGAAAAGTGTGGACTATATTTGTGCTGCAACCAGTGTGACTCCTTCAAGGTATATCACACATGTGTCACTTGCGTGTGACATGTGCTGTGGTGACTGTGACATGGACATATGTATTTATACAAAATGTTTGATTTGTGATTACTTTCTGTGCATAAAACTGAAAAGAATGTGTGGATTTGGTTCAGTAACTGTTTGTATCTAAGGACATATTTTCTTCAG
This sequence comes from Conus canariensis, assembly GCA_033310375.1. NCBI lineage: Eukaryota > Metazoa > Mollusca > Gastropoda > Neogastropoda > Conidae > Conus > Conus canariensis. The sequence goes on along the minus strand of CM065716.1, from coordinate 27,367,492 downwards.
AACAGCAGTTTAGCTTCAAACTATTGAGGTAGTAGGAGTATTACAGTGACAGATGTGACAGTTTCTTTTTTTTTGTGGATATGACCAGCTGGGTTGCACTGAGATAAACGGGAGATACTTCTCGGTGAGTACCAGCTTGATGTGCATGTTCCGCAAGTAAAACATTGTCCTTCATGCATTGTGTTCAACCCCATTTTAACCTGTTTTACGTCTATTTGACACCAAGGATGTCACCTGATGGTGTCATCATAATCACAGACAACTTCTCATATCAATTCTGTACACAGCAAATGTGACATTGTCAATGTACCATGATGTCCAGTATTGTTTAAGTCTCCAAAATAAGTACCCTGCTTGCCCTTATTTTCTTGTCTCGAAATCCAGGACTAAAGGGAATAATCGTAACATAGGAATGTAGGAACAAGGGGAAGTAATGGTTCAGAGAAAATTAGGAATAAATGAGTTGGATATTGTTAAGCATATTACTTATTTTCATATTTCCATGACCAACTGAATATTGAGAAGGATTCCCATATCTCTTAGGTGCCAAACACTAACAGATCTGATTTCCAGCATTTTAGTCATCAGTGGATCTGCATCATTAATGCTGACCTCATAGATCAGGAAAAAAAATCCTGTTCCATGCTTCAGCCATCTGACTGTCATGATGACAAATCAAATCCTTGAGCTTTGAAGACTGTTCAGTAGATTTAAAATGCTGACTAAGGAACTGGTTGTGTTGTAGACACAGTAGTCTGCCTTTGAATCTGATCCAGTGGAAAGGTTAGTTTTGGTATTGAGTTTAAAGCTTTTACTCCCAGTAAACATTCACTAACTCAATTAACACTATTTGGCAGAGAATACTTTTGATCTATCAAGAGTTGAATTGATCTAACACAACATGAAAGTACAAAAAAAAATCCGTTATAAACAAAATGCCAGCACTGTTTGATAGGAAATGTGTTTTTTGTTTTAAGGTAGTCTGATAAAAGTAATGTGTAGCTTCGCTAAGTAAATAGTCATAAGCATGGACAATGCCATTGATAATATATGCTATGTGATATCAGTTTGAAATGTTTTTTCATGTTGTGTGATATGGTATTACATCTGGTGTAATATAACATGGCATCAGTAAACTTTCTTTGCTTTACAAGTTGGCTCCAGATGAGTTCAGAGTTATTTGGTTTGTTGAATGAAGTGAATGATTTGGGTTGGTGTGATTACTATTGTTTGGCTTGTCAAATGATGTGAATGGTTTGGGTTGCAGGTGATTTCTTCCGCCGACGTGGATAATGCAGGTGAGGACACACACACACACACACACACACACACACACACACACACACACACACACACACACACACACACACACATTCACAGCAAGGGTATTTCACAAGAGAATGAACCTGCTCACTGGATAGTAATAGCTAAAAATACGTATGCACACACACACACACACACACACACACACACGCTGACACAGACAGACACATAAATACAGACAGAAACACACGCACATACGTATGCAAGCACACACACACACACACACACACACACACACACACACACACACACACACACACACACACTCTCTCTCTCTCTCTCTCTCTCTCTCTCTCTCTCTCTCACACACACACACACACACACACACACACACATATGCATGCACGCACCTATCCACCCACCACAAATTTCTCCATACACACACACTGACTGACTGAAACCAATTTATTGTCAGATTAAGCCATGGTTGTACTGATATTTTAGAAAACATGAACAGAATGTCAGCATTTTTCATTTAAAGAAAAGGAACATAATTCACACAGACACAGACACACACACACACACACACACACACACACACACACACACACACACACACACACACACACACAATTAAACACATTTCCATACAAACACACCCACACCCTCACATAAACACACACACACACACACACACCAACACCACACCAACCCATACCACCCTACACACATACACGCACCCTCATACACTAGCACACATACACACATGCACTCATTCTCTCTCTCTCTCTCTCTCTCTCTCTCTCTCTCTCTCTCCTCTCTCTCTCTCTCTCTCTCTCTCTCTCTCTCTCTCTCTCTCTCTCTCCACACACACACACACACAGAGAAAAAAAAAGGAATTATCTCCATTAAATTCAGTCTTGTACCCTTTTGCACCTTTGCCACTATCTCTCACTCTAAGAGTTGTCCTCCTTTGAGTCCTGTCCTTACAATCATCCTCCGTTTGCAAGGAAAACTCTTCAAACATCAAAAGCAATAGACATATAGTCGGAATATTTCTATACAACACACACACACACACACACACACACACACACACACACACACACAGTTACTCATGAATTATGTGGTGCACACTTATCACTGTGTAAAAAGTGTAAAAAAAACGAAGTGAAGACCACTTTTCAATGTGAATATTTAGACATATGTACAGAAACACTAATGACATAACCTAGTTTGAGTGTGCCTTTTGTTAGTTTATAGAAGGAGGAGGAAAATGTTTACACTGTCTTATCTACACTGAACTGCTCTTGGTAGCAACCTCAGAGGTGTTGAAATCAACAAAAAGTGTTACCTCTTTGGATTAATTGCAAATCTCTTTCCAGCTTCAGGATGACATGCACACTGTGGGCTATCAGCACATGATGGAGCAAATCTACCTTCATCTGAGAACAAAACACTTCACTGACGCTTAGTCCACTGAAGGTGCAGCTATCAAGCCCAGTGAAGACATTACTGATCATGTGTTTCTGTCAGAACAGAGCTCCCAAAAGGAGGTTTTGATAGTAGCCATGCTGGCCTTACAGTGCTTGCACTGACTGGATCGCGCCTGCCGATAGCGTTTCTTGCTGTCCAATTTAGTGTGAAAAATTTGTATTGAAGTTGAAGCTGCTGGCGCCAGATGTCTTGATGAGGAATAGTGGTTACTAAAATACTTCTTGTTGACCAGGATGTTGCTGATCAGCAAAGGTGCTGATACTTTTGCTGTAAATTCATAGTGGTAGTGTGATGACAGTGGAGTCTTCTAGCATCTTCCTTGTATGGTATGCTGCCAGCTAACGACCAAGGACGTGCTGTCTTCCCTATGCACTTAATCTCAGTACAATTTACAGAGGACCTTTGAAACATATGATATTCTAGTTGACGTTTTCTTCCTGACTGCCTTGTTGCATTTGGAGAAGAAAGCTGTGAGAGCATGTTCACCTTGGAAGCAGAATTTGTGTTGTAAGTGTCCTGTGCATGCCACACTGCTGTTACATGTCACATGCAGCCAAAGTTTATTTTTAGGTTTACTGCTTGTATGAATTTGCTGTCCCAGATCCAGTTTGAAATTATCCAAGCTAAGAATAATAGAAAAATGCATAATCAGTATATTTGACTGAAAAACTGTTACACTTTTGAGTCAGGTCTTTTTTTTTATATGTATGAATGTTGGCACATATACTCAAACCCATTGGTTAAATGCTGTTCATTCTGGATGTTTTAGATACCTTCACAAGAGAAAGACCTGCTCGTAGGAGGCACCGTATTGTTCTCCGGTATGAGGATGATGAAGAGAGTAATTATGAAGACACTGATGCTGTTGCTGCAAGAGACGAACCGTCACCCTCGAGTTCAAATGCATCAGCATCAGGGATGAGGGGAAGGAATTCCACCATCAACCTGGATGACCTGAGTGACGAAGAACTGCCAGACGTACCCTTCAGCGTTCCTGACCGCAAGTTTGTATATTTTGCATCTTGCCAAGTAACAAAATGGATAGAGTTCCGTTTCTCCAGACAGAAGCTCACAGTGTTTCTTTGACTTGCTTTGTGAGTTCATAGTTTGTGTGTCATATGCTAAGAAATGTCTCCAGAATTCTAGTTTATTTCTTAGCAGGTGATAATTATATTATTAACTCTCCATCCTCCATCTTGTCAAGGGCCATTGGTTATACATCACTTTGTGAACACACTCTGGGACCTGCAATTTCTGTCAAACTGTGTAGTGAATTTATTTTCTTCAATGTCTTACACCCGTAAAATTCGCATTCAGCATCACATTAGAGGCATTACTTTTATGCCACTCATACTATGTGTCCCATACACAACCCCTTCCATTTCAGGGAGTTTGCATATACATTGAACAACAGAAACAAAACAAGAAAAGGCAGTCATAAGTCACAAGATTATGATCATTATTCATAAAGGCTTCATTTGCCTTTGTTGAAAACTAAGGTCATACCCTACCAAGTGTTTGCAAAGTCATGGAAATGTTGGAAGAGTGTAGGAAGAATGAGGTGGCTGGTTTGAACTCTGGAAAGGCAAGGAAAATTGGCAGTATTAGCCCAAGATTGCGTTAAGTTTTAGAATTTTGTAATTTGAGCTTGCAGGTAAAGTCGAATGATTTTGTGGCTGCAGAAAAAAAAAAATTTGATGGCATGTGTGTGTGGTTTTTTTATTTTTATTTTTTTTTTTAAATTGCAACAGGTTGTGCTTAATGTATTCAGCATTCTACAAGTGCAATTAAGAGTTGTCCTTGGTCTCAGTTTCTAAGAGTTGCGTACCTTGATGGATTGACATTTTTTATTTTTTTCTCTTAGATGCCAGTCTTGTTTCTTTTACAAGGACTTACTAAATTCCAGGGCTCTGTTTGTCCAGTAAGCATATTAACATCATCTCAATTATAGTGGTTGGTCTGCTTGTCTCCACACTTAATGGATTATTATTCAGTGCTCAGATTGTTTCTGAGCAACCAGAAATGGAAATACTCTGCACTTGTTTGTTTGTTTGTCTATTAAACAAAGCTAGTTTACCTGGGAGAAATGTTTAAACAAAGAAATCTTCTGTATGTGAGAATTGCTTAATTACAATAAAGTCTTTGGTTAAAATATCAGTTCATGTCAGTCTATAAAATTATGTATTCTACAAGTGATGTGCTTTTATCCCTTGCGCTGGATGAGTAAGGAAGTGAACACTAGCATTATGTATGCTATAAGCGAGATTGAATGGCTTTCGGAAAACTGACACATCACATTCAGAAACTTTGGGAAAAGTTTCCAGTCGGAAGCCTGTATGAACGTATGTAGCACAAAATACAAAAATAGGATCAGTTATTTCTTATTCTGACTGCACTATCAAAGATACTGCCCGCTGGTTTGGGAACATTGTGATGCGATGGATTCATCTGCGTAGAAGACACTTTATTGTTTCAGCTTCTTGAGCCATTTTAAGTTTCAGTAAGATTTCTCAGGCAATTTTTCTTTTTGTAACAGAAGACGAGTGATGGAAGACAGTGACTGAATGAGTCTTTGAATGAACCATGTCAGAATTCTATATGTAGGCTGTGAAGGTGTTGATATTGTGCAGTTTTTGTTGTGTCTGCAGTGCTGCCAGTAGTGTTTCTTCTCCTGTGAAGGCCACATGCCCTGTTTGCTTGGAGACTGATTCTCAGGTGAGTCATTGTGTTTTTCCCCAGCTATCATGCATTATACTTTTTTCTACCAGCATCACATAAGTTTTTGTACTAGAGGAGGTGGAGTCGCGTGGAGAGGGAGGGGGAGGCATCCTGTGTATTTATCCATCTCAAAGAGTGATAATATTTCAGGTTGACATGAACATGTAAAGCCAAGGTATTTTGTCCAAATCTAGTTTCAATACCTTATTTCAGCTTATACTACTTAACATGATATTTAGATTGAAGCATATTTTAAGTCGCTAAAACTTTCAGCAACTAAACCTCAGTGATTTTGTCGAATTAGGGAGAATAGTTCAAGTTTGTAGCAATTGATGATTCTGTATATTAAGTATCAACAACAGGTTGAAACAATGTTAAATCTGATGTTGAATATTTTGAGCTTACCCCTTCTCCTTCTTCAGAGTTTTCCTCTATGAAGTTAAGAATTCAGGATTAAGGAGTTATATTTAGTAGTTGCATGTGAGAACTAATCTACAGGTTGTGTGCTTCAAAGATTTTTGATGTGAATGAATTTTCATTTATGCCCTGCATGACCACACAACTTTTCGTAAAATGAATACATGCAACCAACAGGCAAAAATAAAGCAACGGTGTACTTGGACTTGCTTTTTGCTACATTTATTTGTATTGGCAGTAAGGAATTCACAGTTGCTTCAGAACTATGTTGCACTTATGGATTTATGAGGATTTAATTAGTTTCCGCCATACTGTTTTTTTTAAACTTTCCTGTCCAGACAAATGCTACATGCCTACTTTGCATGAGGCATTGCCTTAATATTAGGAACCCCAGAACTAAGAAAGAAAATTGGGAAAGCAAGGGAGCAAACCATTCCTCATCACTAAGACTGCAGTAATAGTTGACCTTGGCACACAAGTCTCTTAGCTGTCTTCAGTGGGTGTTGAGCAACATACCGAGTCAGTTAACAGTCGATTGGGGTGTTCTCCTTCCTACGTCTCAGGAGGTTTTGGCTGTGCTATGGCAGGACCTGGAGTATTTGAAATCTGGGTTCCATTTCTCCTTCCTCAGTCATCACACATGAGCTGAACAGACACAAGCATGGTCAGTTAGGGCGCTCACCTTGGGTTGATCTGGATCAACCAACTTTTTAGCCTTCAGGTGAAGGTCCACCTGCCCCACCCTGCCAGGACACACTTGCTGTCTGAGCCAAATCAAGATGGATTGCAGACCCTGTGTCCTCTTTTCCCCATGCCAAATACGCATCTGGCAATTTCTCTCCCAAATGAGACAATTTTGTCCTTTTGCATGGAAAAGTTCATGGCTGAACAAAAAGAGTGTTTTTTAGGTGGCGGAAAGAATATGCTTGTCTCAAGCTCAGGTAGAGAAGGAAGGTATTGCCCATTTCTTTGAAGATCTCAATGGGAAGGGGAAGGGTTTCAGATCTGCCATTGCTAAGACCTTTAGCCTGTTGGGTAGAAACATTCATGTGTGAGCCATGATCACTTCCTAGAGAAGTTAGTCTCATACTTCTTTCTATGAAAGCCTAAAATGAACGGGAACCCTATGTCAAGTGGTCCTGTGATTCTGGAGCATCTGGCTGCAAGTGACTTTAAGCCTCTAGTCAATTGCTCTTCAAAAACCTTTCCATAGAGAAACATTTTCAACTGTGTTTTACCTTCACCTGCAGTGATAGTAAGGTTCATGCTGTCTCCAGAGACCCACAGCATCTGACGTGTGCCCTTTTTTACTGTCCAAACCGTATGTCGGAAGAGTGACCCTTGATAATAACCTTGCCCCTGCTGGTCCCCTGGACGTCCAGTGTCAATGTCCAGACATCTGAAGATGGGGCAAGTTAACTGTCCAGTTATAGCTCTAAATATTTATCTGCAGTGAGTCGGGCCCTCGAGGCCCCATCCTATGGCGAGGCCTGAGGAACACTAATGTTAAGCCCGAGACTGTGGGTTCTTGGATAAGATGTGAATCGTCAGGCTTGTGTCCAGACCAGAAACTGCTTCCCCTAACAGCTGAGAAAAGAGCATATGAGATGTGGGCTCTCTCCTCCACTTGTACCCTCAAGCAGAGTGTTGTGGTTGCTGACATTGTTTATGTGGCAGGCTGAAAGCCCTACACAACCTTTAGGAGAGATTATTATAGAGAGATGTCAGAAGGTCTGACAGCCCAGGGTTGTCTTTTGGGGGTATTTTTGTTCTCAGACAGTAGCACACCCTCATTGAGTAATAGCGCTTGGAAGTCCCCTTTCTTTCTTAATTTTGCTGGTTATACTCAAACTTAAAAGAAAAATTACTGTTCTGTTGAACGAAACAGATGAACAAATGACAAAACAATGTATGTACATGTATATATCTGTGTTCGTTGGGTTACTTTTCTGTCTGGCAACAAAAGTTGTCTCTTGCATGTTTTGAATAAGGGCACGAATTAATCCATTCACCTGCAGCTATGGCAAGGGAGACAAATCTTAGTTTAAGGCTGTTTTTATAATGATAATAATAACATAGCATTTATAAAGCACTTTGCCAAAGGTTCTAGGCGCTGACAATCCACACTCTTGTGTACACTATGGGCTGCCTACTTGGGTAGTGCCGACTGAAGAGCTGCCTGCTGGCACTTCATTCAGTCGTTTCCTGTGTCATTCAGTCAATATCGTTCACTCAGTTTCCTTGCTTCCTTCATTCTTTCAATTTCTCACACACGGTGCATGCTGTGTTACATGTCATCTATACCAACGGCCATTTTAACAGCATTGGTGGCTTAACAGCATTGTAGGCTTGTCTATGTGGGTTCATGTCCTCCTTGTGACAGGTGAGCTTGTTCATCCCACTTTTGTATTATTGAAGCATTTGTTTGGACATGAAAATGTGAGTAAAGGAATTTTGCTACTTAAAGTACTTTCACGAAATACTCACCTGTCCAAACTCTAGGATGCCTTACTGCCTGGAAAGGTGCAGAAATTTATGCAACAGCTCACAAATAAAAGCTGTATATGTGTTGAGGGTGACCACTCATGCATTCTCAGGGATTGTTGGCATGGTTAGCTGCTCTCTTGCTCTCATTTGCGTTTAAACTGGGGATCCTAATATTAAGGCAGTTGGTTTGAATAAATCATTTTATGAAATTGCTTTTGATAGGAAAATTCCGTTTTATGGTTGGTGGTTGCTTCACGCATGAAATAAAGAGGTGTGTGTGTGTGTGGTTCCCTCTAGCCCCCAACAAGGTTTAACCCAGTCCTAGCACATACTTCAAAGGAGTGCATCTTATCTGAAGATCATGCTTCAGATATGTAACAAGTTTGGATGCCATCCAAGCTCTCTGCTGAAAAGAGACCATCTGACTGATAATAGCAATAAGTTGAATGGAATTTAAGGCAACTCATAGTGGGGGACAGTGGTGGAGGCACACTGATTTTGAGTGGATGGATGAGGGAGAAACAATAGCACAAATACGTACAGGAAGGGAAATGAGCCGATATTCCTAGGTGAAAATGTGATGTTTCTTGCCAGTAGACATTGACTTTTTTTTTCATCTGTTTTTATTCATTTTTCCTCAGTAAACATTTTAAAATATGATTAGAAAATGTCTTGTTTTTCTTCTTTGTGAATGTGAATTACATGGATCTTATATCCACTGAGGAAATGCCCTCTGACCATATCATACTGAACAAGCATAAGTAAAATGACAATATGTGTATCACCCCATGTTCATTTGTAAAGAAAATGACCATGATAGTTTATTTCCTGAAAGATGTCATTTGACAACCCCAAAATGAGTCTTCCATTGTTACAGAAAGGCTGTCACACAGGCGCCTCTGTTCAGGATAGAGCTTCGTATTTTGAGAAATTATAAAACAGATGCTTTCTATCTCAGACATTGTGAAATATAAGCCACACACACACATTCTGCATGCATACGCATTGTGCAAAATTCATAAATCCTTTTTTTCACCTCTTCAATTTTTTTTTCAAAGCGTTTCTTTGTTTTAGTAATTTTGTTTCAAATACTTTCTTTGTTATAATTATGATGATGTGTGCTATTGTACAGGTATGTGCACAGGTGTGTGTGAGTAAACAGGATGTGTGTGTGTGTGTTGTGTGTGTGTGTTGTGTGTGTGTGTGTGTGTGTGTGTGTGTGTGTTCCTCCATATTTGGTTAAAAGAAATTGATTGAATGATGGAAAAGCCTTTTTTTGTCACTCTGTTTTTCTGATTAGACCTTTAGAATAGTTCTGGTGCCTTGCTAATCCCAGATTAATCACAATCATTACAGTTAGATGCATTTTGATTTTTTTTCTTTTCAGATTCGTAGAAATAGGCAGCTGTATTCTACAGTGTGTGGCCACATTTTCTGCAGCACATGTATCAAGACGGCGATTGACACGCAGCACTCATGCCCCACCTGTCGTAAGCGACTGACCAGACGACAAATTCATCAATTATTCCTGTGATTATGGCTGGCAGATCTCTTCAGTGAGCTGTGTATGCTAAGAGTGGAACGATTATTTCAAGTAAAGGTCGTAGATGTGGCCAGAGTGTGAGTGAGTGTGTGTGGGTGTGTGTGTGTGTGTGTGTGTGTGTGTGTGTGTGTGTGTGTGTGTGTGTTTTGTTTTCTTTGTTTGTTTGTTTTTTTAGAGTGATTTGCTTGATATCTCCAGCATTTCATGGAGAAAGAACTGTAGTCAATGAATAACAGTCAAGGGGGATAATGTCACTAAACCTCTAAGTTCAAGTGGCTATAACTTTAAACTAAATAGAAAAAATATGCGGTAGTTCAGTCAATTTAACAATTACAGATAAACCCTTCTGGCGTACCCTGTAAATAAAGTTTTGTAGAAATTCTTAAAATAAGAGAGTCATAAGCTGAGAAATCTGAAGATGTTTTCTGTGGGGAAAGAAAATTCGCTTCCACTTTATTATTCTGATTTCAAGATGAGTGAAATGTGCATACATTTTAATACATTTTGTGGATTGATGTCCATCAAAAGCTAAAAATTACATTGAAGAAGCTTTTATTCCAGGCCTTTCAGATTGTATGCTCATGCGTTCGGTAGTGATCAATTTTGAAACAAAGGACAATTAAAAGAAACACTCTTACTTGAACTTACACCATCTGTTACCCACCCAAGTTTTCTTGAGTTGGTAATTACAAGTTTCTAGAGAATGCAACCTATATGTTGTAGTTTTTTTTATCCAATCAGAAGGAAATCCCAGTAATTTTTTTCAGCTCTTCTTGTTTTTCATTTTTCTTTTTCAAACATTTGTTTTCACATTAAAGGAGAACACATGTTTGTAGTTTTTTGTTTTATCGTGATGTTCTGTGTAGATTACAGGATTCCTATGCTGTTTTCATTTTAGTGTGTTGGTTTCATTATTGTAGTTGTACGTTTTGACCCACTAAGCATGAAACAGGTGTAAAGTGCATCAAATAAAGTAATGTTCTCGACCAATGGAAAAACAACTGTCTTTTTGTTCATCCAAATTGCTTTGAAATGTGAGATTTGCTCATCGTGGCGTGTCAGTGTGAACTCAGAAGGTATTTTACATTGATTTACTTGATTTACATTGTGAAATGCAAGAAGTGCATCAACAATCCTTCTTTTTTATTTTATTTTATCTGTTTTGTGTGTCTCCATGTGCGAGAAAGGGGAGATAGAGCAACTTGTACATTGGGGAAAAAAAGCAGGGTCACGTGATTTGACTTCTTACTGATTCATCACAGAAAAATAAATTACATTTTTTACTCACTTATCCCGTGTTTACTGTACACTCTAACCCAGTTTTCATTCAACAGTGGAGATAAGTTGTGTATATTCCTCAGATGTTAAAACATAGGATGCATATCATTTTTTTAGGTCTCGTGAGATTCTGATCATTATACGTACTTTCAAATAGTAAAGTAGTAGTGCCTCATTGTTTTTTTTGTTTTTTTGATACAGGTGCCAGACCTCTTTACCCATACAAATTCACCATAGTATATATTGAAGGTTGCTGAAAGTATGATCAGTACAGGGGTTGACGGAAAAATACAACTTTCTTAAACAAAAGTTTGTCTTTTTCATTACTGTTTCAATCCTGTTTTTCAGTTACCCTTCCTTTGAACCTACTCTAGATGCAATCATAGTTTGGTCGATGGAAAAATCCTATCAGATCTCTAATGTTGCTGAGACTGTTCAGACCTTTCATCTTTGATCAGCTCCAGTGAAGCAGCTAGCAGCCCATCAAAGCTGAAGTCAAAGAAAACAGCCTGGAGGGAACAAACATATCTTCCAAGGCATGAGAAGCTAACAGGTGTTGGCCAGTTATCATCTGGCAAGTCTCATGCGCATTGCTGTGACTATAACCTTGATACCTTCATTGGTCACTTTCATCTTTGGCACTTTTGACATTGATCACTGTCAAATGAAAGAGAGTTTCTGCAAAGAAAGAACCTGCTAGTAGTTGAGTGCACAGTCTGTGCACACACACTAGTCTGCTCCCCCCCCCCCCCCCCCCCCAAAAAAAAAAAAAACCTGACAGCTTGGTCGTCTAAGGTACGCTGAATTGTCTGCATTTGAACCTATTCATCATCTACCATGGGGTTTTCTCAACAGGTCAGATCACATACACCAGGTGCAAACATACAATTAAAAGGGTACACTTGTTTTTATTTAATTCCAAATTTTGGTGAACTGTACTTCAGATGTCTAACTGGGGTAACAACTCTGAGTTGCTGTTGATTTTGTGTTTCTAAATTCACCAGATTGATCGCAGCATGCCAGGGTCTCACAGAATTCAGTGTGTTTGTTGGCAGTGTTATATCCATTACTTTTATAATTAATGAACCAGTAACGATTTCTGACGACTCTTGCGTTGTCACACCTATATTAGTATCTCAACTTGAAATATCACATCAAATGCCTTTACCAAATTTAATAGCCATATGTCTAACTGTACTGTACTTGTAATTTAGAAGCAAAATCTTACCGTTCTAGCGCGTTGGTCTCTTTTAGTGCCCCAGAAAATTGAAAAGGAAAATATGAGAATGGAAGACTTCTTGGATACCATAGGTTTAGCACTGCTTTAAGTTGGCCTTTTAGAAACCAAACAAAAAGGCCATCAAACATGGAATTTTGTGAAGACATAAGCCCTCAGACCAGGAGAGTGGATGAAAAACCGTAGGGCGACTCAAAAGCAATTGATAAAAGGAAAGCTAATCAGAAACCAATTCAGCTATAGGGTATGGTTATTAAAGATTTGATAAAATAAGTAAAAGTAATATCAGTGTAAAAGTAATATTTGTGTTTTGAACTGTTGGATGATAAATTGAGCATGAGAGAAAGCTGACGAAATGTGCTGAAATAATCTGTAGTCTTTAGAGATACATTACTATGTCTTTGAGTTTTGTTTCAGAGCACTTGCAAAATCTGGTCAGTATGACTAGATATGCATGTACAGTATGAGTACTTTGGTGTGTGTGTGTGTGTGCATGTGTGTGTGTGTGTGTGTGTGTGTGTGCATGTGTGTGTGTGTGTGTGTGCCTGCTCGCATGTGCACACATGCATGTATGTGTGCAAACAAGTAAATCATATGTGTTTTTTTTTCATTGGTCTGTTCTATACTGATTGATCAGGTTGATCAGGTGATATTTGGTGTTATGTCATTAACCCAGAAAAATCTTCAGACAGATGTTTCAGGCCTCATATGCACCCTTGATGATGATGCGTGATTTCTTTCTTGTGTTTCCGGACACGCATGACATGGTTTTTACTGAGGAGGAAGTTGATGGGAAAACATTGATTAATTTTAGTGTGATTGTTTTAGTGCCAGATACAGGGCAAACAATCAGCAGTCATATAATTAACAGGTTAATTAACTGAACATGTTGTCCTGCATAGGAAAACAAGGGAGTTGCAGTTGGTCACTCTGGCTTTATCAGTGTTTTTGCTAGTTTGCACCTGTCGTGAATATTCCCATGGTTGCCAGTACCATTGAAACGTTAGAAGAATCTGTTTTTACTTGTGATGCAAATGCTCAACTTTCTGGCCACAATTCACATTGCTCGGTAACAAAGTTGCTGAAGTAATAACAAAGCTGCTTCAATCATAGTGAAACAAAAAAAAAGATCAAGCCTTTTAAAGATAATGAATGCCATTGAACATTTTACTTTGGTCAGTGCCTCTTGAACACGGCAGAAATGAAAAGTCGGAAAATAAGTAGAAGGGAAATCAGTTGAAGGTTTTTTTGCACAGGGATTTATCAAAACATGTGAGAGAAAACAGGTAGATGATTGGAATTTCAGGGAGCATCAAACTACTATAAACTGTATAGAACAAAAAAATAAAGGAAATCAGTACATAAGACCACATGCAGTTCAGCTGGATGTGTACCTGTGTATATGTCATGAACATGATCAGCTGTTTATCTTAAAAGTTTGTGTTGTTTTGCTACACAGGATTTGTTCATGATTACAGGACCATTCTGAGTGTGTAGTCAAACCCTAAATTTAAACATTAAAATCACATTACAAGTCAGGTAGTTCCATATAATCAATACAAACATCATATTCATGTCATCAGTCAGAAATGAATGTATCTTGGCAGAGAACTTGATCATGATCAACAGTGAAAAGCAAGACTGGCGCAGGATATCTTTAAGAAAAAGGCCTGTTCACATGGTTCAAACAGGCATACTGCTGATCAACTGAGACTGAGTGTCATTCTGTGGGAAATGTAGGAGTTCAGCACAAATGTGTACCTCCTTGACCTCATCATTTTAAGCTGATTGTTGAGATGATGTTGCCTCAAAAATTTTGTTGATAAAACTGAAGTGTGAAAATGAAATCTTTTTCATGTTTTGATGTTATATGTGCAGTCATTGATAGACGTTGGAATCACATGGACATACATTTATTTGGCATGTGAGGTGTACATTTAGACAATTGCTGACACATGTTTTGAACACATACTTAAATCATCAAGTTTAGAGGGTGACTGTTCTTACCACTGACCTTTCATATCAGACCATTTGTACTTCTAATAAGACCATTATAGTCCCCCTAAATTTGGTTAACTCAAAGAGGTAATTTCAATTCTCTAAGATGCACATGTCTGTAATGAAATTTGATTTTTGATGAATGACAAAAAGAAGGAACTACCTGATTTTGAGCTAGCATCTCCAAAAATATGAATTTTTGTTGGGGTCATAACTGGAATTTCAGCGAACATCAAACAACCACATTGACTTGGCTTGAAATTCAACAAAAATGCTATTGGTACAGGATAAAATATATTTTTCTTTATGAAAAAAGGTATGCTTAATAATCTATAATGCCTTGTGGAATAATTTTTTTAGAGGAAGAAAAGAGAAACTGTGCAAAACAATAACTAAAATGAACAGAAAGTGCAAAATGTTCTGTACTAAACGTGTTGGCTTTATCAGGGAATATTTTTTTTCAGTTTCACTGAAGTAGAATGGGTCTTCATGGATAGATGGATTTTTTTTCTGCCTCCCTCGATTGCACTGTTGAGTGGTAGTCAGGTTTTGCAATTTTTCAGACCTATATGAAACTGAGCTTTGAAAGTGCAGTGATCCTTTATTTTGGTTAATGGTACCTGGGAAAGACCACTCTTCCAAGATCTTTGCTTTGTAAAGGAAAGGAGACTGATGTGCAGCATGTGATGAGGATGGAATATCAAACATGTCCTTAGATACTGGGACCACTATTACAAGAGATTAGAAGACATCAGAATCTTCTGATAAAAACCTTCTCAATTAAGATTCCTTTTGACTCTGTTTTTTTTTTGGAGGGGGGGGGGGGAGGATTGGGCGCGACCCTTTGATAATATGTCCTTTGATGAACCCTTAAATCTTTATTGTAATTACCTGCTTGATTTGTTATAGAAAGGATCAAAATAGTTCTTCTTGACCCATGAAGGACTTCTTCATAATGTTTCTGCTCCAGACAATCATTTTATCATTTATTTCACAGATTCAGCATGCTTCCAGAAAGTGAAAATCTACTGCTGCATAGTTTATATTGCAAAGCTCATGTACGCATATACATTCACACACATGTACATTTTGTTTTGACATATCATGATTCTTTCTCTCTCTGTTCTCTCTCTCTCTGCCTCCATCCTTCTCTCTCTCTCTCTCTTCTCTCTCTCGCTCTCACACACATCTTAATATTTCATTGACATTTGATTTTTTAGTTCTGATCATTCTAAGTCTGTACTTACATTTATTTCACCTGATTTTTAATCTGCAAGATATTTGTTTTCATTTGAACATTTTCAGCAAATGCTAAGCTCTGATCATACTGTATGGCGATGTCAGAATATTAATTTGGCAAACACATGCAAATCTTTTCAGAAATCACAGCCAACAGCTTTCGGAATTGTCTTCTGTGACCAGAGTCATGTTACTTAGTTATATTTGAATGATGTGTCAAAATGTGTCTTGTAATTTGTCAGTTGAAATGAGGAGCATTGGGTTGTGTCAGAAGTGAAGTAGAAAACACAGGTATACTCAACTGGCAAATGACAAGAAGAGTGATTTTGGTTTCATTCAAGAGAAACGCATTAAAGATGAGCCTAACTGATTGTCCAAGTCTCTTGCGTATTTTGTGTAAGCAATTGGCTAGCAGTTTCTTTCATTTGCTTCTTGGTTCTAGTTACATTATTCACACATGTATACAGTACGCATGTATATGCATGGATATATGGATACATACTCCTTTACACATATACACACACACTCTTGCAGATACAGGCATTGTATTTGACAAAATTTGGCGAGATGGATGGGACTTATTCTTATCACAGATTTTAAGTCATTTACAGAATGAGAATTCAAGGTAAAATTCTGCTTTCCTCCTGATCTTCCCCATTTATCTGCTGGCCTTTATTCCCCCTTTTTTTTATGCTGTCAAGACATTGTACAGTAATGGGATCTTCCATTATGAAGAAGACAAATGCCAATGTATAGTTCATCCACGCCATAACAAATTGAAACCACAGCATGCAGGGTCTGCCAAAAGAATCACTTGGCACAGACTCAAGCAACTTGACCCATTTTACACACACACACACACACACACACACACACACACACAACACACACACACACTATCTCACAAGGAAAGGTGGCCGTTTCTATACTCTTTTTGTTGACTTTTCAAAAGCATTCGACTGTGTTGATAGAATGAAGTTGTATTTACTGTTGCAAAGAGGTATCCATGGTAAACTATTCTTATCATTATAAAGCATGTACAAAAGTGTAAAAGCAGCTGTGAAAATTGGAACAAATATAACGGAGTATTTTGACTGTATTTCTGGTGTTAGACAAGGATGCATTTTGAGTCCCATGTTATTTTCAATTTTTCTTTCAGAATTGGAACAAGAACAATAATTTTGGTACTAGTGGGATAGATCTGTTTGCTCATCCATTTGATATATTCTTACTAATGTATGCAGATGACATTGCCCTTGCCTCAGACTCAGTGGCAGATTTACAGAAGAAGATAAATTGTTTAGAATATTATGGTAGAAAATGGGGACTCATGGTCAATATGGACAAAACTGAAGTGATAGTATTCAAAAATGGTGGTTTTGTTAAACATTGTGAGAAATGGTGCTATGCAGGAAAAGAGATAATTGTAGAATCTAGTTACAATTATTTAGGAGTTGTTTTTGGTTCAACTCTTAACTGGTCAAAATGTGTTGAAAATCTATCAGGAAAAGCACTGAGAGCTGTTGCAGGGATTAAAAGACTATACTTTAGACTACAATGTATCCCTGCCTCTACAGTTTTTAATATTTTTGATGCAAAAGTTAAACCCATTCTCTTATATGGATCTGAAATCTGAGGCTATCAGCAGTATGATGATGTTGAAAAGGTTCATTAATTAATAAACATGCCTACATGAACTATACTTCTCTGTACTCACCCCACTCCACCCCTCCCCTCAACCCCCCATTTTTTTCCTTTTTTTTTCATTTGATAAACTTTATGCACATATGATCAGGAATCAATGCTGTTTTTTTTTTAAAGTAAAAAGGACAAGTAATCAAATTGCTAAGCTGAAAGCTAAATCACTCATTGTAACATCTCTCTCACAGTTCTTCCCTTCAGTTTTTGCTATGCATACACATAGCACTTGGCCATGGAACTGGGTTATGTTTTCAGTTCTTGTCTTTAGTATAGATGTGAGTGTGGCTGGCTGTGAGCATCATTTCTTTCTATATTCTTGCAGAGTAAAATGTCAGTGTCAAAAATTTGAAATCTATATACATTCAAAGCTAACAAAACGCCTGTGGAAAACCTGATACACTGTGACTGTAGGGCCCAGTTTGTGTCCATGTGTGAAGGCCAACTGCACGTCGAGATCACAACTACTGTGTCACTAAACAGAACAAACTGCAAAACAAACGCTGCAGGTTTTTGACCTCTTTGGTCTTCCTCAGGGAAGCAAACAATGTTCAAGACAATGAAAACGAAGGATGAGCAGACACAAACCATTCTGCGTCCAACTTGAGGAGATAAGTGACTATTTGCCTTTCGTTTTCATTGTCTTGAATGTTCTTTCATTTGCCTGATGAAGAGAAAACAGGCCAAAACACGTAGTGTTTGCTTTCCTTCAGTTTCCACCTGCAGTCACCCAGTACCTCAGTTTGAAACCTACTGCCCAATGGCCTACTGCGCCATGTATAACCACACAACAGATCTTTCTGTTTGTGTGTATTTGAGCGTGCAAGTGTGTGTGTATCGTGCATGTGTGTGTGAGAAGGAGAGATAAAACTGTATATAGATTTACAAACATTCCAACAGCCAACACCAAACTCTCTTTCTCTGTCTGTCTCGCTTTCACACACATGCACACATAGGCATGAATGTACACAGACACACTCAGAAAGACAGCAAAACACACACACACACGCATGCAAGCACACACACACACACACATAAATAGGCATGAACGTACAAGACGCATTGAGAAGCGCAGCAAACACACACACACACACATGCATGTACGCACGCACGCACAAAACAAATGGGCATGAACGTACACAGACACTCAGAAACACAGCAAACACACACACCTGCCACACACACACACGTGTGTGCGTGTACGCACACGCGCACTCACAGGCACGAACATACTCAACACAAATAAACGCACGTGCGGGCATTCTCATGCCCTCCCTCTCTCTCTGTGTGTCTCTCTCTCAGACACACACATACACACATATATATGGACACACACCCTGACTGACTGAAACCAATGTATTGTCAAATTAATCTTTGATTGTATTGACATTTAGATGAGCATGATATAAGAATGTGAACTTTTTTTTTTTTTTTTTTGGAAAAAGAAGTGTCATAGAGACACATACACATGCACATGTGCATGCATGCATGCACACACACACATAGACACACAAACACATGCACATCTGTGCGTGCACGCACACACACACACACACACACACACACACACATAAGGGGAACAAATCAAATACATTAAAGATCAGAAAAAGATATTCTTTCCCTTCTTTCTATTCTTTTATCTCGCTTTAGTATCTTCTCTCCCCCTCGCTTAGCCCCCCAGCTCCCTCTCTGTGCAGGAGCATTACACACACACACACACACACACACACCACGTACACTCTGCACCATTATGTGCTGATGCTCTCTATTCCTGCAATACATTCTCTCTCTGCATTTGTTGTTGTTGTTTTAGTAATGATATCATAACTTGAAGTTGCCTTTGGTGGTGTTTCAACAGCCAAATTATTTAAGGATCTCCGGATTAAAAACTGATGAAATGTGGTTGACAGAAAAACTTTTCGCATACAACTTTAGTAAAACGAATGACCATCGTGACTCACGCCGACAGGGCTTGCGACTCTTCCCGAATTTGACTTATCAAGGAAGGCCCTAAACAGACTACTTCTAATTTTTGTAACAGTACGTTCTCGCCATTATCATGATTTGTAAGGTAGAGTGGCAAAATTTACTGACAGGACAACAGGTATACAGAGCTGTGCTGACTATTTCATATCAACGGTCCGTCGGCCCAACAATGCAGCCATGTCCCTGAGATCCTGTTCCCCTCTCTATTCATCTGGCCACAGTGCAACACACGGGGTCGCCCGATGACAAGCGCCTCGGCTGAGCAACAAACGGCCGGACATCAGTTGACAAAGCCCTTCAGAGGCGAGGGACCCACTTACATTACGAGGTTAAGCAGCCGCCCACCAGCCTAGGCCGAGTCGCTTCACTTATCTCGCCCTCGGTCAAGGCTTACCGCCGCAGGAGGGGGACAACTGACGTAACCCTTTTATTGATCCGTGCCGGCGACAGCCTTGCTCCCAGGGTCGTCTGACTATTGTCCGGTCCATCGTTATGCAATAACTGGTGTGGGGGGCAGTTTGAAGCATGATGCTCGCGGGCGTGTCAATGGGGTCAGGAGGGATAGCTTGGCAGGTGCCGTTTGCTTTTATAATTAATTAGCTGGGTCTGGGTTATAGGAGGTGTCGCGACAGGAGGTCAGAGTGAGTCTTACTTTTGACTATACAGCATTTGGCAATCATGGAATCCCAGATACCTTTCACCCCGTTTAACTGAAGTAATGTTTTCTGTTCATATCTGAGAAACTTGAACCACTACACATGACTTTTATCTGATGACGGTACTATTCGTCTGGCCCCGCTGCAGCAAGAATATGTCGTCTGCTAAAGTAGGCGCAGGATCACCTCCCCTATATACATGCCTACAGAGAGGGGATTGTGGGTATAAATTCTATGGTTCCGCCATATTTATTGACTTGGTGGTAATCGAATGTAATGAAAGAAACCAGGTCTGTCCACAGAATTGACTTGTGTGTTTTTTGTTTGTGCTAACTTGGAAGTTAGCTGAAGGCTCCTAGGAGTCTATTTTTACCAGTGACAATGAGTACTCAAGAAAACAAAAAGGCTAAACGAAGGAAGAACAAGGTGGCAACAGGGAAATGTACAGCAACCATCCCACTGGCAAATGAAGTCACCGAAGTCGTGACCGAAGAAAATGGAGATGCAGAGGTAATGCCCTTTTGACTAGAAGATATTGGTTAGTGGATGGACATTGTCTTGAAATACGCATAGGTGTTGTCATGTACCATGTGGGCACATTGTTTAATGTACAAGCCAGTTCTGTGATGGGCTTATGGACGATCAAAATGAAGAACAGAAATTATTCGTGTGAGAATGGATGAACTCGGTAACATATTACAAAGTCTTGTATTCACAGACAGGACTATGAAATGATACACATGAAGTGTTGGTTGTTTTTGCAATTATGAAATGAACAGAATCTATGCTTGTGACTTGATAAACGTGCCTGGTGTAATGGTCTCGATGGCAAATTGCCAAATTTGGTATGGCACAGTACCACCACACCACTTCCAATTTCCACATTGATGTTTGTGCTGACTGCTATCTACAATATTGGGTCTGGATCTGGACTGAAGTAAATTGTGGGAGCCACAAATGACTGTAATCACAATGGGAGGGGGGGTTGCGTGACAGTATTCGAATGGACAGGCGTGGCTGATGTTTTGCTTTATAGCCCTTCCAGTTGGTCTGGACCAAGACTGTTCAGTCAGAATTATTCTGTTCTGGCTACTGAAACCTCAAGGATGCTGCTATTGCGCTTCAGTGGTATTTCCAACCATGTTAAAGAGTAACTCTGTTTGTAAATTGCTTTAGGTGAATCACTGAATGTGACATTTTTCAGCCCTCTGTTATTTCATAAAGTGACATGGTGAAGTGACAAACACTGACCTCTCAATTTCTCTTTGCAACGAAGAGAAATGTTGATGTCTGTCTCAAACTTGTAGACTCTTCAGGTGTCACTCTTCGAGCATGCCATAAGCACAACCTGGCTCGCTTTACGTATAGTACAGGTCTATTAGTGAATCTTGCAGCATGACCTTGAATATGCTGTCACTTTTCTATGTCTCCTTGGTTGTTGGATTCCGTAAAATTGCTTCACATTTTTCAAGATGGATCTTAAAACAGCTTTGTATGCTATTTTGCCAGATTCTGGACAGCACTGTGAATTCCTTCACAGGAAGGAGGAAGACTTCCTTGATTCTATGTGCCATGTAGATGAACTTCATGGTTTGGTTTGTCCAGAGATAATTAATCCACCAGTGGGTGCTTCCCATGATGCATTAGTGGGACAGCTTGCCTATGAGTTTCTGGTGGGCACAATGTCAGATGCTTTGCTGAGATCCAATATGATCAAGTCAACCTACTTTTGGATATCCAGGTGTGGAGAATAGGTTGTACATCATTGAAACAGACTGGGTTTCATATTACAGTTCAGCTCCGGAGCCATGGTTTAGTGAGTTGGGATGCTGTGCATGTGGGAAAAAAAAAAATCAGTAGGTGATCGCCAATGATGTCTTCAACTAGAAGTCTGGAGCAGATAGTATATCTTAAGTCTGCTGAGTTCTTGATTAAAAATCACTATTAGCAATAAACATATTGATTAAAAAAACATGTAATGATTGAAGTTTAAGAAAAAGGCCTTGCCTAAATTCATTCTTTGGGCTTTGGCTGGTAAATCATGTGTAGAGCAGTCAACATAGTATCACTATCAATCTGTCATGTGTCAATAGTTTAAGTTAGGGTTGACAGATTCTTCAGTGATCACCATTACAAAATGGGTTTTTGACAGACCATCTCTGTAAGTTAGGGTTGACAGATTCTTCAGTGACCACCATTACAAAATGGGTTTTTGACAGACCATCTCTGTAAGTTAGGGTTGACAGATTCTTCAGTGATCACCATTACAAAATGGGTTTTTGACAGACCATCTCAGTAAGTTAGGGTTGACAGATTCTTCAGTGACCACCATTACAAAATGGATTTTTGACAGACCATCTCTGTAAGTTAGGGTTGACAGATTCTTCAGTGACCACCACTTACAAAATGGATTTTTGACAGACCATCTACAGGTGCAAGTTGCCAGCACATGAGTAAGAAGAACTGTATGACTAATAGGAAGAGTTAGAATCTTGACCTCGTCTTTCTATCTCTTAAGCTTATGAACCTCAGGCCTCCTATGCACTGGTTACCAAGTGCATGATCTGTATGGCCTAGTATTGTCGTGTATCAGGGATCCCAACGATGTGCACTTCATGTTCATCTTCATTAGTCAGCTACAATCAGCATGCTGATTAATTTGCCACTTAATCAGTTTATGGATTACATGTGTAGGAAGCCAGGAACAAGAAAGAAAAGGACCCACGAGAATGCAGATTTTACCACATGGCAACCTTTTTTAGCTTTGTCCTGAGAAATTACTTGATGCTAGCAAGTCTGTCTACTACAGGGCCATGCCTTACAATTTAAAAAAAAAAAAAAAAGAAAAGGTCAGAATGGGCGAAAAAGGACAGCCTAAACTTGCATACCTTAACAACAGTCTGGCTTTGCTTTGACGTTACGCCCTTGACTTGACAGAGTCAAAAGTGTTTGCTGTTACAGCTGCTTTTTTAGCAGTACTTACATTTGAATCTGCAATGATGGGTGGTAGAGAGGAATCTTTTGAAGGTATTTCACACTTTGTAGCTCAAAACTACTACTTTTGTTTTCAGTATCTGTACAGGTCTTGAGAAGGTTGAATATTTTCATTACCATCTGGGTTTGTGAATGATAAATTCCACTTGCCTGTCAAAGTTTCGACTAGCTAGGGATTGAAAAAATATGACCACATGTATTTTTTTTCATTTTGTCATTTTTTCAAGGTTCTAAACATTGAAATAGAAAGTCAGGATTAGCAGGAACTCCAGGCCATGCAGCTTTGTCTTCACAGTGCTGTTGTTCTGATAACAATTCAAGGTTCATACAAGTTGTTTAAAGTCCTTGAGTCTTTGACTTTTAAGAACCTCTTTTTAAGGAATAAAAAAAAAAGAATCCTTGAAATTTGGACTTTATTGTGTAGCTTAGAGTGCTGGACAGCGCTTGAAAATAATGGTTTTGATCAAGCAGTTTTTTTTTTTTTTTTGGTGAGATAATCACAAGAAATATACAAAGAAAAAACATGTTTTAAAAATTCAGGTTCATTTTGCACCTGCTAAAAGTGTCCACCTCTCTATCATCTGCTATTAATGGGATTCTACTAAATTGGCTATAGAAAGCAACTGAAGTTAGCATGGAGGCTTATATTTTCAATATTTTGGTCCTTGAATTTTGTAATAAAAGTCCTTAATTTTTTCATTTGGATGGCTGTTTCAATTATGTGGTGGAACAAAGTTTTTCAATGCAGACAGCAGTGTGTGGGCCCGTTTCTTGCCTTTTAATCCTACATTCCCCTCTCCTCTTTTACTTACTGTTTTCAGGCTTTTAAAAAGATTTTAGAGATGTTTTCATGTCATTGTATTGGAATGAAGACTTCAGTGCCAAAGTGAAAAATATGTTAACAGCATAGCAGTTGAGCTTACAGGCAAATTGTTGACCAGACGACATTGACTAGAGGCTACTAAAGAGCTTTTTAAGTGACTTTGTGGATTTAATGGAGTTAGTGGACTTATTAGAACTGTTATCAGTTTTGTATGCATTAAAGTTTAAGTATTGAAAGTTAAGGAAATTCTCAGAGAAAAATGAGTGATTCAGTCAGCAGTCTTTCAAATATTTAACAAGTGAGTCAGTTTTGAAATTTACTTGCCAACCTGCATTTGCACTCACTTAGAGACAGGGTGGCTGAATTTGTTCAGCCCTAGGGCATGAGGTTCACCCTTTAAAATACTGTATTGTGCATCTCTAAAAATGTGATGAGTACGTTTGCAACTTATGTAGACAAAAGTGAGTGGTGATGTCAGAAATTTCTGTCAGCAGAATTGGAAAGTGTTCGATATTGTGTGATACTAGTAAGCAGTACAGACAACCACCACAACAGTGTGCTAGATAAGTGGGCTCAGTATGTATTGTGTTTTCTGCACTTTTGCCTGAGCGCCCAACCAGTTTTAGATTGAAGAAGCTGTCATCAACTGAATTTTTGCCCATTTCATGCAACACTTTCGGCTTTGCACATTTCATCTGTTTTTGTGTATTTTATACAGTTATAGAAATAGTTTTGTCAGTGTCTTGAGATGGCATTCACAAAGTCATAAAAAAAGAGAGCAGAGGAGTCTGATGAGTCATCTGCTGAGAGAAAGAATGCTAGAAAAAGGAAGAATGGAGGAAGACCAGATGCCTAATCTAAATCTTGCCTTACATGTATGTGTGGTTAAATGACAGATTGCTTTAGTTTTAGGAAAAGAAGTATACATGTGGTTGATTTATTGAACAAGAATCTCAGATCAAAGAACAGGGGCAGATGTATGCGAAGGACTGGAACAGTAAGGATGACAACAGTGGGGACTTGGAGCGGTAGGGAATATCTGATGAAAATAACACAGACTCCTGTATATTGTTGACTATAAAGTCCAGGCTTTCACCATCTAAAATTTTCAAATCTCAGTAGAAATACTTCCTACGGTGGCAAAGTAGCTGAGCAACCCTTTAAAGATTAATGAGGTGGAGAGCTGTTCAAGATTTGGACAATCAGTGTCTCAGTTCATGTAGGAGCCAAGAGTCATAATGTAAAGAAAAATAATGAAAAAGATAAGAATATATGTTTCAGAAATTTCATGTTATACTAATGATTGACAGTGGAGACATGCAGCTTGATCAGAATTTATTTTATGGGTTCCATCAGCATGATTTGAATTTTGTTTTATTTTATTTTTTGCCACAGGCCTCATAATTGTCCAGCTACATGAGATTGAGAGCACACAAAAGCTTCCATCTTAATGCAGAATCACACTTGGCCAAAAGGGAAAGCATCTATGATAACAAAGCAGGCAAAACTGGTGACAAAAACTGAAATACTCGCTTAGTTTCATCTGTACTCCTGAAATTTTTACTGAAGGTACAGGAACCCTCAGTTTTCTTAAAAAAAGGTATGAATAATCTTGCTCTTCTTAGGATGGACCTAAAACATTGACCTTGTGACATGACATTTCTTCCATTTTACAGTGGGCTTTGTACAACTGTTAAAAGAAGATCTGCATTATCAAGTTCAGCAACAGTTGAACAACATTGCTCAGTGGTGTCAAGAAACTGGATCATCCATCAACCCTACAAAAGCTCAGACATTAGTCTGCACTAGCAACAAGACATCAGGAAAAGCACCCTCACCAGTTTCCTTCAATGGAATACCAATTGAATCAACTAACAACCTATGCTATTTGGGTGTGGGCTTAGGCAGAATGCTAACCTTTAAAAAGCATGTTGAGAATATTGTTCTTAAATGCAAAAAAGGCCTATCTGCCATGAAAGCAATGGCAGCTAAAGGCATTGAACAGCGCCATCTCTACCGACTGTGTCACGCACTTGTATTGGTGTGATTGTGGATTAGGGTTTACAACACTGTCCAATAGCAATCTCAAATTAGAAAGAATTCAAAATGAAGCAATGAGATTGATCCTGGGAACGACGAAGGACACACCAGTTGAAACTATGTGATACCTGCTCGACCTTCCTTCAATGCAGACAAGACACAAGCGAGAACAGGTGAAGGCATATTTCGGAGCACTTGAAAATCCCCCAAACCCGCTTCATGCGGCGATCAAGGAAACAAAAGGCACTTGGCTAGGACGTGGAAAATCATGGATGGGACAGGCAGAAGACAGTACACAGCCTGTATGCCAGTTAGCAGAACTCAAAAGAAACGAAGGAATGGGAAAAGTATACAGACCACTTAAAACACCTCTACCAAATTGCCATCGCTCCAGAACTTGGAAGACACTGTCAAGAATGGCCAGAAGACAAAACCAAGGCAGAAATTCAGATGCAGGTAGAAGATCTTTGTACAAAAGATGATATTGTAATGCACACTGACAGTTTTGTCACCAAAGGTAAGTCAGGCTGGGGATATACAGTGAAGCAAAATGGCTGAACTATCCAGGAAGACAATGGTGTGCACAGTTTAACAACTTCAAGTCGAACAATGGAGGTAGAAGCAGTGACACAAGCACTCCACTGGCACTCCACAAGCCAGTTCCAAAATCAACAAAAGCCATGATACTGACTGACTCCATGAACCTACTTGAGAAAGTGAAAAGTGGAATGGGAAGCCCTGCTTGGAATGAACTAATTCGCAGCCTTCCATTGGAGAGACTCATATGGATGTACTGGCTGGCAAGGTAACAATAAGAACTGGATTACAGCTTGGCCGATCTGATGTGGTAAGAAATCTGAAGAATCACTTAAGCAAACAACAGCAAAGCCACTATACCATAGACCATCTTTCAGATATAGATCTGAACATCAAGAGAGGAAGTGGCCGCACATCCAGACTTAAGGGAAGAGCAAGAAACATCACCAAGCAAACAAACATTGGAATAATCTCAAGGTCAACACTGTGAAGACTCCTAGAGATTTGGGAAACTCATACTGGGCCTTTCCAATAACAGAGACAAATGATCAAACACATCTCAATTGATATGAGACTTTGAATCTCTCAGGGCCCCCAGCGCATGCTGTAGAAGTGTGTGCGCTGGTGTGTGTTCATCAGTGGGGTGATGCCAGCATGTTAATTAGAGAGTTCATGGACATGAGTGTGCAAGCCTTGGTGTGTGAGTGTGTGTGAGACAGTGAGCGAGTGAGTGTATGTGTGTGCATGTTTGTCACTCTGTGTGTGTGTGTGTGTGTGTTGGGGGGGGGGGGGGGGAGTGTGTGTGAGGGGGAGGAGTGTTGCTTTTATTGTTATGTGCGTGTGCGCGTGCACATATGTGTTGTATTTGATGGTCTTGTTCTTGATCCTAAGTCATCTTCTGAACATTCACGCACACAGTCACTACACACATACTCACGGATGTGCATGCACACAAACGCGCGCGCACACACACACAAAACATGCGCGCATACGTGCGCTCGCTCTTACGCACACACATATGCATGTGCGTGCATGTGCATGTCCACACCCACACGTGTGCGCACATGCACACATACACATGAATGCACAAATGCATACACACACGCACATTCCTACACGTCCACATATACACACATATATGTACACATACATATGCAGATACATGTGTATGCTCACACAAACCCACAAATTACACGCACAAACATGAACACCCACCTCTGCACATGCACACACACGCGCACATATATGAAGACGCGCGCACACACACACACACACACACACACACACACACACACACACACACACACACACACACAAGCATGCACATACACACACAAGCGCGCACACATGGGCCCGTGCCCACACATCCATACACACACATGTGTATATTCACTACACACACATAAGAAAAGCAAAAAGACAACCAGTGTTAAGTAGGCACTCGAGGTCTGACCATCGCATTGGGCTAATGTATAGGTCAGACATCTGCTAAGTCATAGCCACAAGACCCTCTTCTTCAATTCTCTCATCTTAGTTGTTAATTCATTTATCCATCAGCTTGAAATCATGCATAGTGTGGTCTCAAAACCTAGCGGATGTGGTGTAGCGTATATGGACTAGTCCGCACGCAGTGACGCCTCCTTCATGAAACTGAACTGCATTATCAAAAAAATAAGTCCCCCTTTCTTCATTGTGGAAGAACAGATTGACAATAATTGTGAAGTTTAGCGGTCATGAGTATTATTAGGATGCAATTATGTGTTTAAATTTTGCAAGTTTTTATTTTTTTATTTTTCTATTGTATTGGGCTCACATACCAGTCAGATGTTGACAAAAAAAGTGCATTTTAGTGGATGTTCTCGTATTGCTCTGTAAAGTAGTGAGTTGAAAGAAAACCAAACGCAGGGCTCCCAGTCTAAGCCAGAACTGTTGGGGAAACAGTGGATTCTAATTGCCATGATTACAGAGAGTCCAGACTAATTAAAAAGGCTTATGTTTAAATTCTTGTAACTTTGTGTATACTGAGTACTGTTGAGGTTTCTTAAAAGTTTAAAAAAATGTCAAACTTTTTTCAGCTACACCTCCAGTGTCAGAAAGTTCTGTACATTGAATGGGCTGCATGTTCAGTGAATGACAGTAATAATTGCAGCATATATTGCTCAAGTTCACAGTAAATGTGTATTTGTACCTGTAATTTCTAAAAGACTTAAATGACGGTGACATCATCAAATGCCTACTTTGTGGAACTCTGAACGTTAACACACACACACACACACACACACAGAGGCACAGACACCCACACGTACGCATGCTCACACACACACACACACACACACACACACACACACACACACACACACACACACACACACACTTACTTTTGATGTTGATTTCACATACAGGTTAAAGAAAGATGATGGAATTCATGTTCTGCCTGCTGTGGTAGATATCAGTGATATTTGCCTCTCATGATTAATGCAATTAAAGCTACAGATACAATGTTTGCTGGCAAAAGTGAAGAAGCCTTAAATACCGACTTGCAAAATTAAGCAAATTATACAGGTCTGTAGAAAAATGGGGTTCTTTTCTGTGTAATACTGGTTTCTGTTCAGGGAAAGGTTGAATTTAGCTCAAGCCCCCCAGCTCCCTTACCTGTCACACACATAAATAAATAGAGGCACAAACATGCACAGGGCACACATTCTTTCCATTCCTCATCAGAGTAAGTTCATTTTGTGTAAATGAAACATTGCGCAATAAAATGGAATCATGACAAAAATCTAGTCTAAAAGAAATGTATCAGAAAAGGTGAATTTCACACAAAATGCTACTTGGACTTGGAGTATATTCTTGTTGAAAGGATATTTTGAAACAAACAGTCCGATTTTTGTACAGTGGTCACTCGCAGCTGCAATGATCTACAGTGCATCATTATCACTATCAGTGAATTCTGTCTCTGTGAGTCTCTCTCTGAATCTGTGTCTTTGTGATTGGTGCAACACCTGAATGCTTTTTAAATAAAGGTATCTTTAGACATGATTTGAAGTATGTTGCTTGTAATTGTAAATCCCTTTGTGTGTGTGTGTGTGTGTGTGTGTGTGTGTGTGTGTGTGTGTGTGTGTGTGAAATTAACTGTTTTTTTGTTTGTTTTTTGTTTGTTTTTTTGTTTTTTTTTGTGCTCAGAAGCATTACTCTGTTGCTACTTTTTACCACTTGTGCATGTCCAGTCTGACTCGGTTGTTCAGTCTCTCTGCTAACACAACAGTTCATGTTGAGGTCTTGATATTAAGCTGCCATGAGGCCACTCACCAGATTGTCTGTCCATGTATTTTTTTTAATTTAATTGCACCTAAAATGAAATTGGATGTACTAAATAAAATATTTCATTAAAATGTTTGGAGGCAGTTTAGACAGTTGAGACATAAAGTACAAAACAAAGATACAATTTAATTGATAAGAGAAGAAATTAGAATATTGCCACTTACCACCCCAGTTCAATTACAGCTGGGATGTGTGTGAGTAATACCTTATTCAGTGCTATTGTTGCGCTGTTTGTGTTTTTTTGCTGTTTTTTTTTTTTTTTTTTTTTTGAATTTTGATTAGGCACTCTGAAATCAGCTACTTTTCTGATAGTTTTTTTAAACATGTTTTTTCAAATGATATACAAAGTTGGCTGAATGAAGCCGAAAGTCGTTCTTTTGGGCAGGGAGGCCAAATGTCAGCCATAATGACTGATGTGGTCACAACTGTTAGCAGTCATTAAGTGTACACTTCCTGTACAATGTGCAAAGTGTTCCTTTGGTTTCTCCTTTAACAGTCTGCTATATGTTGTGTAAAAGAGTGAATGCTGTTTGTGTGCGAGTGTGTTGTTGACAGTATATGCACAAGAATGTGTAGATGTATTTACTGTGTCATATTTGCGTGTACATTGCACCTACTTACACGGGTAAGATTTATGTGTGAATAAAATGAGAACAGCATCATTTGAAAAAGCTGTTTTTATTTATTCTTCAACTGGTAGGTAAGAAATTTATGTGAAATCAGAATTCAGAATGCTCAGTTTAATTAATGACTTCAAATGCATTTTCCTCTCCATCTTACTTATTTGTCTGTCTTTCTTTCTGTCACTCACAGTTTTCATATCTGGTATAAATGGCTGCTACAGCTGTGTAGCTACATGATCTTATTCTCTGTGACTGTTTAAGAAATAATAAATGCATTCTGTATATTTTTATTTCCATTTCCTAACATCATCGGCTACAGTTTGGAGAAAACAGGTCTCCCTCACACTAGCAGGTGAAGAGTGGCTTCACCCATATATATATATATATATATATATATTATATTATACTGTTTTGATATTTTAGACGGTTTCTTCATCCACACTTTCAAACCTACAAGAGTGATTTCTTCAGGTCCAGTTATAGCTCTGATCAGTGAAAACACTGAATAAGCAGTGAAATGAAATGATACCTTTGAAAAATAAATGACATGAAAATAAGCTTTAGGTGATTGAAGACACCACTTGAGTTTAGCCACTTGCAGAGGCTTTGAAAGACTGGCACTGTATTCAGCAATAAAAAACATGTGGTCATTCTGTGTGCTGTTTTATAAAATCGACCACTGACAACAAAACTGAGCAAAATATGAAATGATAGTCCTTTTCTTTGATGGCATTTCATGTTTTTGTATCCTGCACTATAACATATGCCACTGAAAACCATATAACAATTCCATTGTATATGAAACGGGCTTTTTTCACTAGTAACAATAATGATACATCCAATTTACCTTTTCCTGCTTTTCTGTTTTTCTGGAAGTAAAATGAATCAAAAGTATGTGGTTGTAAATTGAAAAATTAAATAACTAATAAAGATTTGTTGCACCAGACATGACCAAGTTATGACCAGAATTTCACAGAATGTTATTATTAAAATGAAGAAATGTTGACATAATTTGGCTACATCCAGATGAACCGCAAATCGTATGAAAAAAAAGCACTGAATATCTAGAATAAGTGGTTGGTGAATGGAAAAGAAAGGGGGGGGGGGGGGGGTTCGATAAGATGTGGCTATTTTGCTGACTTGTTTTACCAAGTCATATGGTGTACAGTTTTGCCTCTAATGTGATGCATTTTTACTTCCTTTGTTGAAGTTATTTTGAATCTTCATGTCAAACATATGACCAGGGTTTCAAAGAATAACCCTGTTGCAAGCACCTATAGTAATTAATGAACAGCATATTTCTGTGAGATATGATTAGCCAGACAACAGGAGTAGATAGTTAAAGAGAGAGGGAAAATGGATGGGGGCAGAAAATGTGCTGTCATTGTGGACAGCATAATACACACTGATTATCTTATGCATCAGTGTACAGATTCCTGAAATGTAATCAAAGCTACGTCTGAGTGTGCGTAGTCGGAAACCCCAGAGTTAATCTGAGCATATGGTTTCACTTTCAGTTTGTCAATGTGGGTGTTTCTGTGTTTTCTGTTTGCGTGTTGTGTGTGGTGTGTGTGTGTGTGTTGTGTGTGTGTGTGTGTGTGATTTCATGAGGGTGAGGCTCAAGATCTGTTAAAATTTCCAGATGAATTGCCTGAAAAGTCTCGGTTCTCAAGACCAGACAAGAAAATTGCTAGAAAATCTTTTCTCTCACTTTAATATTCAGTGTAACTATCAGTGCCTTTCGGTTTCAAGGTATACAAAAAGTCTGCATTAAGCATCTGTTTTGTGTCTTATGTGAACACAGATAGTGGTGTCTTCTTTTCAGAGATAAATTTCAGATCGATGAAATGTCAAGATCAGTGCTTTTATTATAACGCTTTTCTTCCTCTTCTTGTTTGCAGCCGCACTTGCAGACTCTTAGATTGTGTTGCCTTCTTTTCAGAAATAAATTTCAGATCAATGAAATGTCAGGATCATCACTTTTATTATAACACTTTTCTTCCTCTTCTTGTTTGCAGCCGCACTTGCAGACTCTTAGATTGTGGTGCCTTCTTTTCAGAAATAAATTTCAGATCAATGAAATCTCAGGATCATCGCTTTTATTATAAACTTCTCTTCCTCTTCTTGTTTGCAGCCGCACTTGCAGACCCTTCAGTGAAATGAATTTGTCTTCTGGAGCTCTCCATGCACCACCACAGTTTTTGGCCTATTGTTTGCCCCATCTGCCCAAGACCTGTCTCCCAGGTCACCAAGGAGTGGAAATTGCTGCAGGACATACTGTGCCATCTGCTCCATCAAGTCTTGCATGTCCTTGTGTAGCCTGAAGATGGTGACCTGGTCAGATCTACCCAGGAGGAGTATGATACCTGTTTCTGCCCTTCCTTTCCTGATGTCCTTGATCTAGGTCTTCTTCTCCTGAAGGGCAATTGGTCTCTCTTTTTAGTGTCTGGGTTGTCATGTGTTGCTCCCACTTTAGCTAGTTGGTTACAAATTAATATCCCATGATACTGCAATGGGAAGGTATCAGGACGCAATACCATCCATCAGCCTGCACAGGTCTGATGAAACTTTCTTTTAAGCTCCTCCAGCATGTCCCCCCAGACAGGGCATTTGGGAAGATGTTTGGTGTGGACAGTCACTTTCGGAAGCAACTCTCGGGTCCATTGGTTCTGATACACCCTCAGCCCTACTTTGAAGTTTGAGCTGTTTTCGGTTTGGAGATTCTTTAATTATTCTGACACATCAGGAAACCTGACAGACTGTAGACCCCATGTTAGCTTCTGCGTTTGTGGTAGGTCCATCTGCATAATCGTGGATCCAGACTTCTTCAGAGAAGGTCTTCTCAGTCATGGTCATTATCAGTACTTTTTTCATCCAGCTGTCCTGGTCTTCTCACTGCAACAGCTTCGGAACTTGGTTGTTGATCTCAAGATCAACTGACACGGGCATCCCATAGTTGTGATGGGGATTGTAAGGCCATATATGATTTTACTTTATTTTTAGAGAATTGGTTTTGAGGAGGGAAAGGTGCTGACACTGTTTAATGAATATTGAAATTTTGTTATTGAATATTTTGTTACAGCGAATTGCGCGATTAATGGATGCTACAGATGAAGTAGACATCATGCCGGCTTTCAACAAAGGGCCAAACCCCTACATGGACAAAGAAAAATGTCTGCTGTGTGGCAAGGATAAAAGTGAATCCTTTCCTGCAGACTCTGAGACAGGTAAAATTGAGTTGACTGATGTTTTTAGATAAGTTGTTCACAATAAAACAATAGTGAAATGTCTATTTAGTTGAGGTCTGGCTTTAGTTGAGGTCTGGCTGGTTATTCAGTGGCACACAGCTTGATTGTTATCAGTTACAGGAGACTACAGATTTGTGTATACGGTCAGTGGTGATGCCTGTGATGGTCAAAGTTGAAAACTTTGAAGCCTTTAGACCATCATTCATGAATGAGATGACATTAAGTTCATGTTTTCAACATTTTGAGTGCTCTTGAGTTCATTGTCAAAAATGAAAATAATCCAAAGAGTTCGCAAACGTCGTCAGAATCTGGTCCTATACTATTTTTGTGATATGAAGATGTTGTTTTGGCAATTTTCATTTGTCATCAGTTTAAAGCGTTGTTGGCTACAGTTTTATTTTCCACCAATGCTGAAGTTGCACCACATAAATGTTTGCACCTTTGACCAATGCAAATGTCCTCGAATGCTGTGAAACTGCTATATACAATATCATATTAAATTGTAATCTCTGTAGTTCGTATGAGAGACGATGTGAGGTATTGTCTTTTATTTCCAGTTGCATAAGCTTTTCTTTGAGTCACTGTATGAGTTTATGTAAACACTAAGAATGTTAGTTTCGATTTTAGATGGGAAGGAAATATATTAAATAGAGGAAGTAACTCTTGCATTTCATTGTCTTTTTGTTCAGTCATGTTGTTTATAGCCAAACCAGCCATGGAGGTCACATCAGGGCTTTGCATTCATATCATGATTTTTAATGAATGATGAGGATGAGCTGAATGAAGAAGTTGAATTTTAGTGTTTGTTACTTTAGGTAGTTACTGGCAAGGTCAGAATTTTGTATGTCCAATACTTGTGGCAGCTGATTGTCAGTGTTATCTGTGGTTGAGGAAGCAAAACAAAACGAAATAAAACAAAAGAGAAACAAACAAACAAACAAAAGGAAAAAAAAAGGAAAAAGAAGGAAGGAAAAACTTTGAAAGTTTGGTTTTATGTCAGCAGTTAAATTTTTACTAGTCACTGATTGCTGAGAATTTTGTTTCCTGATTTATAATGTTGATGAGCATGTATTTTATCAGTTTTTTTTTCAGCTTTAGAAAACCAGACTAAGTTTCAGAAACATGATTCTTCAAAATGTAACTTTTTCAGTAAATATTATTAGCTCAAGTTTGAAAAAAAGAATGTGATATAAAAAAACCAACAAACTCTCTCTTCCTCTTCCCTTTTAAATTACACTTGCTGAAAATCAACCATTCAGACCTTACCATATAACAACTCTAAACACTCTATATTTTGTGTTCAGATTGTTATTGAGTGTAAATGATTTGCCAGGTACATGTTACTCACATTGGTATTTTTTCTTATTGTAACTTCCCCAAGATTTTCAGTGCAAAAATGTATTTTAAGAAAAACTGAAGATTTTTTAGTTTCCCATAAAAATAAGTGTTGCTATTATTATCATTACGTCTATCTCTCTGATAATCCACTTAGTCTATAACCCAGTTCACAGTAAGTAGTAAGAAGTACTTATAAATTCATAAATATAATATATATGTGCTTGCTTCCAGTTTCAGACGACTCCAACAAGGCTGAACTGGAGGGACATACATTTGAACAGGTGAGTTCAACTACTTCAGTAGAACCTTTATCATATTTTCAGAAAATTTTTGTTCACTGAAAAGGGCAGCCATCTCATTATGGAAGAGGAAAAAAGGATGAGGGATGTATGCGTACTGTCAGAATATTACAAGTAAAAGAGCATTAATCAATGATAGATAAAACTCTTAGGCACACATGTGCATATACACTCACTCTCACTACTGTCTGAAATGACATGTGAAGGAATTGTAAGATTTCTTACTGTCAGCTTACTGATGAATTACCAAGCTTAGTGCTTCAAACAGAACAGATCAGTATCAAATGAAAAACAGTGTACTTAAGAAGTAATGGAAACAAAGAGAAAAGAAATGAGGACTTACCAGCATGCGAGTGCTTTCTGCAGTAAATGAGAACATTTTATTTATGACTCAAGTATAACATAGTGAGTCTGATCACCCTTTTTCGATTGTATGTTTATTGGTGTGTGTGTATGTGAGCACATGCAAACCCATGGTAAACTTTAAATCTGTTTTATTGTCATTAGTTGCAAGTGTTAGCACAGTCAAATCAAGGATACTGAGAAATATTTATAACAACTTTCTATTCTTCTTTTGCAAGAAGATGTCACAAATGGTAAATGCATGTCTGCCGTTAAGGTTTTCAGCAAAATTTTCAAAACAACACAACTGACCATTTTTCTTTTTTTTTTTTTCATTCTTTAATTATGGTCAATTACACATACAGTTACTGTTAAATGTTAAATGAAACTTTCTGTAAATGTTGCAATGAATTTTACTTACATAGTATCAGGATCTTCCCATTTAGAGCATTTTTTATCAGGCATGTGTGTGTGTGTGTGTGTGTGTGTGTGTGTGTGTGTGTGTGTGTGTGTGTGTGTGTGTGAATACTTTATTGAATTTATTAAACAGATTGGCCACTTAAGTACATAAGCAAATTATGGGTTTATTACTTGTGGCAAATCAAGTAAATGAAGCAACATAAATATAAATGATACCAGTGCATCATAAATTTACCTCTGTGAGAGGAATCAAATGATTTTATGGCTCTCATTTATAGCTCTGATCAGAGTGTGGAAATCAAAATGGATGGGCCAAAATGTATGTCAGTTAACTTATAAAATCATGTTCAGTGTCTAAATGAGATGCTGAAGGTCATTTGTGACTGTCAGTGATAAAGTGTATTCATGAAAACGGCACATATTGCGTATGTGTTGTCAGTCTTGTAGGAAAGCCAGCTCTGTACTGGTTTTGGTTTGGTAATGCATCTTCCTCTCTACACGTCGGTCAAAACATGTCGTTTCTGTTGAAACATTGGGTGCAGCTCTGAAGGGGAGGGTGTTGTGTGGTTGGCTTGGTTCTTATGAAACTGAGACTCAAATGGCAATAGTTGCTGTGACGACCAAACTCGCATCCATGAAATAAGTGAATTTTTTTTTGGTAGGATCTTTACACACTTGCACATGCACTACTATAAAGAAATTGAAAGGGGAAAAGGAGATTTGACAGTCATTAGGCCCCATTAGTTCATTGGCACACTTGGTCACAAGTAGTTGTATCTATTGTACATATGTAATTTAACTGTAACTGCTAATATTTGATGAACAGTGCACTATCAGCAAGCAAAATTTCAGCACGGATGTCTTATTCAAAATCACAAATAATGGACATTAAAAAAAAAAATCACAAAACATTAGTCCCAAGAAGGCTGTCAGTATGATTCGTTCAGAATTCTGATGGAAACATGAACTGAAAAGTGAGAGCTTTTTCCACAATTGAAAAAAGACAGCGCTTCAAAACTGGAAGCAGTTCAAAAGAATTTTATGATCTGATATCAAGAAGAGATTTGATGTTTTGTTCAGTTAGCTCTAGACAAACTTGGTGTTTGCAACTGTATCATTCTCCACTCTGTCCATCCAAGTCAGTAATGTCCATCATTTGTTCGCTGTATTTGATTATGATTTTCAGTGAAAAGAATCGAATGGACTAAAATTGTCTGAAAGGTGAATCATATTCTATGAATTCAAAATTTCTGGCTTTTCACCAACTACTCACTGACCCTCCCCCAGTTTTATCTCTTCAAATCACTGCATCTTCTTATGTCACCCAGATGTGGACATTTGTAGAATGTTCCTATTAACTCTCACTTGATTAGTCAGTTTCAATAAAATGCATGGTAGTTTAAAGTTAATTAGTCAGTTTTAGTACAGTGCATGGTAGTTTCTGTCAGACATTGAAAATCAAAAAGGGTGTCTGTTTGAAAATTTATTTTGAAAGCCATGAGTATCCTTTCTTTGTGTATTTGTTTGTTGAAGGCTTATGTGGTAATTGCAGTGTGTGTGTGTGTGTGTGTGTGTGTGTGTGTGTGTGTGTGCACACGTGTGTGTGTGTGCACATGTGTGTGTGTGTGTGTGTGTGTGTGTGTGTGTTGTGTGTGCGCGTGTGTGTGTGTGTGTTTGCAGTTCCAGGTTTGGGTCTGCCAGTCATGTCGGAACTCAGGAGTTGCTGATGCCGTGCATCGTAGCTTAGATTATGTGAGTATTGTCAAAATGTGATATAGGTTATATGTAACAGGATTTATTGGTATATGATGAGAGGATTTGAATAATTAGAATTGATAATGCATTAATATCTCAGTAAATAATTATACTTGCTGGGTTTCAGACTTGCCAGCTGCTACATTTAGAGGGGTAGCATGCTACATTGAGTATCAGAATACTACATTGTTCAATAAAAGTGTTATGTTGTTGCAAAAAATGAGCTGTGACCATCCCCCATTCCCTCTCCTCTTCCGACCCCCACCCCCCTCCAGAGGTGTCAGAAAAAGGGATGATTGGAGTTCTTTCCTGAGAAGAAAAGCAGTGCGGAAAAAAAAGAGGGCTATGTCACAATGACACTGTTTTCAGGTAAAATACCCTGTTCAGAGAAGTCCACACAATTTAAAGCAGTGGGTATTTTGAAAAGCAAGACAGACGGAAACCACAGGAAACACTGTGCTGCATATTTGTTTTGGCATGAAGTATTGGTTCAAGATTCTCGCACAATATTACTCTGAGAACAGAGAAAGCCAAGATACCTTTCAGTGCAGTGATCAGTGTTCAAGTGAAGAATTTATGTTTATTTTCTTCAAATTTTGAGTTCTTACTTCAAAAAAAGGTGCTTGGTAATCACTTTTGTCTGTTCAATGCATAGCAGACTCATCTTGTGTATTCTGCATTCTTGAAAATTGAAGTTCTTCTTGTTCGTGGTGTTAAACTGAATTGCTCAAATTAGATACTTGTGCGGATTAAAAAATCATCTGAAATCAGACAGTTATTGTGGAAGACTTCTAGAATGCTCCTAAAACAGTATTTTGCAATGTAAATTGATCATATGGTAGTTGCTGTTAATCATGGAAATTAGAGGGGAGAGGGAGGGAGGGGAATGGGGATTGTCGGTTCTCTTGGGCCCTCTCTCTCTCAAAGCAGACCTGCCAATTCTGTTTTAAATTTAGGGGTAGCTTGCAGCTCGCAGCACTGGACTGCTTGCTATTCTCACCAAGGAAATGCTGCTCTTAAAAACTGAATTGGGTTTGGCAGTGTAATTATCCAGTCCAGATTTCTAGGCTGGATCATTCCATGGGTCACGTGAAGGGGTCAGTCTTCAGCCTTTCAGTAATGCTGTTTGAACCACAAAAATGTTTGGCAAAATTGTGTTTATTCTGCTGGCTTTGTAATTATTTGATTCGTGCAAATGAAATCTTTACATAAAAAGGTGACAACTAAACCAACAAAGCTGACAAGATAGATTTTGGATGGTCTGCAAGTAGTCTCTGTCAGTCTCTGACTTCCTGTACTTCCTGATCCATCTACATGTATCTGATGTCATGAAGCATTGGTTTGGCAGCCTTTCAGATATAACTTGTTTACAGAAGCTTGGAAAAAATGTATGACTTGACTGTATTGTCTTGGAGCTCTCTTGCAGTTACACATTCATCTTTCCTTTCTCATTCCTTTTTTTTTTTTTTTTTTTAAAACAGAAGACTGTGTCTGAGCTTCCCTTACCAGCCATTAATTTGAATCCTTGCCAGGTATGTCCTGCCTACATTTATTGGCATTTGGTTGACAATTTGAATGATGAAAATGATGATAAGGAGCTGCATCAGACTATTGACAACAGAACTAATAACATTTTGCATTTTATATACTAATATTACTGAGCTATAGGTTGGTACTTTCCCCTCTAAATTCTGATCCTTGCAGCTACTGTACCGGCAGCGTCCAGTTCATGTGTTTTTCCTATTCTGTTCTTAGATTACCATATAGTAATCTTCTGATCTGCAGTTGATGTGACAAACTGAGAACAAATGTTTGCTGAAATTTGACCAGTTTTCACTTAAAGAATGATTCATGTATGAGCGGCATGCAGAATTAGCATCTTTCATGATAGCTGATTATTATTTTTGCTTGATCAGTCTCTTAACAGCATATGATCAAGCAAACATGCTAAAGTGGAGAAGTCAAGCCGATGACGCAAATATCAAATTTGGTTCTTCAAAAGAGCAACTGTGCAGCAGCTGGAAACACGAAACTTTCCAGATGTAGAAAATTGAAGTAGTCCATGATCATTAACAGTTAAAAAAAAAAAAAAAAAAAAAAAAAAAAAAAAAATCAGGCACAGTGTTGACAGCAGATGACGCAGAAGTCATACCAGCACAGAGCCAAAAGTATCAGCAGTGTTTTAGATTCATCCACAGATAACATGGCCAGTGTTAATAAAGTTCTTTGAACTCTTCATGCTTGGTAGTAAAGATGAGTCCTTTGGTGGTTTTAGTGCTGCTGGGGATAGCAGTAAAAAAGACACAGAACAGGTGATTCTTGCAAGATTATCACACCTCAGAATATACAGGCTGTGTTTACACTGTGTTTGCCATTTTCGTTATCAGTTTTCACAGCTGTTTTCTTGTGGCTAATCAGTAACTTGTGGTTGATGTGTTGCATTGTTTTTTTTTTCTGATTAAAAAAAAAGGGCAAATGCAGCATATACTATGGTGCAGTTTATAACCTGGAAATTGCGATGGGCATGAGATCTTGATAGCACGTTAACCGGAAATGATGAGAATAATTATGTTGATGAGAATATATTGAAGAGAACGCTGACTTTTTAAAAACTTTTTTTCTTTTTTTAAAAACTGGCTTAATAATTTATGTTGATTTATGTTTTTGCAGCATTTCAGTAACCTCTTTGAGACCCTGTTTCTTTTTCATTTCTGTTGTTATAATAAATGAAAGATACAATTGCTTTGTTGTTTGTAATTTAACTTGTGCTTGAACTCATATCTGCAGATTAAAAAAAAAGAAAGATATTGAGCTTGTTTGATAAGGTTTGATACATTGCATGAATACAGATGGATCAGCCTCAAGAGAAAGAGTGCAGAGGAGATTTTCATCCATTGCATAAATGCAGATGGATTAACTTTAAGAGAAAGAGTGCGGAGGTTAAAAAAAAGTACCATGCGAAAGACTTTGTGAACATTTGTGAGTATCTGGTTAAAAGTTGAATCTGGTTAAAAGTTGAAAAGAAAATGGAACGGAATTGTGGAGGCAGGTTTAAGTGGAACATTTGACATTGCCGACACAAGTCATAAGAGTGCCAGCTCTGACAGTGATTGATGATTACTATACTCCTGACCAGGGATTTTTTTTCTTTTTTTTTTTGTGTGTGTGTTTGTTCTGTAGAACTGTTTTCATGTGGGAACATACCTTTGCCTTGAATTTCACACAATGGAATCCAGTTCAAATGAGCCTTAATTGAAAGAAAAACTCTAATTTTGTTTACAAAAAAACTTAATTCAGTGCCATATTATTTGGTTTGATATCAAATTTATTATAACAAATGAACGAAAACAAGGATTTGTTTTCTTAATTTGTTGCTTTTGAAGTTATGAATTTCAAATGTTGCAAACAAATATAGTACAGCTTTTTGATTTTCTAATATTGTTTGATCTAGAATCTAAATATGGGCACAATTAAATTGGATCCTTAATGCAAACAATATAGTACAGCTTTTTGATTTTCTAATATTGTTTGATCTAAGATCTAAATATGGACACAATTAAATTGGGTTCTTAACTGATTTTCTTATATTGTTTGATCTAGAATCTTAATATGGACACTGTTAAATTGGGTCCTTAACTTGACCCAGGTAATTTAATGAGATAACTTTTAACAAGATGGTTGCTGCTTCAGCCAGCTTATGAAATAACTGGGAATAGTGTGCTTCAGATCCATCGACAGGTCTGAGTATTTTCTGTAAGGATCATGCTTATTTCCTGATGTGCATTGTCATTCGTATGGAATTATTTTGATTGTTAGTTTAGGTTTTCCTGAGTTTTCTTCCGGGCAACCCAGGCCGCTGGATTGAGTTTGTTTTGGCAGTTGAGTCAGGTTAAAGATAGGTTAATAATCTCTGTTGACCACTAACAGGTTTGCAGTGTCTGATAAGTTTGAATGTTGATTGGTGAAATGGCCAGTCGAGTTCTCGGACACTAATGCATCTGTTTCTAAAGAGGCTCCTTGTTCTTGGGACAGAACATTGTCACCCAGCACAGAAAAACTGGGTGATTATGACATTTGTGTGATTTCTCTTAAGTCTGAGATGGCATGAACTCAAAAGACTGATATTTTGTTCTGTAGTTTACTTTCAGTATCCATGAAGAGGATCACAGAAGTCGTAATTCTACATTTGTATGTAAGATTTTTCAGTTGAACAGTAAAAACCACCAACACCCAATAAGCATATTGCAAATTTTCGGTTTATTTATAAAACCTTTGTCAAGCATAAAAAACCAAGGGCCCACTCCTTGAGATTGAAGATTTTTCAGTTAATTGTAACATGTCAGACACATTTTTATTTCTGTCATTTTTATGGACACTTCAGTACTTTACTACTGTAATTTTGATCAGCAAAATTAGTTGTGGACCTGTTTGCTGTGAAACGTGCACTCTTTGTTTTTCAAAATGAAGTTAGATATTGTGTGTGAATGACTGTGTATTCATGTCTTACAATTGATTTAGAAGTAAAAACCCTCAATTCCCAACCAAACCTTTCTTCTGTTTAAATGATTGAGTAATGTAATAACCTTAAGTGAATGTTTAGAAATTGGGAAATGAATGTTCGTTCAGTACAGTTAAAGGTCTTCTGTTTGAGATCGGCCATCTTTTGTCAGCTTGATGGGATATATCCAGTGTTTGACAAATGATAATAATGAACATTGAAGCGTTTCCAGTCAAGCTGTACTATCCATCAGAGTGAGCATTTCACCTGTAGTCAGGAATTAAGGGATAACGGAAGTGATCAACCTAATCTTGGCATTGCTTAAACTTCTTGAATTTCAGTAGTATAATGAACAAGTAGGCTACTCAGGAGGGTAGGATCAGTTTACCCAGTAAAGCTGTCCACTCAACATTGCAGTGGTTATTAAGTACACAGATGGACACCAGAAAGGTTGGGACTGAGTAGGCCAGGATATTTTGGCGAAGATGAAGTTTTCTGTTGAAGTTGTCTGCTGCCCACACTGTGGCATTGGGAAGTCTGTCTTATATCATGCACATATTACATCATAGTTCGACTCTTCTGCCTTTCTTTCAACAGCACATACTCTCGACAGTTCCAGACAAAAGGCAAGCACTGTAGGTCTGTCTTTAGTCTCTGACTGCCTTTTGTGACTGGAAACACCCTTGGTGACACATTGAACAGTGATCATATGCTCATTTTCAGTTGAAATTTTATTAATTTTGTTCACATCAGAATTCAGGCAGCCCCCACAAGGGGTATCACAGTTTTCTGTTCACAGCACTGGTTTAAATTGGTAGCCAAGAACAGTTTTGTATTCATTAAATCTGTTTGGCAAACTTTTTTTTCCTGTGAAATGAACCCCATACTTAAGTTGCACGATGTGCAGAACAGATTTCGATAAATTATTTTCAATCCCAAGAATAAAATCTCTAAGATTTAGTTTGCTAGGATTAAAATTTAGTTTTTGAAAATGTTTAAAACTTGAGTGTTGTTTTGCCAAAAGTTGGATGGTACTTTTATTGGTTTACCATTCTTATTGTATAACTCATGTTGTTAAAAGCGTTGCACAGAGACAGATTTATGTATGAAAGTTAGAACACTTGAGAACATGCAACATGCAGAAGCACACATACACATGGACATACACATGGACGCATAAGGACAGACACATACATGCACTGTTACGAGCTGGCGCGTACTCACATGCACACACACACACACATACACACTACACACACACACACACACACACACACACACACACACACACACACACACACACACACACACAGTGGGTGTCATTCTTGTCAAAATTTAGTGTGCAAGTAGATGACTGTGTGCTAATGTGTCATTCCAGGAGATTTCTTTGGACTCATCTTCATTGGGAATGCTGAGTGAGTTGAACGTATTTTCAAGCACAGGAGAATCAACTCTGGCCAATGGCTCAGTGTGTAACTGTGATTCTTGTTTGGAGAGGCGGCAGATCACACAGGACCATGAACAGGAGACAAAAGCATTGCAGACAGTATGGACTAATTTACGTACCACTGTAAGACGTTTGTATTCCATGGAAGCAACAAGTCTGAGTGAAGAGGAGGCTGTGACGTTTCGTAACCAGGTGGACAAGTGAGTATTTGTGGTTCCTGTGAGCCTTTCTGTGGCAGAAACTGCTGTAGGGATATTAAAGGGCTGTGTTGTGATGGGTATATGACACAGTAATAAATCGCTTTTGAAATGTTCATTCTACTGCTTTTTTTCTGCCCCTTATTATACTTTTCTCGTTTTTTCCTTCTCTTTATTGTTTGTTTAATGCCTGGACTTGGTGTTGAACACATTTCAAATTTTCACTTGTTTTGCACACTGGAGTAGTCCAGTCTTTGATTGTTTCTGCTCTTTTTTTTTTGTTTATGGCGTTAGTGTTCATTCATTTTTTTTTTCTTAAAGCTAAGACTGTATGGATCAGCGGAAAAATGATGGAAAACCATCACCAGTATTCAAACTGCCATGCCAAGAACATCCACGCTGATTATTCCGATAAAGTTTTAACAGGCTCTTGATGCCAGACACCAGAATCTTAGCTTGCCACCTGCAAGTACAAAAGAGGAATGGGAGAAATATGATGAAAAATAGTCCCGATACTGCACTGAAAGTAGAGAGCACATGAGCTCAAACTAGCACAATTTGGGGACACTGTATTCAGAGTATGTAGTGATGCCCAAGGAGTGAAACAACCAAGGGAGAAGACACTGCAAAAGTACAGACATCAGTGAGAAATGGAACACTTACAGAAAAGGAACAGTAATCTCAGGAAAGGGATGAAACATACGATAGGAACTGAAAAGACTGGAAATCTCAGCAAAGTGTTCTGGGCAAAGCAGAATCAGCAAGAAAGATAAGGAGCAAACAGAAGAAGACCCAAGATTGCTTCTACAGAGACCATTTCCAGTTTGCTAGGAAATTTCTTTGAGCCGCCCAGTGCTACTATTCACCACAAAAAGTTATACACTTTGTACTGTAGCCCTCATTTACTTGTTTCCTTCATTCGTAATCACAACCAAATGCTGAAGTGCTGAAAGTAAGTCCCTTTTTTTTTTTTTTTTTTTTTGTCTTGCGTTAATCTCTTCACATCTGGAGGTTCATG
Organism: Conus canariensis; assembly: GCA_033310375.1. NCBI lineage: Eukaryota > Metazoa > Mollusca > Gastropoda > Neogastropoda > Conidae > Conus > Conus canariensis. The sequence continues at coordinate 27,322,575 of CM065716.1, read as the reverse complement.
GAAATTGGGTAGTACGGTGTGACGCTGATCCTTGAATCTTAAAGTATTGAATGGATGTGACAGTATTGGTTTTTGTGCATGCCAGAGCAGCTCTGAGGTTTAGCCAGCATGATGATGGGGCCAACAGGACTCCCAAACATGGAAGATGAGGTATCCTGACATTTTTTTGAGGTAGGCTGATCCGTCAAAACTAGGGCAAGTCTCGAATGACTCGCCTGTATCACACAGGCATTGTGTTGGAGGATGGAAGATGGCATCTTAAACTTGCAGTGTTTTCTTGCATGTTGTATTGTCTTGGAAGATGCATGTATACTGTGTTAAGTGAGTGAGTGAGTGTGTAGAGCGTACAGAATCTGAGATTTCCATCTGGGCAACTGGAGATATAAATGGACTTGGCATGATGTGATTATTAGCAGTTAGTGAGGTGGAGAAAGTTAAATCTCAACCTTGCATCCCTCTAATGTCTCCTTAGAATATGGAAAAAAAAGTTTTCTTGTTCAAGCACTAATATGTGACAGAAAAAAAGTGGTAGCCTATTAATGCAGTAGTATCTGATCTTTAAGGGTTTATCACAAAAATCTTTAGTATAACATGGATGTTTGGAATGAAACGTCACTGGTTACAGCAACATTTCACTTTTCATGAGTTTTGTGATGTATTTTGATTGTGTGTGTGTGTTGGGAGGGTCTTTGAAACTCCAGTTTTTCCCACATTCTTTTTCTTTATCTTAAATTTTTTTTCTTTGAGATGGGGCTTCCATCTTCCACTGACTTCTTTCTTTTTTCCTTAATGGACTGGCACTTACTGTGCATGTCTGTTCTTTTACTGGTGAACATTCACATGAAGATTAAGAAATTTTGGTGTTTGATCAATTGATGCAAAGCAGCTATATAGATTTATTTATTTTACTATCATTTAGTGAGCTGGCTCACTCTGTCTGTTGCATTTAAATAATGGCTTTTAATAAAACAATATAAAACAAACAAAACAAAACAAAAAACCCAAAAGAAATAGGCATCCAATTTATTGTTCTTGGAAGGGATGGGCTCAGTCTTTTCAGAGGTAGAAAAGAGTATTCTTAACCTCGGGTTACCAATATGTGATGAAATTTTTTTTGTTTTGTGTGTATGTGTTTGTTTTTTGTTGTTGTCAGGATCACCTTTAAAAGGCTGGGTAGGAGTTAGGTTTACCAGTGTACACCCACTTCTTTTTGTCCTTTTTTCTCAAATACACACATATACTCACAATTGCACACATAAAAACACTTTCGCACACATATAGAATGATATACACATGTGTGCACAGTTGCACTCTGACGCATACACACACACAGAGTCACTCTCCTCCTCTTACGTCTCTCTCTGTGTGTTGTCTGTGTTTTGTGCATTACTTAATGCTTTCTATTGTTTTTTCTTTTTCCTTTTTTTTTTTTTGGCTGCCCCATCCTCTTTGCCACCCATATACTTAAGGGGAGAGGTGGCACAAAAACTTGACCATTTTCTTTCAAAAATCATGTTTTGGGTTTTACGTGCTTTGTGCTCAAGAAAGTCTGTTGAAACCATCTGTGGTGTTCATTATGTCTGTTTTCACATTTTTCTTAGTAAGATATGACTTTACTGGAAGGAGGTGTGTATGAAAATTACTCGACTTCTTTACTTTCAAACGTCGTTTTCTCAAAATCACTTTTTTCGACAACGGTTGATGTGCAAGGAACTTAATATCTCTGGATTGGTATTTTGTATTTCTAGCTTGGTATTTTTTTTTCTTTTGATCAGAAATGATTTCTGCATGCAATTACATTTTATTTATAAGTCAAAACAGCACTTATCATTTGCTATTTCTATTTGAAAAATTCAAAAGTAATGAAACGCAAAGCCTGATGGCCACCATATGGAAAAAAAAAATGATTGAAAGAAAAGCAGTTTAGATATATAAAAATTCTTTTGTAATTGCATTACTATACCTCAGCAAAACAAGAAAAGTCATGTTTCAAGTGCCTAACATGTTTGCTATGATAGAAATACAGTTCTTGTTATGAACCGGTTTTTTTTTTCATCGTTTTGCCCCAATTTATGGTCTCCAAATCACACAAGAGCTTTGAAATCACCCAAATATGTTTTTTCCTTTTTTTTTTTTTTAACATAAACAATAGAAAAAAAATGAAGTTTTAAAAGAACAATGGTTTAATTTTCGTGTCACCTCTTGCCTTATTAATGCTTTCTTATGACTTTGTTTTTCTTTGTCTCTCTCTCTTACAGTACTTCATGCTTTCTTTACTCCGCCTGATGAACATGTATTTTGCATGAATTGTGTCTATGGAAAGCTGGTAGGCAGAAGAGAATTGATGACTATGTTAGATCGACAGAAGCAACTTTAAATGTTTTGATTGTTTACATCCCGTGTCTTTTGTAGGTCTCGGTGAGCAGATGTGAAGATCTCTGGTTTCAGGTTGTGCAGTCGTGATCCCCACCAGCTGTTTCAGCGGCTAGAGTCCCAGGTTCGGGAGTTTGTCATAGAGAAGAAGATGAACTTGAGGAAGAAGATCAACGCCGGACACAGCACACCTCCACAGGCCCGAGAAATCATGAGTACACTGCTGGAAGAGTACAACAACCTTAGTGATATTGCTCGTGTTGTCTCAGAGAACCTGTCCACATTGGTGAGTTTTGCAAACCTGTTCCCGTGGCCTTTTATTGATGTCAGGTGAACTGCATAGCTGCTTATGCACATTCATATCACTGTCAGGTATGGCGTTGCATGGGAACTGGAAGAGTGGACAGGTTTGCAGTTTTGGGTAGATGCTTCAGATTTTTAGGAGAAAAGAGCATTCGTTAAAGAGTTTTAAGGGTTATTTTATTTCCTACGTTGATTATTGTGCTTGTAATGTAATGTAAATGGATATTTATAGAGCGCTTTACCTCGTGAGAGCCCAAAGTGCATATTACAGAAACATGATAAAATACTAATTCTAACTCAAAGCACACGCACACACACACACACACACGCACGCACACACACGCACACACACACACACACACACACACACACACACACATGCGCACACACATGCCGCGCACAGCACACGCACACGCACACACACACACACACACACACACACACACACACACACACACACACACACACACACACACACACACACAAAATGAGCACGTCAACACAAGCAGATTCGCACACAGAGATAAGAGGATATCGTTAATCAGTCCGGGGGAAAGATGTGTCTGTAGGGAGGTTTTAAAAGTCTTTAAAGAGTCCGTGTTACGCAGTGAAGAAGGCAGACCATTCCACAGAGCAGGTGCCAGGTAAGAGAAAGATCGTTTGCCTGAAGTTTTCAGGTGAGCAGAGGGAAGCTGAAGCAGATGAGAATCGACGGATGAGCGTAAGTTGCGAGACGGAACATAGGGATGAAAGAGGTCAGAGAGGTAGGAGGGAGCCAGATTATTCAGTGATTTGAAAACCAGGAGGAGAACTTTAAAGTCAATGCGAGACTGAATAGGGAGCCAGTGTAAGGATGACCGAATTGGTGATATGTGATCAGATCTAGAGGAGCGGGAGATCAGATGGGCGGCATTATTCTGAACTTTTTGAAGTTTAGAGATGAGCCCAGAGGGACAGCTGGCAAGGAGGGAGCTTGTAATGAAGATGTAGCAAGTTAAAGTTCAGATTTAAAAATAGTTTGGAAATACAGAATAAATAAATGAAATAACTTTCAAATGTAGATTTGACCATAAACTGGGTAAAGATAAAATAGATTCTCGATAAACTTAAAAAAAAATTACTGTTCTGCTGAACAAAAGAGACAAGCAAATTACAGGACAAAATATGATGTGTTTCGACATCTTTGTCTTCTTCAGGCAAGGCAAGACAACATTCAAGACTGTGGAAATGGAGAACAATCAATCACTTATCTCCTCACATTGGGCACAAACATGGTTTCAACCTCTTTGGTCTTCTCCAGGCAAGACAAACAATATTCAAGACAATGAAAATGAAAAATGGACAATCCCTCATCACTTCAAATTGGATGCAAACATCCATTTTGCACCCAATTTATGGAGATAAGTGATTGTGCGTTCTTTGTTTTCATTGTCTTGAATGTTGTTTGTCTTTCCGGAAGAAGACCAAAGAGGTCGAAATGCTTCATGTTTTTGTCTTGCAATTTGTTTGTCGCTTTCATTCGGCAGAAAAGTAAGTTTTTCTTTTAAGTTTGTTTCAGTTTCTGCCTGCAATCACTGCACTTTGAAACTAGACTTTAGATAATTTTGAAGTGTAGATTGAACCATAAAACGATAACGATAAAATGAATGCATGAAGGAAAGGGAAGAAAGATGCAGTTTGAAAAGTACCGAGGGATCAGGATTTTATCAGTTTTTTTTCCCCTTTTTTTGTTGTTGTGATATGTCATCTTTTCTGCCCTCCAGTGGAATCACTAACATGCCATTAATTATGACAGCCCATGTACTGTCACATACAGGTTTGAGCTGCAGCCCCAGCAGTGATAGGTTTACATGATTAGGAGAAAAGAGATTATTGTATGTATAATTTCAAAGGATTATTCATTTATTTTGTATACGGCATGTTTATAGTGAATCTTGAAGACCTGTTTTTCTGCTGAAAATGTTGAGTGGGATCAGCTTGTAAATGATCCCAGTAATTAAATATCTTTTTGAACCTTCCAGTAACAGATCTTTTTTGAAGGTTCAGCATTTTTTTTTTAATAGGAAAGGTGGGGCATGATTTCACTGTTTTGTGCTGCAAGGGTTCTTGCAAATACCAGGGGAAAGTGAAGGCAACAGGGCAGAACAAAGGGGAAAGGATGTCAGAGAGAGAGGGTAGGCGTGGGTATGGGAGAGATTGGGGGTGGAGGAGAATATGTTCACATAGCATTGAATTTTTCATTTGATAAAAGTCCTCTTCAAATTGAAACGGGTAAGTTTCTGTTTATTATGCCAAGGCATTGTTGTTAATACAATTTTGCAATAAACTGTCATCAGTAGATTTTGTGTGTTAATGTTTGTATGCTAGTGCTGAGTGTATCAGCAACAATTGTGAGCTTCTTTTCACCCTTTTTCATTGTAGTTTGCACTCCCGTTTTCTGTAACACTCACCCTGTCTTCCACCTGTGACATTGTCCTTTTAACTCTATGTCAGCATGTCCTTTTTTTTTGGTGCGATCTTTGTTAGAATTTGTTAAAGAAACTATCAAGAAAACAGAATTTATGATACACTGTACTGCACAAGAAATGAGAAAACCAGGTCATTGTTTTTCAGTGTAAGCCATTTTCTATTTTAGTATGCCTGATCAAAAAGAAACGTGATTTCTAGTAAACTTCACAGATAACAGAGTAATGAGATGACTGGAATTAGTATTTAGTGCAATTGTTGTGAACAAGGAGATGAAAATTTACGGTGGAGAACAAATATCCTGGTTTGTGCATTTAGTTGATGCGTGTCTTTGTGTGTTTTTTTATATCATAAGTTTCAGACTGTAAAGTGCTACAGATTTTATTGTTGTAGAGTGCATACTTTGATTTTTAAGAAAATGTATAGGTCATGAATTATTAACCACACACTCTAGAATATTGAACAAATTAACTCTGCAACGTATCGGTCCAAATCTCAAGATCTACGATTATCACTAATCATCTCACAAATTAAGGATCAGTTTACTGCTAAGAATTTTTACATTTCTGAGGCAACTGCTTATCATTTTTATTAGTTTAAATGCAGCTTTTCAGTTGCTGTTTCTGTCTTTGGCAATTACTTTTTGCTGAAATTCCATATAGTGTGAATATCTCATAGTAGTACTCTTTGAGACAGTGCTTTCAATCATCCGCAGCATCAGACAGTGTGTGCGATTATTGTTTGCCAGATATGGTTGAGAATTTAAGTAAAAGATATTAATTAAATTGTGCTGTTTGTATGCCTCTTTGAAATCATAATCTGAAATGGTTGTTGACTGGTTGGTTGACTTGGTTATGACATGTATAGGGGGACACAGTGCTCAGAAAACAGGGAAAAAACCAATTGAACCATCAAACTGTTTTTTTTGTTTTGTTTTTTTTTAAATCATCCAATACCCTGAAAATTATGGTATTCATGAAGTTTGCTGTTGCTGCATCAGTAACAGAAGGCTTCACTTGCGTCTTTGATTCGGTAATCATTGAAACATTTTTTCTGCAGGTTTTTTTTTTTTAACATTAGTGTTGAATGCATGTATGTGAATTTGAATGTGCAGATTTGCCTGCTGTTATCATTTCTTGATAGCAGTGTCTTTTGTAATTTTGTTCTCTTTTTGATGAACACAAATATAGGTCTTTTGATTTGATACACACAAACTTTCATTTCATGTAAAGCCTTTTTTGCGGGCTAAAACCTCAGTTCAGATGTAGACTTGCCATTCAGTATATGTATTTTTGATTGATGTGCATGGGCTGTTTTGAATTCAAATTCATATTGAAATATCATTTGCAAGTGGTGGCAGAAAACGCCCTTATTAATTCAGATTGAAGCTGAGCGCTTGTCAGTTTTAGCTTTAAAAAGAAATTGTATGAGGTGCTGGTGTTGTGCACAACATTTTTGGTTAGAAAAAAAAAATCTTGCTTCTGTAGAGTGTCTGTTAGAAGTGGTACAGCTGTTGAGAAATGATTTTGCAGGCAGGCAGGTCTGTGTCTGTGTGTAGGAATATTTTCATGTGTTGTTTGTCTGTCCGTGGCTCTGTGTGTGTGTGTGTGGCATGCAGTAGTGGTGGATGCATGCATGGTGCATGGTGCTCTTCAAGATTTTTTTCTCTGTGTATTATGTTTTGAAAATGCATGACAATGTTTTCAATTTGATTAAATCAGATGAAAGTTTTAAACCTGGAAATTCTGCAGGAGATGATCTACATCTGGACATTCCAGGAATATGATTTGCGGCTGCTTGCTTCATATTGTATGCAGTTCAACAAAGAAATGTTACACATTTTCTATTAAGTATATTCTATGAAACCTTAGCAAAACTATGACCTATGTGTTAACCCAAGCAAGAGGGAGTGTAGGACATTCCACGTGGTTCTGTTCTTGATTTTCCCGGAGCATTAGCACGTGGGAAGTTTCTTAAACAGGAAAATCTCCCCTTTGCTCGGTAGGCCTTTATGGTCCATGAGTCTTATCCCAGACTCCCATCTCTTCCTTTCCCAAGAGGTCCTCCTTTTGCAGGAGAGGTCTTGTTCTCAACCTTGGCAGGTCGCTCTCCCGGAGCTATGCCTGGTAGATTGGGAGTAGACTGCTGTGTTCAGTTCAGTGGTTTAATTAATGTCTTTTCATCGCCAGATGATATTAGGAGAAGACTGCTGAGAGGGGCCTGGAGGCAGTTTCAGTGACGGACGTCGTCTTGGGAAGTGCCCAGACTCGGAGTCTTTCACTCGCTGCCAGTACACAAACCCATCCCCCATCGTGCTCTTTATCCAATCTGGATCCCTACCGTCCTGTGGTGAAGCGCCCTGCTCTGGCAACCTCTTCCCAGGGCCCTCCACTGGCCAAGACCAGTTTGGAGGGACCAGGCCTTCCAGTTCAGGAAGCCTGCCCTGACAACAAGGTCCCTGCTTCAGTCACGGTTAGGCATTCCGCGCAGCAATCCAGATGTGCTAAACCTTCATGCCTGGCTATTGTGCGGGACACGCTGTCCACACAAGGCATTTCCTCTACGGTAATTGGCCTTGTGGAACAAGCTCACAGGACGGGTACACAAGGGGGTATACAGTGTCTACTTGAACGGCTGGCTTTCTTGGAGTTCCTCCCATGCAGTGTCGCCCCACTCCCCCTCTCGATTGAGTTAGCGAACTACTTCGCCTTTCTCTCGTCCAAGAAAAAGCTCTCAGCCTCCTCTGTGAGGTGTCACAGGGCGGCTGTCTGCACCACTATCCGTCAGTCAGGCAACCCTTCCTTTGCGGACGACCCCTTCCAACATAAACTTTGGATATAAATGCTGTATTTAAACAACTGGCATGCCCATCTGCCGAAGCCAAACATTGACTTTACCATCTTAAAGCTGAGTAATTTCCCCTCTGGTCATGTTATGGCTCATGAAAATTGTATCAGTTCTAGGAGGGATGGGGTGAGCAGGACTGATATTTAATATGATAGGTACTTTGGGCACAGTCATTGGATGGCACTTTGTCCACCACATCACTCTCTGATTGGTACTAATATTGGTCTTGATTTCTTCCACTGCCTTCTATCTTGCTGATGCTTTTAGGGCTTTTAAGACCAGAATTGTTTCAAAGTTGTTTTTATCGTATATGGTCATGTGTGCCAATAAAAAATTTGAATAATATGGTGATGTTGCCAAAGGCCTGGGGAATACATTATGTATGTGTGTGTGTGAGAGAGAGAGAGAGGAGGAGGGAGGGGGGGAGAGAGAGAGAGAGAGAGAAAGAGACACACACACACACACACACACACACACACACACACACACACACACACACACACACACACACGCACACATATATTCATTTGTATGTGTGAGCTTACGCATACATGACTTGAATTTGAACATGAGAGTGAGGGCTGTTAAATGACTGAATAAAGACAGGGGCGACAGAAGAGCTCTTTTGCAGGCAGGTTTCAGTTTGCGACTGCAAGCACCGTGCATGCTTAAGTGTGGGTACATGTTGTATGCGTAGGGCTGAGGTAAGAGGAAAGCGGGTCACATGTAGGGGTTGTTACAGGCTTACAGGGATTGGATAATTGTTGATTTTAGTATTCATGTGTTGCCGTTTATTCTGTATATATCATTTGAATGGTATGCATTGTTATAACTGTCATTGATGGTCTTTTCTTATGTAAACCAGGATGGTAATGGCAGTACTTTAGTACTAGAGGCAGGGAAGGTGGGTTGGGGTGAGGGTTGGAGGGGAAGGGGGGTGCAGTGAAAGGGTAAGTGGGCCAACAGCTGAGATGGATGGAACAAATGAGGATTTGTCAAATCCCGATGATCGCTGGATAACAACAGTAAGTCAGGATTAAGGTTAAGGATATCTGACAACAAACAGCAGAGATGATGACTGAAGAGTGCGGATGTCCATGCACCATTCACTATCGCGGGGCTTTTCCACTTCCTATTAATCATGAGAATCCAATTGTATCAAGAAAGTGACAGACTAAATAAAGTCAAAAGTCCGCAAAAGGGAGCACACACTGTCCCAGCCTGGTCAGTGCCCAAGCAGAAACATGCCTTGTGAGCAAGTGTTTTCAGACACACCTGAAAACTGGTGCAAACTCAAAACCAGATAAAGTTGGAAAAATCTGGTAAAGGGAATGGACAGAAAACAGGCCTGGGTCAGGAACGTTGCAGAAATCACCCTGGTTTACTCCCGGATCCAGGTGAACAAGTGTGGTACTTTGAATGGAGCCGCACAAAGTGAGGTTCACAGCAAAGGCTATTCCAGCAGCATTTGAAAATGCTCTGAACCCAGAACCTTGGAATCTCAGGCAGGACTGAGTCGGAAGGTGTCGTGGTCATGCTGGTGTGTACTGTTGTGTCAGTTCCTTTGAATGCTTTGTTCCGTTCTCAGGATCTTGTAGTTGAGCTTTTGTTCCATTCTCAGGATCTTGTAGTTGAGCCCCTTACCCGCAGCCAGCCAGTGGGTGAGAGATGTGTTCAATCCTCTTGATTCGTGTCAACGTCCAGCGTACTCTGCACTGAGTTTCAGTTCAAGCTCAGGCAGAGCCCAGAGGCAACTGAAGGAGATATCAGGCCTGCCTAACGCCCGTATGCAAGTCCGCCACCTGCTTTGTAAGGAAGAAGTGGTGGAAAAAAATCCTGCTGCTGTGTGGAGTTTTACCACTGTACATGATGTAATGTTGAATCATGTTTAATTCTTGTGAAATGCTTTGAACATTTTTGTTTTATGATTCTCTGTGCTTTCATGCCAGATATTTCTTTGTGCGTGTTTCTGCGTACTTTGCTCTTCAAATATTTATGTAATATGTCTAAACAGGGAGTATGATTGAAGCTCCTTCTTTGAGCATCATACGTTGTACAGTGTTCATTGAAAAAGTAATATTAAAAGGACATATGTCCCATTTCTTGCGAAATCAGTGGGCATGCACACATGCACAAACACACACACACACACACACTATATATATAAAGCAAGCCAGGTATTTCAACATTTTAAACTACACTGAAAACTGTGTATCTATCTCTCTCTCTCTCTCTCTCTCTCTCTCTCTCTCTCCTCTCTCTATATATATATATATATATAGAGAGAGAGAGATACACAGTTTTCAGTGCAGTTTAAAATGTTGAAATACCTGGCTTGCTTTTGCGTTTGTATGTCTGTAATCTGGCCCTTTGGCTGGTTCGCTCTCTCCACTCCATAGCAGCAAGCTTGAAAATGAACATTTCCATTTCTCCCACTTTCAGTGTTGATAGGATCGAGTTGGTCACTCCTTTCAGGACTAGGGCCGATGTGGCTGGTGGTTTGAGTGAAATTCTGTGGACCGAGTGTCCTCTCAAAATCTGCAGTGTGAATGAAATACGTCAGCACAGTTGGGACACTGGAAAGACCCTTCTTGTCACAAAATGTCCATAGCTTCCCACACGGTGCTTAGAGTTTGAATTAGATACCTGTTGGGTTCAATAACAGCGTGCCCACTTCCCACTAGGTCTAAGCATGCTGACTTGGGAGCTTCCTTTCCCCTGCTCTGTTCAGCATCAAAATCAGTGAAATTGTCAGTTCTGTAAACCAGGGATCCGAGTCCATTTCTGTTAGTTGACAACTTTGCAGTCAGTGCTGTTGGAGCCACCTTTGCTGGATAAGATCCAACAGTGGGTTGTTGAAAATGGTTTTTATTTTTCTGGTACAAAAACTCAAGTGTATCCACTTTCGCATCTTTTGACAATACTTCACTGACGGTGAAATTTGTCTGGATAACTCCACCATTCCAGCTGTGAAGGAATTCAACTTTTTTAAAAGCTGAGCCTTAAAAGTCGCATCCAGCAGTTGAAAATTTATTGTTGGAAAGCAGTGATCATTGTGAGAGCTGTGACATGTGCAGATTTGGGTACTGATGAGAAAATTCTTCTGAATCTTTACAGTGCCCTGACCCACTCCAAACCGGACTACGGCTGTGTTCTCCACAGTTCTGCCAGGTCTTCCTTCCTGAAAACAATCAAGAATCCCATCTACCATTAAAGGCTTCAACTCTGGGTACATTCCACACCACCCCTGTATACAGTCTGTGTACAGAGATAGTGGAACCATCCCTTTCTGACTGTCGGCTGAAACTTTCTTTGAACTATAATTTGAACCTCTTCCCTGAACCACCAAGCTCTGCTTATGATTGTTTTTGATCTGGAATTCCTCAAGAAGTTTGAAGACAACCCAGTCCCATTCCACCCTTGGGGATTAATTTTCTTGCCAATTTGAACAAGTGAGATGTAGACCTGGGAAATAGCTATTGATTCATCCAGATTTTCTGATGACCCATCATGTACATTCCTCACCCTTGAGGTCTGCTCGGATCTGGCATCAAATCGCAAAGATTCCACTGGTTCTCTGATATACAATACACTTTTTCCAGAATTTGCTCCAAATTTCTCACCTCACAAGAATGTTTACTGATGGTTCCAAACCTGAAGAGAGGGTTGCCTCTGCTGCATTTTGCGCAACCACTCCTCAGAGATTTTCTGAACACATTCCATTTGACAGCTCCATCTACACTGCTGAGCTGACAGCCTTGGTCCTGGCTTTTGAAATGGTGTCTTAATCAAAACGTAAAGATTTCTTTCTGTTGGTTTCCCTCTCTGCTTTGGAGGCCATTGCTAGTCCAAACTTTGAGCACCTCAACTGCTGAAATTGTTTGAACTGTATGTTTCTCTGAAATCTGATGGATACAACATAGTTTTTGCTTGGGTCCCTGGTCATGTGGGCATTGGAGGCATTGAGGTGGTTGATCAACTTGCCAACAATGCCACAAGTAAAGAAATGAACAGATTCTCTAGTCTATCCCTCACACTGATCTGAAACCCAAAGTTCAGGCTCAAGTCAGATACCTCTGAGAAGAAGGATGGATCTGGCTTACAGATAACAGACTGTTCCGAATCTTTGCAAACCTAAGAGTTTTTACCATGTTCTACAGGCGGCAGTAAAGAAGAAATGGGTTTTGTGCAATTTGCACCCATTCTTATCTTTTTAAAGGTGAAGAAGGTAGGTGGTATATTTCATGTGATGGTCAACTTACAATGAAACATGTTCTTAGAGGGTGTTGGTACTTAACATTATATCAGACATAAACACTTCACAGTAGACTCCATAAAAATCTTGTACACTGATGTCCCGCCTGATGTGATTTTTGAAATTTTGGAAGAGATTAACATTTTCATCTGATCTAAGATTTTATGGAAGAAAGATATTTTACAAAATTTGGGTGTATTTTTAGGAAATGTGTAAAAAAAAAAAATTGATTAAAAAAAATCCATTTTTGAGAGTTGGCTCCAACGGGCTGACAGCCCTGATGTGACTCTGCGCTATCGGCTGGACTATAAGCAGCGTTATCTCTCTCTCTTTTCCTTCATACCGGAAGGGACAGGAATAACTCAGTTGGTAGAGCGCTGGACTTGTAATCTTGGGTGATCCTGGGTTGCAGGTTCGAATCTCCGCTGGGCCGTTTCGGTACAGGGGGATTTTTCCCTCGAGTTAACATTGCTTCTGACTCCATTTCCCATATAGTCCTTCGAATGAGACTATAAACCAAGGTTCCGTGTGTGAACGCATGCATAACATCTTGCACACATGTGAAATCCCATCACCAACTTTTGGAAGAGAAGGCCAGTTTGGCTGTTGGTATGGATGACACGTTACACATAGCATGCACCCTGCGTAAGAAATGGAAAGAATGAAGGAAGTAAGGAAACTGAGTGAACAATATTGAACGACATTGACTGGATGACACGGGAAACAACTGAATGAAGCGCCAGCTGCAGCTCTTCAGTCGGCACTACCCAGGTAGGCAGCCCGATGTGTAAACGAGTGTGGCTTGTAAAGCGCTTTAAGCTTGGTCTCTAGCCAAGAATAGGTGCTATATAAGTATTCATTATGATGATACCGATCTGAAATCAAAGCTCAAACCTGGCAAGAGGATTGGAGCTCGCAGATCAGTGACAAACTCTTCCAAACCGTCTAATCATGAGCAAGTTTAACTATTGCCATTGGTGGTCATGAAGAAGAAACAGTTTTGTGCTGATCACACACATGCCAGTCCTTTTACACCCACTCCTATCTGTTAAAGGTGACGAAGTATCATAATGCTTTTCATGTGATGGTATCACTCATCACAAAACATTTCGTCATAGTACTTACGCTATAGAGTGTTGAGACTTACATTTAGTCAGACTACATGAAAGCCTTGTCCAGAGATGACTGACCTGACATGATTTTTGGAGTTTCTGAAAGATATAAACAGTTTACATCTGAGATTTTGTAGAAGAAAGATTATAAAGCACTTCTAGAAAATCTGTTTTATTGGTTTGTGTGTGTGTGTGTGGTTTTTAACTTTTTCAGTCTGTTTAGAGAATTGACCTAAGTGAGATAAGAGCCTTAAGAGCCTTGATTTGGCCCTTTGAAGCCGGCTAAGCTATAAGCAGCGTAAATTGAATTGTCTTCCCCCGTCCCTTCTCCCACCTCCCACACCACCCTTTCTAACCGTTTGTCGGTAGGACTGTTCCAACTGGACCCCAATCGGAACTTAGATCCTGCTAGCCCCCTAGTTTTGAAAAGAACAAAGGGATAAGTATCGATCTGTCTGGTCCATGTTGAACATAAAATTACATATTTGTGATATTCTAAACAGACTACTTCTGTTTTAGGGCAAACACCTATTTTGCAAATGGCCACAAGAAAGTAAAGTTGATGTGTGTGCTTCAGAATCAAAACATTAGATAGCACTGTCTGTTTGTCAGTGTCATATGGGAAATTGGCTGGGAAAAAGAAAAAACAAAACAACAAAAACAACAAAAAAGACAACGAAAAACAGAAAGTTCTAGAGACACCTCAGCCTGGAACTTGTGTTTGTGAATTTAATTATGATAGTAACATCTGTGTAGATTTGGAAGGCAACTGGTTTTGGTCCAAAAATTTGGGCTGTGTTTCAGGATGAGAGACGGAAAAGTTTCACACACACCAAGTAGAGATTTCTTTTAGTCCATCAGTTTAACGACATTGTATAGCAGTCTGTTCAGTTCACACAGGCGGGCCTGACTGTGCAAGGTTTAGTACGTCTTCCTACTATTTAGCTCCAACACTGCGGGTAGCAGTAGCATGATCTGCCAAGCTTAAGAAGGGAACAAGATGGAACAATGAGTTCATTAATGTGATATAAATTTTCGTGAGATTGCAGAAAAAGACAACACATCTTGTTTCTTTTTGTGAAAATTTAACATGTTTAGTTATGAAGCCATGATAGCAACCAGTGGATGTTTTTTTGTTTGTTTGTTCAGAAGACACTGGCACACTTGCTTGTTGTTGTTGTTTTGGTTTTGCTCCCTCACACCCACACCTAATTCCTCCACGTGGTGCATTTGTTTAGCACAGGAGCTGGATGTTGGTGGAAACCCTGCTTGTGTTTTTTTTTTTTTTAATTTGTTGCTGTTGAGTATTCCTGTTCAGGGCTGGATTTGATGGCAGCCCTGCTTGTGTTGTGTTGAAATTTTGATGTCATACCTTAGTTTTCCTATGCAGACCTGGATTTGATGGCAGTCTGCTTGTGGTGGTGTGAAATTTGTTGTGTCTTGGTTTCCCTGTGCTGAAATGCATTTGGATGGCAGTCCTGCTTGGTCTGTTTTGAAATTGTTGTATCTGAGTATTCTTTTGCAGTGTTTGTAGGCAGATCAAGTTGTCTTGAGTGGTTTTAGAACCTGCACTGTTTCTCATATGAGTAGAAGTGCTGCTTACGTACTTGCATCTTCAACAGTGTACTTGTCACGATCATTATTCATGCAGAACTGATGCTGTATCGTGATAGGACAACCTATTATCTGTGGAGAACAAACCTGACATCTGTTCCTTCCTACCTTTGCAGAAAGACCATTTGCGACGGTTCAACGTGACGTGGGAACTGCACAACAAACACCTCTATCACACCATTGTTTATACAGAGCCAGCTGTCCAGAGCTGTCTTGAGTCGCTTTGTGAGCAGCTAAGGTTAGACCCTGCATGCCTTTGTGTTAGTGGTGCTGGACAGGTTGTGTTACGTTTGTCTTAGACAGGTCAGTATAAATGATAATGGTTATAGCAATGCATGTTAAGCACTTCTCTTAGAATGTGTGCGCATCTTTCAGAACCTGTACAAATGAAATAATCACCTACACCAGTTTCTGTCAGAAAAGAGAAACATTTAGCAAAGGTTGGACTGATCACCACAAGTTATATATAGTCGGTCAGATGTTCTTTCTTTCTTTTTTGGGGGGTGGGGGGCTATTTTCAGTCATGATTCATAGCTGCCAGCCTGTCAGAATTTTTCTTGAATTCCCCTTGTTTAGAAAGCATTCATGAAATCCCAAATTTATCAGTGAAAAAGAATCTATAATTTCAAAATATTGTTGAAGTTACAAAGTTTTGGGAGATTATTTTTAAAATGAGGCTGATAAAGTGAAAAAGAACAAAAGATGGGAATATAGCCAATAAGTGAATGTTGGCAGTTGCGTATAGTGAAAAATGCATTTTCCTTTTAAAACCTTTATTCATAATTTTGAAGTAGTGGGGGATTAGAAATGCTTTTATTAAAAAACCAGACTGCCCCCTCTTCATTCAGCTATATTCCCTTCATCCTTGGTTCCACAGTTTTTACACCACAAGTTCGGCAGCTGTGATTATGGCACTTATTCATTGCCACACGCACATGTCCGTATGATGGCTGTCTCTTTCTATCTCCCTTCTTGACTGTTTTGAACCTGCCCACTCGTTAAACACTAGTCTAAGGCCAGATTGATTTCATGCAAGATTGATTCTGTCTTTTTACCACCTTTTTCTCTTAAAAGTTCTGATCTTAGGAGATAAAAAATTGAATCTAACATGTGCTTGAATTGATCAGACATGGGGCTCTGGACAAGGAATCCTACACAGAGGACACTTACCCCAACCTGATGAAAAACTTCGTCAGCTTCCGTAACGAGATGTCTGTGATACTTGTGCTCTGGCATGATTGTCAACAACTGATTGACCGATACAATGAGGAGCAGGTAGGTTGCGTTTGTCGAAAGATACTTTCTCTACAAATTGTGTGTGTGTGTGTGTGTGTGTGTGTGTGTGTGTGTGTGTGTGTGTAAGAGTATGCATATATCACATATATTGATGGTTTATTATTATACTTGAGTATGTGTGTTTTCTTCCTTTTGTGTTCCACAAGTAATGATGTGAGAGAAGTGTGTAATGGCATACATGAATACAGGTGTGAAGAGTTTGTGTGAAATCAATGTTCGGGGTGCAAGTCATCCAGATCTGAAGTATTTTGAAAATGACGTTGCAGCATCAGTGAGATTTGTTGAGGAACTTGAAGTCTCTAGATATTTGAAAAAGCAAAATTGTTTCTTTGGTTCAGCTTCTGTGATTCATTTCATGAAGATTGGTTCAGAACAGAAAAAAAAATGTTCTTGAAAGAAAATTGCGGGTAAATTTCACAGTCAGCTAACTTTGAATGCACAGTCTTCAAAACTTTGTCATGATTATTGAACCACTTCAGTCACAAAGTTACAAAAAGTCTTGAAAATGAGAAAAATGACTTCCTGTCAGACCATGGCTGGATTTCAGATTCTGCGGGGTGTGGTTGGTAAAGAGAAGGGAAGGTGAGGAGATGAAGAATTTACTGAGAGTGATGTCGCTGTCTGTAAGTGAACCATTGAAAAATCACTACAAATGTGAAGAATTTTGTGATGAACTGGAGCTCAAACTTCTGCGCCAGTGTGTTTGTGATTGAACATTAAGATACATTCATTGATCTAGTGGGGAGATGTAGGG
This sequence comes from Conus canariensis, assembly GCA_033310375.1. Taxonomy (NCBI): domain Eukaryota; kingdom Metazoa; phylum Mollusca; class Gastropoda; order Neogastropoda; family Conidae; genus Conus; species Conus canariensis. The sequence goes on along the minus strand of CM065716.1, from coordinate 27,305,555 downwards.
GGTGGGATGAGAGTAGGGGGGTTGAATTGTCTTTTGTGATAATTTTAAAGATGGCAAGGATGGGATGGCCATAATTCAATTTCAGGATTAGAGGGATGGCCATAATTCAGTTTCAGGATGGAAGATTGTTCCCATCTTTTCCCAGTGTTATTTCTATTAATTTTTGCTCTCTGGTTCTTCATTAACATAAAAGTTTGACAGTTTTAGTTTAATGTGAAGTCTAACAAATACATTAAAAATGAGAATATTTGATAAAGGATTGAACTTCAAAACAAGAAAATAAACAAGAAAAATATAGTTACTTCAAGTTCTAGTTTTTGGTAACATATGTAATCTATGATCTAATATGATTCATCTGGATAACAGACCCATCACGAACTGCACCATCTCCACATAATGTTGCATTGTTGATCTGAACAGGCTGCACTTAAAGTCAAGCAGAAGTGGCTGAAAGAAGACTGGGAATTTTTCAAGGCACAACGCAAAATCTTAGAACAACAAGTTCTTAAGAACAACCCTAAAGCCTCAATGCCTCACAGGTTAGTATTTTTAATGTCTTTCTTGGTTTAGGGTACACGAGCCATATCCAAAGGATGCTGAAAATGAAATTTTGAATCAGAATGTTTATTTGCATGGAATTTGGACTCTCGCCTTTAATTACAAATAACTCGTGAACTATGAGACAGACCTTTATTGTATAAATCTTTCCTTAAGTTTGTCATTGTCCTTTTTTTGGATTTGGTCATATACCAATCTTTTTCCTATCCAGTGTCATCTTTTGTGTTTGTTTTTTATTTTGAAAGTACAACTTGTGTCTGATTTCAAATTCTAGGAAAGAAATTGGTTTGAAAGATGTGCTGTCAGTTTGGCTGTAAAAAAAAACTTGAAAAAAAAAGCACTTGAGACATTATAGACATACAGGTTTATACATACATTTTTTTTTTGAAGGGGGGTGGGGGGGGGGGGTGAAGTTCATTCTGACCTTGTCTGGTCTTGACAACCAACTTTTTTTGTTTCGTTCTTGTTTATTTTTTTGTTTTTGTTTCCCGTTTCATGACTCTGATGCTAGTTCAGCAGTTAGAAAATTTCATGTAGACAGCTTTTTTTATCTCGACTTCACAGACCCACCTATGTGGACACATAGAAAGTTGTGCGACCCTCCTAAGGCGATATGCCATACTTTGCAATTTTTTTTTAAGCGAATGGTAATTCATCTTAAAATCTATGGGGACACTTTTTTTTTTCAGTTACTTGCCTGACTGGGCAAGTGGGGGAAAAAGTTAATGTTACGCCCTGGGGTGGCTCATTGTTTTCCCTGAAATCACCGCTAGGTGCATGTGCAGATCACTGATAGGGGAGACTCGAGTGTGCCATCTTAGGCGAGCCACCAGGAAAACCACAGCATTTCTGAACTATGAAATCAGTGCCCCCATTGATTGTTATAAGCACGCAAGTGATTGGTGGTTGGTCTTTGACCATTACTGACACATCCCAGTCTCAGCTTCTTTCATTCCCTAATATAGGATACTTATCTTTTGGTCAAGGAGAGAATGATGATTCATTAAGCGTGCTGGTTTATGGGTGTGGTCTTCACTTCTGAGTTACAGAAATCTGACCAGCAGCTTTGGACGTGAGCCTCGGTCTTAAGGTTGGGTCCTCAGCTGCATGAAAAAAAACTATGAAGGTGCGCACTGAGTGCCTCAAGCAGCTGCAAAGCTTGACAGACAGGGCCCAATCCATCCCCATGGAGAGCAAAGAATTGTAGACAACATTTCTTATATGATGAGAGCAACTTTCTTGATGCTGAAGAGATCCATTTAAGATTAGCACAGTTTGACAGTTTTATTCATTTTTTCCCCAGTTTTTTTTTTTATTATCATGGCACCCGACAGATTTGTGACAGTGACACCTACAATGTTTTCAGATGGACCAATATTCTTAGGTTCATTTATGAAAGGTAAAGTCACTTGACTGACTGACTCTCATCTTCCCAAATGAAGTCCATAACTCGTTGAACGTGATAGGTTCCAGTGAGGGCTACACTTCTTTACGTTGATGATAAAAGCTTCTGACTGGACTGATTGGATTAGACCTTTATATAAAAAGCAAGGAGGCTCCATAGTGCCTGCCATGTAGTGACCCGCTTATCATGAAACATATTCTGAAAGAATGTTTGAATTAACATGATATTCAACACAAACATTTTACAGCAGGGTCTGTGAAGACCTTGATCAGAGATTTTCTATCAGGTCAGACTTACTAGTTTCTAGGAGTGGTAAATATTCTTTTGTTTGATCTAAGACTTTGTAAAACCTAAGCCCACATTTAAGGGGTAGTAAATATGCAAATCCTGAGTCCAGATTTAGGGGGTAATAAATATGTTCATTATAGGCAGGTGGATTGTGGTCTTTTTTTTTTTTTTTTTTTTTTAATGAAATAAATGTTGAATGGATTTTGACAGTGTGACAGCCCTGATTTGGCCCTCTGTGGTCCACTTGGCTGTGAACAACATGAAATTGAAATGATGCAATTTTTCACTCAACTGACTGAAATGCTGACCATTGCTCCACTTCAGATTCAGAAAAGATTTAGAAAATGACAGGTCACATGAAGTCTGTTGGTCCACAAGGTGAAGGAACGTGTTTCATTTTGAGAGGAAAAAAGCAACACTGGAAGTGATGTTTTTGTTCTCTTTTTTCTTGAATATTTTGGCAAAAATAATTGTTCCATATTTTGTTGTTTGGATATCTTACCTTTGTTTGGTTTTGTTTTGCTTGTATTATATAGAGGAAAAAATAGTATTTGTGTACACCTTCTGCCTCTCTGTTTGGAATATGTAAGATTTTTTTTCTTTTTTTTCCTCTGTTAATGCGCTTCACATATGAAATATACCTACTGCCTTCAGTTTTGAGTTATCAGTTATCTATATTTTCTGCTTTCATTCATCTGTTTTTTTGTTTTTGAATCTCTCCATCGATGCCATTGTTACATGCTGACAAATGTGTGTGTGTGGAATTATGCATGTCGGTGTTTGAAGATGCAAGTTGGTATTGCGGTCCTTTCCTGCAGTCACTAAAGTTGTGGTCCTGAAGTTGTTCTTTCCTGCAGTCACTAAAGTTGTCCTTTTTCGCAGTCACTTAAGTTGTGGTCCGTTCCTGCTGTCACTAAATTTGCATTCTTTCCCTGCAGTCACTGGAGTTGCTTTTTCAGCGTTTCCCTTGAAATGGACTTAGGTCCTCTAAATGGCGCAATTATTCTTGGAAATGATTTATTATGGGTCCTTCTTTGATCGGCAGAAATGTAAGATGTAAAACTAAATCCTCTTGCTGATAAATGCCTCAAGTTCATGATAATGAAAACTTTTTTTCTGTTGTTAATAATCTAAACACTGAGAGAAGATAAACAAGCAAAGAATGTTTATAAAGAAGAAATGGAAGAAAAAATGTCAGAAGACTTGTTTGTTAAGTCATGGTGAAAGTGTGTCTGACATGCACTCAAGAGCATCTTCAGATCTGACCTCACAGTTGAGTTAGCCCTCTGGCAGGAAAAATCTGAAGCGGATTACTGATGAGCAGAGGGGTGTAAAGGATATCAGAATCAGTTGGTCGTGAGATAGGATCAAAATGGTTAAGAATGAGGATGAAGATGACATGAAAGTTGAGAAAATTCAGGTTTCAACAGTTTGGTAAGACTTTGCATTATAAATCTTCTTTCTCAGTTTAAGAAAAAAAAGAAATCTTTCTCAGGTTTATCCTGTATCAGTCAAATCACTGGGGTTTGATATGCAAGCATAAAATATATTGTATGCTTTCAAACAGTCGTAGGATCCCTGGTGCTGGGTTCAGACAAAAGCCTGTCTAGGTTGGAAAAAAGTCACTAACCCAGCTTGCTTTCTCCTCCGTACACAGAAATCATAGAGGGGCTTACTTGGAATCAGTGTATGTATTTATTTGCACACATTTTCCCAAACAGTTTTCTATGTTAGTGAATTCTGTAGAAACACTGTACTGTACTTTCTTTGGAAGGAATTGGCTTGATGAAAGATGAGTTACCTCTTGACCAGATTACTGGAGCAGTTGAAATTGAACTTGGCACATGTGCAGTGAATCGTCATTTATATAAACTTGGGCACCGGAAAGTGGGAGTGTTATTCTGGTGTTGATGACTATCAACAGCAATTGTTTTGGGATTGCTGCTGCGAGGTACACATTGAGAAGTATTGAAACATTGCGTCTAAACATGTGAAAACCTACAACCTGGTTGTCATGTCAGAAACATCTGTCATTGTGAGGCATTGACATTTGAACTTTTCATCTAAGATGGATGGTGCAAGCTTTCATCTTCTTTTTTTCTATTTTCAAGAAACTTGTATGCACTTTTGCTTATTGCTTCAGTTAATACAGCAGTATCATCCAGAACTCTGCATCCTGTGCTTTCAGATGTGCATGATCGTTCACTTCTGTTGTATTTTCTTTCAGTTGAAGTGGTGCACTCAGTTTCTTTGTTGCGCATTGTTGCTTTTTCGTTTTGGCTGGTTTGTGCATTCATCACTGATTTTTGCTTCATCACATTTTCTTTTCTTTTTTTTTGACTTGGCATCCATGCTTTATTTGTCCATTGATCACTCACACTTGTTCCTATGCACTTTCTTCATTTGAAAAAGAGCACACTCATGACTTTTTCATTGATCATTCGTTTCTCTGTGCTCTAACTGAAGTAGTGCTGATGGCATGCAGCCTCTCCTCTGAAGCACTTGCCCCATCCATTGCCTGTCAGTGCAGACTTTGGCAATTCAGGCAGCAGAATCACCAGAGATTCTGTTTTTGCACTTGCAGTATGGAAGCCCAGTTTACAGAAACAATGAGAAACATGCTGACAGGCCAAAAGCCACCTGCTGAGGAGTCACACTGTCCAAGGTGTAGCAGGAAAAGGTAGGAATGGATACTGTCGTGTGCACTTTTGAACAGAGATGGGTTACAGTAATTGAGTTATCAAAATGTCATTTGAAAACAGCAAGTTCTTCTTCTTCGAGACTGAGCCTATTAAGAAAATCAAGATCATCTTTGAGACATGATGAAGATCCTGAACTACAGCAAACTGGGACTTTGACACCTGTTGAAAACTAAACCTCTAGGAAAAAGTAATTTTATTATTTAGAGTAGTTTTACAATATACTTAAACTGTCTGAATGAATGCTTATCCCTACTTTTCGAGGAACATTGCCATGTTATCAGCATCCTAAAAAAGAAAAAAAAGAAAAGAGAGAAAGACCAAGGAGCCAACTGTGCCTCCATAAAAGGTTAGGTCTACAGAATGATTGCACTGAGTTTATGTCATGAATCAGAGTCAGACCATAATTCAATTTTTGCAGCTTTTCCTTGTGAAGCAAGGAGATAAGATGGCATCCTAGTGTCTGGATGGGTACTTGTATTGTGAAAATACTGTTACGACTTTAAATGGTCAAATCCCTTCTTCTCATACTTGCCTATCCAAACAAATGCCAGAATATTGACAATGATGGTGGGATGCATGCTCACTTGAACAGGGAGGCAGTGAACCCACACAAGAATGTCCCTGCACAGTTCTTTAAGCTCTGGAGTGCCAGTAAAAGCCTCTGAAGATCTTATGCTAAGAGTCTTCCCATGTGTAATATGTTCAAAGGCATAACCTGGAAAGAGACTTCCCCAGGACCTCCAACTTGCCAGAGACGTCTTATGAGAAGGCAGTTCCACACAGAAAAGATGAAGAAATTAGCCGAGTTGTTCAGAGCCCCGGAGGGTAAGCCTGCCTTGGTTCTCTTTGTAAGCTACCACTATAGAATCGTCTGCGCAGTCTGTGACTATCTTGCGTACCGGAATGTGAGACCAACTGTTCAGAGCAAGAAAGACTGCCTTCATTTCCAGGACATTTGTGTGATCTGACACCTCCAGCTGAGACCAGGCACCACTGGTCTTCAGGAAATGAGGAAAAAGGTGTGCACCCCAACATGCCTCGCTTGCACTGGCACAGTTAGTGTATAATGCCAGGTATAGGAGTTGCACGCCTGACCTCAGCCAATCCAGGTTGAGCCAGGGCAGGAGAGAGTCACAGAGGTCTGGGACATGGGTAACAGGACATCAGTATGGGAAAACTGATTCCAAACGTTGTTCAGAGCCCAGTGGAAAGGGCAAAGATGGAGCCGACCAAGAGGAATGAGTTTTGCAGCCATGGAGGTTTACCCTATCATGATCTGACCACTGCAAGGAGACACAGACTTTTATGGAGAACGGACTTAGTGAAAGACAGTCTTTTCAGTTATAGTGTCCGGTGACAAACAAGATGATGGTCTGTGAGAAAATGCATCTACAGATAAATGAAATCCTGAGAGGGGATCATGCTGGATATCTTTAGGTTGACAAAGCCCAGAGATGGAAAGGGCCTGTTCTAGAATTAACAGATCCTTGGACAGAATATCTGGATCCTGATTGTTCTGAAGCAAGTTGTTTTAATTTGATGACATTGAACTGGTTCTCAGTCGCACTGCTGAAATGACCATGTCCATAACCCCTTGTGAAAAGTTAGGGGCTGAGGAACAGGCTGAAAATTACAACCTTGAAGGTGAAAACTTCCCCAAAATTCCAAAGCAGAGGTCCTTCTAGTATGACCAGTGGATAGGGATATGGAAGTACATATATTGAGATTTACAGCCAGTCCCCAGGGTGAATGGATGCATGTAGTCCTTGGATAGTCTTCATGGAAAAATGAAGATCAGGGGCACGTTCCGTCACCAAGGAAAAGGAGAGACCTGAATTATAGTCAGACTCTTGATTCATGACATGAACTCGCAAAGGGTGACCAATCAGCGGACCTAACTGGCTATGGAGGGATGATTAGCTCGTTGCTCTCCCTTTTCTTTCTTTCTTTTGTTTTTGACAGCTTGATAATGTGACATGTTCCATGTCGAGGAGGTATAAGGCAGTTGTTTGGACTAGTGAGTATGAGAAGAACTCAGATGAAGGACATCAGCTATCAGACTGTGATTGTGGACTGGACACTTATTTTTCAATCCAGCTAACATGTGTACAAAGAAAGCATGAAACATTAGGTTGAGCGATACCTGTTTGTGTAGATTAAAAAAAAAAAGTAGCATGTTAGTAGGCATACATATTGGAAAGGAGATTGAGGAGATTGGTGAATCAGATTGTAGGTTGGAGGAATCATAAAGCAACCAGGCTTTGCATTCATAGGCTGCAACTGTCCCATGAGCATTCTGCTGAGTAACATGGCTTTTACGTGCACGGCTCTGTAGTACAAGCAGCCATACATCCACTTGGAACTGGGGAGAAAAGGGACTGGGAATTGCAGGCTGTTGGGTGTTTTTAATGTCCATAAATCATCTGTCTGTGACATGGATTCTAGGATGTTTAATGCGTGTATTTTGACCTTCTGCATGAATATGTACATAAAGAGGTTCAGACACAGCAGGTCTGTACAAGCATTGATTGGGCAGAAGAAGACTCACTGCCTGTCAGCTAGGTGCTGAAATTCAAATATTCCATCTTCTGGTTGTCAGGTGCTATTATCACATAGCCATCATACCTGTCAAAGCCATAATACCTGTCAAGCACGTAAATTAACAAAGATGAGTGCTGATTAGTGTGAAACTTTTTTGTCTCTGAGAGACAACCTTCAGAGCTGATTCCCCTAGGATTTTTAAAGGTGATGATGTTTTTCTGAATTAAATAATGATTCCCGTATGTGAGGTTGTCAGATTGCATCTGATGATTTTGATTGTGTTTATGACCAAGAATAAATTAGCATCTTTTACGTCTTTGCAATGAGTTTATCACTGCACACTATGTTCTGATAGAAAAAGCAGAAGTGTGTTAAATCTATTGACATGTTTCACATCTCCGTAAAATAAGAAATGGTATTGGATCTGGTAGTCACCTCTAACTCCACTGTAGCCAGGCATTCCTTTTCAGTAGGTGTATCTAGTTTAATACGATGTAATTATTTTTGCTTTGATCTGAGGAATTTCATCGCAGATATTCAGATAAATTTTTTACCTCATCTGCTGCGCTTTCAGCATTTTGACTTTTTCTGTTTTGAGTTATTTGAGTATACTTGGATCCAAAAGTATATTTGCTTATTTTTTATCGAAATGTACCTCAGTGCAAGGACTTGTTGTGTTCTGATGAAAATATACGTAGTGTGAGAACCTTTCTTTGAAAGACTTATTTTTTTCTGATGTTTTAGAAGTCATGTTTGTTGTCCCTGATGAAAAAGTCATTGATATGGAGATCTACCAGAAGATGACTGGCAACATACACCAATATGACCATGTTGGGTCACAGTAACTGCATACCAAACATATTTTTCAGACATGTCTGCTGCAGGATTGTGCACTGTTCAGTGCTAGATGGTGTAGAAACCATTGGCTTTTTGTGTACTGTGAAATCGAGGATGAACATTGAGAGTCATAGTAGATTTTTTTGTGCAGGTGTCCCTGTGATGAGTGCACCATCACCCATATGATCACCTGTGGTATCATCAATCCAGAGCAGCTGGAGACCAACGGCTCTCACCGAACCTTCAATTTTCCTCCCGACTCTAACCGATATATCATTGATGTTAATCCTCCATCAATGTCCTCCACCACATCATCGTCAGCTTCATCGTCCCCGGTGCCAATTACACGGGAGATGGCCTCTAATCACCTCAACTCGTGCAGCCAGTCCTCTCAAGGGTAAGGCTTATCTGTGTAAGAATGAACTTGTTGGTTATCTGTGTCATAAACTAACAGGTGCATGCACATCAGTTTATTGCGCCCAGTCAAACATGCAGAGGTTTGGTTGGTAACAGGTTTCCAGTTTGTATAAATTCTTGCATTTTTGTTTGTTTAGTGAAAGACATTCTAGAATGGGGAAGGAAACGAGAGCATCTGATGATGAGAGTTGATAGTCCGAACGCAAGATGACGGTTAACACGATGTAATGTGGCTTTAAACTTTAGAGGTACAGCATTGGTGACAGGGTGACAGCCATTGCAGAGCTGAGAAATGTAGATTTTTCGTCATCAACCTGTCGAAATTTTTCACTGGTCCCAGATTTGAAAAGTGCCACCACTTTTTTTTGTTAACAGGGAGCAAGCATCAGAGTCAAAACCAAACCAAATTAACAGATAAGCAGGAAATTCTGACCAAATAGCCTTCTTTTTGCTCTGCGTCGTGTTATTGTGAGAGTGATGATAAAGAATTATCTTCGATGCAGACCACAACAATCTGAATCCATTTCTTGCCATCTGCTCTTTAATTTTCATATTAGAAGACTGTAAAAGTCTGATCATATTATTACACCAGAGTGAAGATTTAAGTGGCAAAGTTACTAATATGGTGACGGCATAGTAAGTGAACTCAGATGAATATGAACCTCTGATAAAGTCTGTAGCCAGACAGCATAAGACTAGAGGCTACTTTACATCTAAAGATAACTGTCTGTGGAGCCTGCAGGATTATTACAGTTGTATTAGCTTTGTTCGCAGCAATGGGAACTCTGAAGTCGATAGCCATTTCAGACTTAAATTATAGTTTTAAGTTTTCAGAAATTCTCAAAGAAATGATCAGCCAGTTTCAAGTTGCTCAACAGGCTAGTCAGTTTACAAATCCATGTGCAGTTCTGGGATAGAATTTTTCCAGCTCTACATTGTTCCATGTTCTTATATTGCTTAGGTTTGTGAGTTAATGTATGAAAAAAGGCAGTAAACAACAGACTGGAATGGAAGGACAATCCACAGTTAACGTGGGTACCAGCTGTAACAAATTTTGTGTGTTTTTGTTTATAATTTCGGCCTTTAATAGGAATTTCTTATTTTCTTTTATATTTTGTTTTGAAAAAAAAGGGTAAGAAGCATGGTTTGTTGCTGATCCCCATATTATATCGCTATAGTATTCTCTGCATATATATGTGTGCCAGGCTATTTAACTTTCAGTTCCATGCAACTGTGCTATACTTAGTACTCTTTCTTCTATTAAACCCTCTTGCCAACAGATTTCTGTCGTGTTACCCAAAGGGTGATAGCTTTGAGTTGAATCTTATGCAATGTGTAATCAAGACTCTTTTTATGACCTTGACATAATCTGTTGTCACCTGCATAAATGGTTTTATTTGAAAACAAAACAAAACAAAACAAATAAAACAAAATGTGAAGCTTTAGATTGTAAAGGATCAGTGTTAATATGTAATCCTGAGGATGATAATATGTGCCTATTGATTTTTTACATATATGTGCAGAGACAATGAGGAAACAGAAGAAAAAGGAACGCGGGTAGATGAAGGTGATGATAAAGATGATGAGGCAGACAATGAAGATAATGATGACGATGGTGAGGATAATGAGGAGGATGATGATGACGAAGGTGAATATGAAGACGAAGAAGGTGATGCCGATGAAGAAGAGGAGGACGATGATGAAGATGATGATGAAGACGATGATGGTATCTCGGAAGACCAGAAGGAGTTCGATGCCATGCTGGCCTCAGGGAAGCTGGGGATGCCGACAGCGCCAGTGGTAGTGCCCTCAGCTGAAAGCCTCAAGCTGTGGGGCGCCATGTGCCAGCAGCAAAACCAGCAGTCGGAAGAATCGTTGGAGCTCAGTACCCAGGACTACCCCACGATGGGTCCTCCTTGTGCCTGTCACCATTGTGTCTCCCCAGCCCAGACAGAGCCCAGGGTGGAGGTAAATGGTTTTCGCTCACATGCAATGCATGTTTCTGTGCTTTTGTATAAATCCCATGTTGATTATGGTAGAACTTAACTCATTGAAGTCTTGACAGCACCATGCTGCAGTCATTCTGAAATAGTTTCTCGTCATGATGGCTCTTGACTGCTGTCAGAACATACTGAATTTTCATTAACAATGTAAATGGCATTGGCAGGAGATAACTGATAGCAGGTGAAACTACAGTCATTTTTGCATCATTTCCTTCCCTTTTATTGTGTTTCATAGCCAGTTAGGCGTAGATTGACCAAGTTTTTCTAGGTCACTAAGCGGCAGTCTTTATATCTCGTTTTAAAGATGCTAGCTAAACAAAACCATTTTCAAGTTCATTTTTGCGCACTTTAAATTAAAAAAAAAAAAAAATTAAGTTCATACCAGTATGTGTAGATATTTCTAGCACTTCTGAGTAGTTTTGGAGCTGTGATAAAATGTGATGGGACTAAGTGAGTATATACATGGTTCAAATTTTTTTTCTGAATGCTGGTTTGTATACCTTACAGGGAGTATTTCTACATTGGAACAGGGAATCAACTCTCTAATTGTGAGCAGTTTTGAATTAGTATAGTGATGATGTCTTTCCTTTGCAATTTGTCATTTGTTTCTAACCTGTTATTTTTTAGCATTTGAAAAAAAAAGGACAAGAAACACATGATTTGAGGAGTCGGCAAGCACAGATTAACTGCAGCATCCGTGTTATCTCTTGAGAAATTTTCAAGGAATATCACTATTATAAAACTCATTCCCAGAAACTATAGTTTATGGAAAAAAGCCCAAATTAAAAAAGAAATGGACACAGGTATTATTATCATTTTTTTGTTTTTGTTTGTTTTTTAATTCCTTCACTGCCAAGTGCAAATGCACTTCATATGCCTGGAAATAGATTGCTATATTTCACTTGCTGTTTTTACATCAGTATATCTTATAAACTGCTTGCTTTGATGTCCCACTGACTTAGCAGATATTGTAGATTGCTTCCAAGCAGTCTGTAAATATTTATCATCAGTCTGTCTGTAAACAATAATTCATAAGCTTGAAAAGAAGTTTGGGGGGGGGGGGGGGGGGGTTTACATAAGATAATTTTCGGTTATTAGTAGTTTGTGAACATAACACAAATGAACAGGAACAGATGATATGGGCAATAAGCACATGTGACAGACAAGATGAGATCCGGTTCTTTGCATGATAGCTTTTGCAAGTGCGATAGGTCTTGTCACAGGGCTCTGCTTCTTCATCTTATTGCTTTTGACAGTGGGGAGGAGGTCGCCATGCATTCCACTGACTGTTGCATGTTTTTTTTTACATCTTTCATTGTGATGTGGTCCTTGGACAAGATGTCCATGATTTTATTGTTGCATATCATTTTGAAGACTTGGATTTCTTTGCAGATCAGCTGTGAGGCTCCATGATTCACATGCCTGTCAACGGGCTGAGATGACTGGAGATTTCATCAGTCTTATTTTGTTGTTCACTGTAGTCTACTGCTTCATTCAGGCTTTTTTAAATTTATTAAGCTGCCTGATTAACATTTTGTATTGGATTCTTGTTTTAGATGTTAAAGGGATTGCTCACAGTGCATTGTAAGATCAGCTGATTATTTTTCTCCTCACATTATATCATTTGTTTGTGCATTTTTCTCTTATGAAGTGGGTATACATACAGTTTGTATGCAGATATATTCATACTTCTTTTATGGAGGCGACATATCTTTTGGCTTGTCTTCAATTTGGGGCAGAGTCCAACTGTCTTTGGGACGCTTCCTTCTTTATTCATTTATGTCAGTGTTGCCCTCACTCTTCCTCAACATTTGATGTACCAGGTGAAGGATTTGACAGCCTTGACCTTCAATCTGCTTTGAATATTCTGTGCATCTCTCTCTCTTAAGATGGGGTTCATTTTTGGGTTAAAATTTTTTTTTTATTTCTTTTTTTTTTTTTTTTTTGGTCCAAACTTTTTGTATTCCTGAGGCCAGATTTAGCCAGGTTCCCGCACCAGTTTCAGGTCTTATCAGAGATCCCCTCAGAACATGCCTTCCCTCTGCCTTTTGTCTTCTTCCTTCTTTACCAGAAAATGGAAAACATGGAATTCAGTTAAAGACTTTCAGAAGTTTTCCATAAAACTGTGAAAAAAAAAGTTATTCCATTGCCCCAGTAGTCTTGATTGGCAGACCGTACCTTTTGATTGCATACTTGCACCATCCAAATCATTGTTTCCAATGGAACTGTGTTTGTATTCAGTCCTTGGCAAGGCTCGTGCTACTGAGGCACTACCCAGTAGCCTTTCTCTGAAGTTATGGCCATGTGAAGAATCATGGGTTCTTACTTTACTCATACAGTGTCTTTTTCTCATTTTAATCAGACTACAGTCCTTAGTAACATGGCCAGAAAAGTTGGTTGGACTACCAGCAGCATGAATTGAAGTGGGGATACCACTGTGGACTTGTCAAGAGGGAAGTTTGATTAGTATGCATTTTTGGACAGACAGCAGTGCTTTTTTCCTTCCTGTTGCCCAGACAGTAAAAGGCTGATGGCCTTTTGTCATTTGATTCAGTGTATGCTAGTTCTTAAAGAATGTTTTTTTCTGATGAAATATTTAGCATTTCAGGGTATGGTTAACATTCCATATGCTGTGATCTGATTGTCTCTAAGATCTTTAAATGGCAACTTTGTAAGGAGTTTTTATATTTTGTAGGTAGGATCAGAAGATGGTTTGATCTAATTGTCTCAAAGATCATTACATGGCAGTGTAGAAAATAATGTTTGTATTTTGTAGGTGGGACCAGAAGAGTGCCAGTGCCACATTTGCCTACAGCAGCGAGGGCAGACAGTGTCCACTGCTTTACCCACCAACCTGCCTCTTCCTGCCAGGCCTGCTGGACTCCACCTTTATCCTCACATCCATGGAACCTTACCTGCTGCTGCCCACTCTCACCTGCATCTTGCTCACAATCACGCCACTCACCCCATGGTCAACCACTCCCCTCACGGTCAGGACCGCTCTTTGCTACAGCCTCAGCTCTATAACCTGCACAGCGCTCGCCTGCCCTTCAAACTGGATATTGAAGATACAGACTCTATTCACGATCATTTGTTGAGTGCATACGGAGACTGGGACAACTCTTCCTACGACTCTCGTATCCTAGGCCCGTCACCTCACCGCTTTTCAACGACACTCAGTCAGGACCTCCTCCCGCCGCCGCCCATGACAGCTGACGCCCCGTTTTCCTTGGAAGCATTGTCTCCACCGATGGCGTCGTCGTCCCATGCAGTGGCTGCGTCACACATTATGTTGGGGTCTTCTAGCATGGCTACCACCACAAGCAGCGCCTTCAAAGCGGTTGCTACTGCTGGTTTTGCCACAGGGATCCCACCAGCCTTCCAGATTCCCACAGAGCCGTTTGTTCAAGAGACGGCTCCTTCGTCCACCGCAGCCCAGCCACAACATACTTCTAGCGTTCCTGAATTAAATCTGAATCTGCGCTCGGCAGCGCTGCCTTCCATACCCATCAGCTTCTCCCCGGCATCAGCTTCCTCTGTCAGTAGTCTTCCACTGCCCCTGAACCCTCCTCCAGGTACGCGACCTGTTACCTTAGGAGGCAATGTAGGAAGTTCCCCGGCTCCTGTGAAGGAACAGCGTACATATGCACAGCCATGCAAAAAATACACCTTGTCTCCTCAGAACTCAGGTTTGGGATCTGCTGGGAAAGCAGGAGTGAGCCCTCCACCCCCACCTCCTTCCAGTCATAGCCATCCGAATGCCAGCTTGCCCAGTGGTGTCCAGGCAACTTCAGGAAAAACAGTGCCCAAGTCTCGTCAGCCTTCAGCCAGCAGTCAGCCCACCCATTCCTGCAGTCACAGCCAGCATGTAAGGCACTAATTGATTGTCTGCAGTATGCCCATTACACTAGCTTTATTGTTATCCTAAATTGCAGGTAGGCAGTTTTTTTTAAATTATTGTTTAAAAACAATACACCTTTATTTCACTTGTCTCATTTAATGTCCTCTTAGCTGCATTATTTCCATGCCTGTCATTCCAGCTTCCTCTTATAGAATCACTGCTGGAATCGCTTTGATACAGTGTCATCACAGGGAGCTGTCAGATTGTCATATGTAAATTACCAGAGGAGACTGCATGAATGCTGAATAGCTTTGGCTGTGGTCAGTGATTCGTGTTCTGATCCAGCATACACTAAACACTACCTCATGATGCACTTGATTTGCAAATGGAAAAGAAGATAGTAAGGGCTAGTTCTGGGTAAAAGATGGATGAATTGTCTTTTTTTTTAAACATCGATTGATGATTTGGGTAATGTGTTGTATGCTTGTTGCAGATTGTGCACAACAGTGGAGGGGAAAATCAGGCCGATGCCCATGCAGGTGTTGGTACGTGTTCCTCGGCCTCTGTCCTCCCCACCACCATCAACAACGTCAGCGTGGGGACATCCACACTCTGCACAGATCCAGACTGTCAGTCTCACCATGACGACAACTGTGACAGCATTGATGATAGCTGCTCTGAGAAATCCTCCTCCACATCTACCTCCAACAACCAGAAGGAGGGCAAATACTGTGATTGCTGCTACTGTGAATTCTTTGGTCATGGAAATGTGAGTAGCGCTCTTGGAATTGAGCATTGTTTTTGCCGCTGTGTGTGTGTGTGTGTGTGTGTGTGTGTGTGTGTGTGTGAACTCTGTGTGTGTGTGTGTGTGTGTGTGTCCCTCTCTGGTTGTTCTTGTTGAATAACATCTGTGTGTTCATCTTTACTGTCAGGTATTTTGTTCTCAGCATATACATACTTGTACTTGAAAGCAGGATGATGTGTAATCTGGAAGAAAAGTTTTCTTAAATATGTCTTTTTTTATGTGCAGCCCCCTGTGGCTCAAACAAGCAAGAATTATGCAGAAATGAGAGAGCGTTTGCGGAGAAGGCTGAAGCAGAGGGTATGATTTAGATACTATAAACAATACATTGGCATTTTCTAGTTATTAATTTGTAAATAATGATCATCGTAAATATGGATAAGTATGCATGCGGGTACTACTGGCAGCACACTAATGTGCTCGCATGCATGTGAGCAAGTGTATATGCGGGTGTGTACACAACACACACACACACCACACACACACACACACACACACACACATACATATATATATATATATTCTCTCCCTCTTTCTCTCTTGCCTTTAGCTTCAGTACTGACACCTGTGTTTGATTTAGGTATTTCATGTCTGTTTGCTATGGAAAAAGCCCGCCAGTATTTGATGCTTACATGGATTCTTTACCTTCCCTTCAGTATGTTGTATGCAGTTTTTTAGAAGTTTAAAGAAATGCTAAAATTTCCATCATGAAAAATAGCATTCCACCTTGCATAGTCGATAAATTGTGCAGTCTGATCAGACTGTGCGTCAAAAATGAAAAGTTATTTTCTTTTAAATGCATGTTGAGTTAATGTAGCGTTTGATTTTAGAAAATAGTGTTATGTAGTTTATGATGAATGATTGAAGCATGAAAGATTATTAATATAAATATACATAGCATGAAAATGGATTTGAATGTGTGTGTATGTGTGCGTGTGTGTGTGTGTGTGTGTGTGTGCAAATGTGCGCATAGGGGGTGGGGGGGATGTTCTCTTTGGGATAGAGGGGATGTGTTCTCTTGGGGATGCTGTTGTAATAAACCTGCTGATGCCAGGGCTGTGACGAAGTGCAGCCATGCATGTAGTAGTATCTTAACAGAGCCAGCGTGATACATTAAGTTTTCTTTCTGTCTCTTTCAGTATGTTTGTTTGGTTTGTTTCACATCTTTTGTGATGGTATTTGGCTTCTGTCGTATTGTATCTTAACAGCTTCTTATTTATTAATAGATGCTTGTCAAGTTAGTTGAGTCAAATACGGAGTTGTACTTGTTAATACTGTCGTAACAGCAGGCCAGTCAGAATGGTGAAACAGAATGAAACATGGTTTGCATGCACACTCTCATGCTGGGATGCACATATGAAAAAGGTTTTTTTTTTTACAATTTTACATGGCTGTTCAGATTTCGTTCCCATTTTGACTGACTGACGGACGAACGGACAGACAGGCACATACACACACACACAGATACACACAACACACACACACACACACACACACACACCCCCCTCTACCTATGTCTGTATGTATCTCTCTCTATCTCTACCTTTTTGTGTATGCCTTGCTTTGGACAAGTTTTGGTCATAAAACATACATTTGAACAGAAGCAGTTGATGTTAGATGTGTTGATTCTGTACCGAATGTGGAACAGAACGAAGCCAAGCAGGGCGGGAGCAACCACGGGAGCCAGTCAGGCATTCAGGACAGCTCTGTGGACATGAATCTGGACGAGGTGCTCAAGTTCATCAATGGCACAGACTCTGAAGGGGGCCGAGTGGACAGTCAGCAGTCCTCGAGGGCCGCCAAGAGGGCCAGGCAAAAACAGCGCAAGGTGAACATTCATGACATGGATTTATACGTTTACACTTCTCTGTTAATTCATAGGGCTCCCCCATCACCTTCCATGCCCTCTTTTGTGTCTGTGGGTAGACGCACACAAGCTGAAAATGGCCGTCTGTGTGTTTACAGAGTGGAGGTTGTGCTATCCTTTGCATTTGAAATGAAGGACAGTGAATAGATTGCAGTGTAGTGGTTGAAATGCAATAGGATCCTAGCAATCAACATTTATTAAAACAAAATCTGTGTCAGGGGTGTTCTCTGTGAGTGTGTGTGTGCGTGCGCGTGGGTGCATGCGTGTGTGCGTGTGTGTGAGAGAGAGAGAAGCAGGGTGAGCAGGGGGGTATTAGCACACACATACACACACCTCACATCAGCTTGCCCTTCTGATGATCCCCTTCTTAATTTTTCTTAGTTTTTGTGCTTATAGTGTATTTGTTGTTATGCTTGATTTAAGTGTCCTCTGTACCTTGCATTTTGATTTATTCATGATTCCTACCTTTCCAGGCTGAGGAGCGATCACGACAGCTAGAGGATGAAAGACAACAGAAACTGGCTGCCCAGCGCCTTTTGGAAGAAGAGAAGAAGAATAGTGTTGGAGGGCAGAAGAAGAAGGGCAAGCACAAAGAAGAACGACAGCTGAAAGCACCCAGCACAACCAGATCAGAGGGCCCCTGTCTAGACATTGTGTCAAGGAGTGGTAGTCAGACAAAGGTCTCAAACAGAGGGAAACAGCGCTTAAAAGAAGGGCAGTCTGACAACCAGGCAGAAAAGATAGGCGGTAGAACTCAGGAGCCTGTTACACCCAACAGCAAACTAACTGGGTTAAAGGTGGAAGTAGTCAACAGAACCCAGCCACAGAACAGTCTTGGCAAGGGTATTCCAGCAAGTCCCTTACTGAATGACAAGGAGACAAAGAAGTCGGCTGAAGTGTTCCAGCCCCCAGCTCACCTGATGAGGAGTCTGGCAGAGCAGGCGCTACAACAAGCATCTAGCAAGGCTTCTGCGCCACCTGTCGCATCCAGCCCCGCTCCATTGCCCACCTTGGGAGGCCAGCCCAATTCCCCCACTGCCAAGAAAGCCAAACGGCGCCTAGCCCCAGGGGGCACACAGCAAGGCCAGCTGACAGCACAGCGCAAGCTGCTTTCACAGCCGCCACCTGACCTAGAACAGTTGGAAATGCAGAGGAGGAACGAAGCAAAGCAAGAAGTGGCCAAACAGATGAAGGAGGCTGAAGAATTTGCTTTTCAGCAGACACAGTTACGGAAGCAGCTCCATCAGTCACAGCTAAATCAGTTGCAGCATACGCAGATGATGCAGCAAAAGCTGAGGCTAGAACAAGAGCAGCAGCGACAAGAGCAGGAGAAGCAGCAGCAGCTGAAGGTTGCAGATCGCAAGAAAGTGCCGCTGCAGCGAACCCAGCCAAAGCAGCAAACCCAACCAGGGCAGCCACTGCCAGTGAAAGCACAGGAACAAAAGCATCAAGCTCAAATGCAGTCAGAAATGAGTCCAAGGCAGAGTGGATCCGTGAAGCAGAATACTGTGCCATCCCAGGCCAGCAAACCTGCTACTAACGGTCTGACCCCACAGCACAGTGCAGTCAATCACAGACTGGCAAACGGTATTGCACTGATGTCCAGGACCTCACAGTCCAATGCAGTCTCCAGTTCTGCCAATGCCCCTGGCCCAGCTTCAAACAAACCATTGACATCCGGCGCCAATGGTCTGACCAACCAGGCTCAGATGACTCTGTCTGCAGACAACCATGCGCGCTTTGCCAACATGCAGCGGAAAACCAGCCCTGAGCACCAGGAGCAGACAGAGCAGGTAGAGGAGCTTGACTGTTGTAAATTTGTGACGTCACTTTACAGTGCTCTTTTCTACTGAATTTTGTGGTTTGCCTTTATCTAGTTTGTTCCATGTTTAAGTTATACTCACCTGTCCAATTGTCCGGGACAACTAAACCATATGGCAGACAAGTGGAAAAGCTGTCTTCACTTGTCTGGTGGGCAACCAATTTTCGATTGTATTGGTGAAAGGTGGCTGAGCTGTCGGCTTGAAGGCAGACTGATCACACTTCCATCCTCCCTTTTCACTTTTAAATGCCTCCAACCCTCCCATACCCCATCCCAACCGTCCTCCCCATCCTCATTTTTTTTTTTTTCTCAGAACAAACCCCTTCAGAGTGGCGTCTCGCTGAGACAGTGCATATTGAAAAACAATTTCAACAGCAAGCAGGCATTGTGCTTGTTACCTTTCTTTTTGAATGTAAATGTGACCAACTCCCACAAAATGATAGATGAGTTGAATTTTGAACTTATTAAGATACGTATATCAACAGAAAAAGGAGAAAAAGACCTTTCCAATGATATATAAAAAATTTCTGTATGTTAAAAAATTAAAAAGTTATGACCCTTCAAAGTACCCCGTTAACATGGTCGCCATTTTGAGAAAAATGGCTTTAAAGTTTCCCTACTTTCTCCAACCATTGTTCTTAGCAACCAAGGTTGAATTTTGCTGTAAACTTATGAAAATGTGGGAAACCATCAAAATAATCATTGCAAACCTTCAATAATTGAATTTTATCCACAGTCAGATATATATTGGTGTATTTAATGGCTGTTCAGGGCGCTGAAAAATGAAAAAATCTGTTTGGCGTCATATACTATACCATGTCAGACCATAGCATTCTACGGCAGTTAGTCAGCTCTGCCAGGCCGAAATTTTTTGTGGCTAATGCGGCAATAAAACAGTCACGTGACGCCCACCCTACTTCCGCCGAGGAAGAGGCTGGTGTCCGCTTCCTGTACCTCATTCCTCTTCGGCCTGCTGTCCAAGCAAGCTAGATAAGTCTTGTGCTCTGTCTCGCCTTTACTTTGCCGTTGTGTAAAGATTGCCTGTGTTTGCTCCTTTACTTGTTTTGTTGTGGCTTGTGCTCAGAACCTTGGAACCTTGCCGTGTGAGGCTTCGGTTCGGCGGCTTTTAATTTTGTAATCTTTCTCATCGCGCTAGCTTGTTTGTTTATATACTTGCTCTCGCGACTTGTCTCCGTACTCTCGCAAGTTCGGAAATTTCGCTAGTTCAGAACTTCGCCGCCGGTCTTCCCATTGTTTTTGTGGGAACTCCTCATTCATCCTTTCGGATTTATTTTCCCACTCGCCTTGAATCGACGATCTTTCTCGTCGTTCACTCGGCCTTTGTTCTCCTCGCCGGTCGTCTTCCGCCATTTTGGTTCGACCGGCCATTACCGGCGTGCCTTACGATTGAGTTCCCTCGATCCAACAGTTCTTCTAGTACTGTTCCCTAAATAAGTCGAGCGCCTTTTCGCCCGATCTCATCATTAATTACCTAACTAGGTCGATCGAGCACTTTACTATCCCTCGATCCACCTCTTTGTCTCATCTTTGCGATCGTTGTGCTCCGTGATTGTCCCGCCACCAGTGCCCAACATGGTGAAGGACACTAACGGGTCGAGCCGCTCCTCTATTCGAGAGTCGCTCACTGCCTGGAGGACCCGAGTGTCGATTCCTCGGGACAATCCGTTCGAACCTATGACGAACGTACGGCCGGTGTGGAGGACGGTTCCGCGCAGGGGACGCGCGACAGTGATTACGATACCTCCCCTACCCGACCGGCGGACGCACGATCGCTGTGCCCTACGGCGAGCAAGCATGTGGCTGTGATTTCAAAAAGTTGTTTTTCGTTTGACTCTAAAAAATAAAAAAGATCCAAGGGCAAAGCTCCCCTCAAAGGACCAGCCTGCCCCCAAAAATCTCGTCCACCTTCATGTCCTTCTCCGGCCACCTCGCCTCGCCTTCAGGCGCACACTGAGACAGCCTACTATCATGCTGCGTCTCGCGACCCTCGTCCCCCGGGGAACCTTGCCCAGACGCGGACCAGCACGGGTGACGACTCGCAGTCGGAATCACTGCCCGTCACCCGACATGAGCCTCGTGACGTTAGCCTTTCCCCCACTAACGTCACGCAGCCTCATGACGCTCTCCCCAACCGTGTCCGGGTGCAACCACCACCCGGACACGAGGAGCGTTCACACTCCGGTGGAGGAGTTATGGCCAGGCTTTGGTGGGACTCCCCCCCTGACTATAACTCCGGGTCTTGGCCGCAGGCATCGATGCGGTCGGATCTGCGCCCTGACCCCCGACGATCGACCCACCCCGATCGACTGTCACATTTTCCCCTAGGGGTACAGGACGTTGGGGAGCGGACTTATTCCGCTCCCCATTTGGGCAACGTCCGCGGTCCCGTTCCTCCAGGGGGAGGAAGGACCAGCGGGACCACGGGTAACCTGCCCATCCTTGAGGTGGACACGTCACCGCAGCCATCCCAGTCTGCATTTATGCGACCAGGGGGCTCGACGACCAAGCCACCCACCGTCCCCCCTGCCATGCAGGGGGTCGGCACGGATCACACTGGGGAGCTGCAGAAGGCAGTGCACTCCTCAGGGCGGGTACGAAAGACCACGCTCTCTCGCTACCCCCCCCAGTGCCTCAGGTTACCCAGGTCCCCGAGGATATCCTGCCCCAGGGCCGCCACAGCCCTCCGTACTCCTCGGGGACCGGTGGCTCTATGCCCCCGAGAGGGACCAGTGGCTTAGAAGCGATACCCAATGTGACTCCATCTATGGTTGAATGTGGCATCCAGCCTCCTCTAGCTGGCTCGACCTGCCCCCCCCCCCCCCCTCTCGGGTGCTGTCCGATCGGCGTTCCCCCACTAGTCTGCCTGCCGATTATGGAGCCACCAGGGTCCAGCACTCGCACCCTCCTACTACCCAGCTAGGGCGGGACTCCCATGCACCCCTGCCGTTGCCTCCTGAAGATGGATCTGAACGTACTCTTCGGGAACACTTGACCCCACAGTCTGAGGACGGGGTAGAGGACTCCCTCCCCCAGTCTGGCGATCTTTCCCTCGTGGAACAGTGGCGACCAGAACGTGTTGTTAGAGAATCTCCTCCCTCTCTCAACATTTTCTCACTTGATCGATACGCCGCCCCCCCCCCCCCCCCCCCCCCCCCCAGCCCAGCGTTCTCGACCAAGGATAGTCGCCCCCCAGACCCTCGCCTCCTTGTGGGACAGACCGGCAACCGTGGCCAGGGGTGCACACGCCGTTCCTCCGCTGGGGATTGACTTTCTGTCTGCCCCTAACGCGGCCCCAGTAGGATCCTTCCTCAAGGACCCGCGGCAGGGACCCCAAATCTTCTGGCTCTTCTCAGCCAACCCAGTCACCAGGGAAATGGCCATTTCCCCCGCTGACTGTCGGCTTACCCCCAATCGGCCTCCTCCTACCTCCACCACCGTTCCTATCAAGAACCTGATGGAGTGGGACAGGATTGCCGGGGCGGGTATCCTGTACACCTCTGCGGGGCATGTCTTCCTCGACATACTTCTGCAACGAGCTGAGGAGCTATGGTCTCAGGAGGACGGCACTGTCTCGGTGTCTTCAGACTCTAACGAGTCACACCCCGAGACAGACTCTCGCCCGTTTGGTGACCCTCTGATGCGCTTCCTTATTAACAAGATGACGCATCACCTTTTGGCTGCGGCGGACAGCGCAGCCAGGAGTCACTACAACTGCCTGCTGGCCGTGAGAGATGCTGTGTTGTCACAGTCCTCTGTCTCGCTGGTGCTCAAGGCGGCCTTGCGGTGCATCCCGGGTCATGAGCAGTCGCTCTTTGGCGACCATTCGACTGCAGTCATCACCCACGCAGTCGAAAAACGCAGGCAGGCAGCGTCCTTTGCAGACAAGCCCCCTCGCCAGCCTCACCCTGCTGGACCCTCCTTTCGCTCCACCCAATCCTCCTCCAGACCCCAACCTTACCCCAAACAGGCACCCTCTCGTACCGCATGGCCTGCCAGGCGCCCTAGTACCGCCTCTAGGCCCAAACCGAAAAACCCCCAGCAGAATTTTCGGTTCGGCCAGCAGGCATGGCCTCGGAGGTGACTGGCAGACTCACCTACGGGGGGGCTAGAACTGGTCCAAATCTGAAGCCTGGAAGGGGTCAAGACAATGAGTTCTTGGCCCTGGCCCCTTAGTTGGACTCCATGGTGGGTGGGTAAGGGAGAGACGAAATTTCTAAACATAAATCATGGCTTTATCCAAAATCACACCCCCCATAAAAAAGAGGAAGGCAGTGGACCCCATTTCTAGTCATAACGATTCCGACAGTGACTCGGATATGGAGACGAGACGGATGACAGGTTTTTGGGCTTCCTGGCTTGTGGTTGAAGGGACAGAGCAGGAAAAGCCTATTTCTGCTCTGAGTCCTTTTGCTATTCAGAAGGGCTTTCAGGGTCTAGCAGGTGACCCTCAGTCAGTGAAAAGGCTACGGAATGGCACTTTCCTCGTCCAGTGCAGATCAAAGAGGCAATCGGAGCAGCTGCTGAGGGCAACAAAACTCGTGGACCGAGAGATCCGGGTGACCCCCCATAAGCAGTTAAATTCGACCAAAGGGGTTATTTGGTGCCCGGATTTGAAAGGTGTCTCGGAAGCGGAGATCAAGACAGAACTTGCGTCCCAAGGTGTGACAGAGGTACATAGGGTGACAGTCAAAAAAGGTGCAGAAAGAGTGCCCACCAACACCCTCTTTCTGACATTCTGCAACCCTGTGCTGCCTCCGGTCATTAAAGTCGGATACTTAAATGTACGTGTCCAACTGTATGTCCCATCCCCGTTGAGGTGTTTCAAATGCCAGAAGTTTGGACATGTCAGAGACCGCTGTTCTGGGCAGGAGGTGTGTGGTGTTTGTTGCAAGGCAACCCATGATGGGCCGTGTAAAGACCCGGCTCATTGTGCGAACTGCGGTGGCGACCACCCCTCCTCTTCACGCAACTGCCCTGTTTGGGTTCAGGAGTCCACCATCCAAAGAGTGAAGACTGAAAAGAAAATTTCGTTTTTTGAGGCCCGCAAACAGGTTGTTGGCAGTCAGACGTCAACAGTGTCTTCTTATGCTTCCGTTACAAAGAAAGTTTCCACCCGTTCAGTCTGCTGCCAGACTGACAATTTTACTTTCACCAAGACATTGCAAGAAAGACCGTTAAGCTTTGGTGGAAGCAAGTCCACCGCCTCCCAACCCAAAGTGGGTGCCCCTGGTGGAGGCAAAAAATCCGCCACCCCTCAGACTGCCCAGCAGTCTACTCCATCTGCTGCTGGGCAGATGAAAAAGCCAGGCCTCCCGCCTCGAACTTCCTCGAGCAGTGCCCGTGCGGGCAAGGGAGTTCAACCAAGTGTGGAGATGGTGGAGATGAGGAAGAAACCTCCACCATCTCCAAAATCCAGACCTTCTTCACCTGTGGGCAAGTCTGCCAGCAGGTCTGAAGACCCAAACAGTCCAGTGAAACTAAGCAATAAATTTGCTCCACTGAACGCAGACGATGACGAGGAGATGACCTGACTTCTCTCCTGTTCATCCTCTGCACCATGGATAGTAGTAAACTAATCCATTGGAATATCCGTGGCCTAAATTCAAATTTTGAGGAGCTGCAACTTCTGTGTCAAACTGTAGAACCTTCCGTCGTGGCTCTTCAGGAAACTAAAATTCAAAGCCAGAAGACCTTCACTCTTTCTGGCTTTAATATTCTTTCTAAACCTGCACAACCATCCACATTGGGACTGTCAGGCGGTGTTGCCCTTCTTTTACACAAAACTTTGCTGTTTAGTCCTGTCGCTCTGACTACCTCCCTTCAGGCTGTAGCTGCGAGAGTCACTCTCCACAAGACTGTTACAATCTGCTCACTGTATCTGCCACCTTCTGTCCCGGTTTGTCGTCAGGACCTTGTCAGTCTGATCGAAGAACTTCCTCGACCTTTTTTGCTGTTGGGTGACTTTAATGGTCACAATCCTCTTTGGGGTAGTGTCAGTTCGTCATCCAGAGGTCTGCTTCTTGAGGATGTCCTTTCAGACTTTGATTTGTGTTGTCTGAACGATGGAGCTCCAACTTACCTCCACTCTTCCACAGGTTCACTTTCGTGCTTAGATTTGTCGATTTGTGACCCCTCGCTGGTCCTGGACTATGAGTGGTCTGTCCATGACGATCTGCACGGAAGTGACCATTTCCCTGTTCTTTTAAAACCCTTATTAACTGAAAACATCTCTGTCTCACAACATCTTAATTATAAGAAGGCCAACTGGAATCTTTTTGCCACCAATATTTTGAAAGAATTCCAGGACACTGATTTTCTTCAGAGTCCAGACCCAGCAGAATCTCTGACTAACACTGTGATAAAGTGTGCTAAAACCTGTATTCCAATGTCTTCCAATAAACTCCAAATGCCCAAAACACCCTGGTTTAATTTAGACTGCCAACAAATTTCAAAAGTTCGCAAACGGGCTCAGCGTCGGGTATACCAACGACCTTCAGGTTCCAACGCTCGAGCCCATCAGAAACTCCGCGCCAAATCGAGACACACTTTCAAAATCAGTAAACGTCAGTCTTGGAGAAACTTTTGCTCCGGGCTGACATCAAAAACTTCAAAGAAAAAAGTCTGGAACATCATCAGAAAAATCAAAGGGAAAAACACCAACCCCTCCATTCATCACTTGAAACTTGCCGATACTCTGATCACTGACAAAGAAGCTGTTGCCAATCTGTTGGCCTCCACCATCCAACAGAACTCCTCATCTTCAAATAAATCTGCAGCCTTTTTAAAAAACAAACAGCTCAGAGAGAAATCTTTATACAATTTCACATCAGACAACTCTGAAGCCTACAATCTCCCTTTTTCAATCAATGAACTGAAAACAGCTTTACAAACCTGCACTGATTCTGCCCCTGGTCTGGATGATATTCATTATCAGGTTTTGAAGCATTTTCCAGAAAGCTGTCTCCAGACTCTTCTTAAAGTATACAACCATATCTGGACCACAGGGTACTTTCCGCCCTCCTGGCGGAAAGCCCTGATCATTCCAATTCCAAAGCCTGCAAAGGACCTTACCAACCCTTCCAACTATCGTCCGATAGCTCTGACTAGCTGCCTCTGTAAGTTGATGGAAAAGATGGTCAACTCCCGTCTGATGTGGAAGCTGGAAACCGATGGCCTTTTGGCCAGTCAACAGTGCGGTTTCCGGAAATACCACTCGACAGTTGACCATCTAATCCGTCTGGAAACCACCATCCGCAATGCCTTTGTCAATAAACAGCATGTGGTCGCTATCTTTTTCGACCTCGAAAAAGCATATGATACCACATGGAAATCAGGAATTCTTCTGGACCTGCACAGACTTGGTTTTCGTGGTCACCTGCCTCTGTTCATACAGAACTTTTTGGCTGATCGACAGTTCCAGGTGCGTGTTGGCACCACACTCTCTGACATCCATGGGCAGGAGTTGGGTGTCCCTCAAGGGAGCATCCTTTCTCCTGCTCTTTTCAGCATTAAAATCAACGACATTGTGAAATCGGTAAGCCAGGGCTCTGAGTCCTCTCTGTTTGTTGACGACTTTGCGCTGTACGCAGTGGGAGCTTCTTACCCCAGCGTACAGCGTCGACTCCAACTTTGTGTCAACAAGATCCAACAGTGGGCCGAGGAAAACGGGTTTACCTTCTCACGTACCAAAACTCAGTCAATCCATTTTCACAATTTTCGTCAATTTTTTGCTGATCCGGAAATTCGTCTGGACAAGTCCACCATTCCAGCTGTAAAAGAAGCCAAATTCCTTGGAGTTATTTTTGATCAAAAACTCAACTTTCTCAGCCACATTAAAAATCTCAAAACCTCTTGCCAGAAAGCTCTGAATATTCTGCGGGTCATAGCACACACTGACTGGGGCGCTGATAAGAAAACTTTGCTGCATCTCTACAGAGCCCTGGTCCGCTCCAAACTGGACTATGGTTGTGCTGTGTACGGGTCTGCAAGACCCTCTTATCTGAAACTCTTGGACCCTATCCACCATCAAGGGCTTCGTCTCTGTCTTGGAGCATTCCGCACCACCCCTGTGTACAGCCTGTACGCAGAGGCAGGTGAACCCTCACTGTCCAACCGCAGGCTGAAAATGTCCCTAAATTACTATATCAGACTGTTCTCAGAACCTCAGAATCCTGCCTATGACTGTGTCTTTGACCCCCAGTTTCAAAACAAATTTGAAAACAACCCTAACTGTATTCCGCCGTTTGGTGTTCGTATGCAGCCTCACGCGCGGAATGCAGGTCTAGACCTAGGAGTTGTGTCTGATTTTTCCAAGTTTCCAGATCAGCCTCCGTGGACCTTTTTCACACCAGAGATTCGTTTTGATCTCGCAGCTTTTCGTAAAGAGTCCACCAGCTCTCAGGCATACAAGGCATTGTATGCTGACCTCTGTTCAAAATTTCCATCCTGTCAGAAAATTTTCACTGACGGTTCCAAGTCTGAGGATGGAGTGGCCTGTGCAGCCTATTGCCCTGGTGCTCCTTCTCAGATACTGTTAAAACATATACCTCCAGATGCCTCTGTCTATTCTGCTGAACTTACTGCTCTGGTTCTGGCATTGAAAATAATTTCACAATCTACCAAGAGGGACTTTCTGGTTCTGTCGGATTCGCTGTCAGCTTTGGAGGCCATAGCTGGCCGCAACCTTCAGCATCCAGAACTTTTACATTTCTTTGAATTTTTTAGCAAGTTGAAAGTGGATGGTTACAACATTATTCTGGCTTGGGTTCCTGGTCATGTTGGCATCGGAGGTAACGAAATGGTTGATCGTTTAGCCAAGAATGCTACAAGAGAGAAATTGTCCAACATATATATCCCCTGCTCAGATCTGAAACCCAAAATTAATGATTATGTGAAAGACCTCTGGCAGGAGGATTGGAATACCCAGACGGATAACAAACTCTTTCGGATCCGTCCAAACCTTAAGGAGTTCCTCCCATCTACGTCTGGTGGTCGTAAAGAGGAAACGGTTCTGTGCCGGCTGCACACCGGCCATTCGTATTTTACTCATTCCTACCTTTTAAAGAGTGAAGAAGCTCCGTGGTGCATTCCATGTCATGTGCCACTCACAATGAAACATATTCTTTTAGAGTGTTGGGACTTGCACGATGTGAGACACAAACATTTTACAGCGGAGTCCATGAAGATCCTGTTCAGGGATGTCCCGCCTGACGTGATCCTTGACTTTTTGAGAGAGATTAACATTTTTCATCTGATTTAAGATTTTACGGAAGAAAGATTTTTAATGAAGTTTCTGGTGCGTTTCTAGAAGATGTCATTTAAAGAGATGTGTGAAAGTTTTTTTTTTTTTTTTTTTTTTTAATGACTTGTGAGTTGATTTTAACGTGGTGACAGCCCTGATGTGGCCCCTTGCGGTCGGCTGGGCTATAAGCAACATTATCTTATCCCTCGCCAGACAGGAGGACATTCGCCTCCTTGTGTACCTGGACGACTGGCTCGTCCTGGCTCCCTCACGGGCCCAGTGCCTAGCCCACACATCCAGACTTCTGCGCCTATGCTCCTCTCTAGGGTTCGTCACCAACCCCAGCAAGTGCAAACTCAGCCCCAGTCAGCAGTTCGCCTTTCTGGGCATGAGCTTCGACACTATCTCCATGCAGGTCTCCCTGACCCCAGAGAGGTCCACTCGCTTAGTGGACCTCGTCTCTCGCCTCCGACTAGCCCCCCACACATCGGCCAGGATAGTTTCCTCCCTCCTGGGAATGATGGAGTCTCTATCGTCCCTCATTCCCCTTGGCCGGGTCCCCAGGCGGCAACTCCAAAGGGAGTTCCGCTGTCGTTGGTCCCAGACCTCCGACTGCTGGGATCAGACCATTCCCCTTGGGCCTTGGTTCATTTGGGCCACAGAGGAGTGGCTCATCCCCTCCACCCTGAGCCCCGGGGTGCCTATATCCCTACCAACCCAGTCCCTGGAACTCTTCACAGACGCCTCCAACTCGGGCTGGGGGGCCCACTTGGAGAACAATCATGCCTCTGGGGTGTGGGACCCACAGACTGCTCGCCTCCACATCAACATCTTGGAACTGGAAGCGGTCAGGCTTGCCCTCCTCCACTTCCAGACCCTGGTTTCGCACCGATTTGTTCTCCTACTCACGGACAACACCTCGGTGTCCTGTTATGTCAACAGGGGGGGGGGGGGGGGGGGGGGGAGGGGGGGGGAGAGGAGGGGCACGCTCCATCAGCCTCTCCCTCCGGACAGAGGCTCTCCTCCGCTGGTGTCACGCACATGGAATCACCCTCCGCGCGAGACACATAGCGGGGACGCACAACATTCTGGCAGACTCTCTCAGCCGCTCCAGGTCCGTCCTACACACGGAATGGACCCTCAACAGGCTCACACTAGCCTCGGTGTGGCAACATTGGTTCAGACCCATGGTCGACCTGTTTGCCACCCGATTCAGTCATCGTCTGCCAGTGTAGGCTCCCCAGTCCCAGATCCCCAGGCGTATGCAATTGACGCTCTCTCCCTTCCCTGGACTGGCCTCATTGCTTACGCCTTCCCTCCCTTCCCGACAAGGTGATCAGGAAGGCGAGACTTGAAAGACCCAGGCTCATTCTCATAAGCCCATGGTGGCCCACCCAGTCCAGGTTTCCGGACCTCAAGTCCCTCTCCCATGTTCCCCCCCTCCAGTTGACCACCCGGCGGGACATGCTCAGGCAACCCCGCTCGGGTCGCCCTCACTCCAACCCCCAGATGCTCCGCCTCCACGCCTGGCTTCTATGCCAGCCCGACTGCGAGCACCTACCCCTACCTCCAGAACGGACAGGTCCCAGTCCGTCCTAACCATTCTCTCGGGGGCCGGGGCCTCACAGGACCTCTGGGACCTAGTGACTGCCTCTCGCAGGGCAAGCACAGAGTCCCTCTACGATTACCGTTGGGAGAAATGGATCTCCTGGTGCTCAGAAAACTCAGTTCCCCATGATCACCCATCAAATATCCAAATAGGAAATTTCCTATCCCATCTATCCTCCTCCCTCAGGCTCTCGGCTAGCTCCATACGGGGTTACAGGTCGGCCATCTGCACGACCATCCGCCAACTTGGCGGACCCTCCTTTGAGAATGACTTCCTTCTCAGAGAGATCTCTAGGGGGGTGGCTCTACGTGAGTCCCAGTCCCCTAGGCGCGTTCCCCTTTGGGACCTCTTTATCGTTCTCGATGCTCTCAGAAAACCCCCTTTCGAGCCTGTCGCCACCCTTCCGTTTGACCTTCTTTCCCTCAAAACCACCTTTCTCCTCGCCCTGGCTTCGGCCAGAAGGCGAAGCGAGATCCACGCCCTCAGCGGGGACCCCTGAGACATTGCTTTCCACAGGGACGGTTCTGTCTCCCTTAAGTTCCTTCCCGAATTCTTAGCCAAGAATCAGGAACCAGGCACTCCCCCTACATCGTCATCCGCTTGCTGGCGGATATCCTAGGCGGGGACAGTGGGGGAGACATGGATTTGTGCCCGTCCAGGTGTCTGAGACAATACTGGGAACGTTCGCGCCCCAGGCGCGCTTCCCAGAGACGTCTCCTTATTTCCCTCAACCCCAACAATAAGAAGGACATCTCGGCGGGCACCATTTCTAGGTGGCTTTCCAAGACGGTCAGATCTGCATACGCCCAGGCATCCAAGGATCTCCCCATCATCTCCCCTCGGGCCCATGAGGTCAGAGCCCTGGCCACGTCCACAGTGTTCCAGCACTCTGTCCTCTTGCGCCACCTCCTAGAGGCAGCCTACTGGCGTTCGGAAAATCCTTTATAAACTTTTATTTAAGGGACATCCGCATGACCAGGGCTGACGGTTCAAAAGGGATCTCCTTTGTGGCGGCTAATGCAGCCATAACGGTTCACCCCAAGAACCACTAGGGCACTCGCTCTCCTCCGATTCCGATGAATTCTGCTATGGTCTGACATGGTATAGTATAAGACGCCAAAATGGGGAGTTTTTACTATACTCCCTGTTTGGCTAGTATACTTACCATGTCAGACTCTAATGCCCGCCCTGCCTTCCCCTCTAGCGCCAAGGGTCTCGGGGTTACCTTGCGCGCAGGCCTCGACGAATGAGGTACAGGAAGCGGACACCAGCCTCTTCCTCGGCGGAAGTAGGGTGGGCGTCATGTGACTGTGTTATTGCCGCATTAGCCACAAAAAATTTCGGCCTGGCAGAGCTGACTAACTGCTGTAGAATGCTATGGTCTGACATGGTAAGTATACTAGCCAAACAGGGAGTATAGTAAAAACTCCCCATATTTTTGTATTTAATAGATACTTTTGTTTTTAATGTTATTTTAGCACAGATACACTAATCACAATTGATTGAATTAATCTGTATTTTCTAGTTTCATTTTGCCCAGCATTTAAAAAAAAGTGGGTTCTTGGAGGGAAAAAAGGTAGCTCTCTTGCACTGTGCATTAACTCATACCAGACTCTCAATTCATGACACCCGATGATAAAAACAGCATATACTGGGTGGAATCTCTCTTGTCCTCTCGCACACACACACACACACACACACACACACACACACACACACGTGCATGCACACAACACACACACACACACACACACACACACACACACCGTGTGCATGCACGCATGCACGCACACACACACACACACACACGCACGCACGCACGCACGCACAATATCCCGACATTCAAAACCTGTGCTCCCTCTCCTCTCCACAAACATTCACACACACATAATCATGGGCAGGATTTTTCCTTGGATCCACGGATTTCCACGGTAGATCCTTGTTCATTCCGCGTAACAGTGTGTCAGTTCCGCGGGAGCGATCTGTGATTCATGTCTTCAAAAACATTGGGTGTCATTTATCCACAAACTATTCGAAATTCCTAAATGGCTTGGATTCGCAGTTAACTTGGTAACTTTCTCCTTGTGCGATCTTCAAAATGGCGACATGTTGAAGAGACGTTTCATGTGGAGAAAATGTTTTCTGAAGTCAGGAAGTTCCATACAGATTGGAGACTACCAGAATTCGAGACCGATAGGAGAATAGATGCATGGTGGGCAAGTATGGCAAGAATGGGAAAATACCCAAAACTGCTTAAGCTTGTTAAGGCTGCTCTGAGCTGCTTCCATGGGCCACTGGTCGAGTCATCTTTCAGCATGATGGGCGAGATAGTTGACAAGGCCAATACTAACATTGACATAGACACTTTCTCGGCAATCCAAAGTGTGAAGTATGCTCTACAGGCCAAATCCATGAATTCAATTCAATATTTTGCTAAACTAGACCCAATAACTGAGCCAGTGAACGAACTCCTTGTTCAGAAAATGACGTGCACGCTCTGAAAATGAGAAAAGAAAGCAGAAGAATAGAGAGGAGAAGACACAGATTGAAACAGAATTGGGGGCAAGTGGATCAGTGCCTACCAAAAGAACAGCCAAAGATGGCTTGATGGCTGCTGCAAAGAAAGCAAGGCAAGAACACCATGCCTCTTCCCAAAATAAAGAGCTCCACACTTGGGAGCTGGACATCTTGCATTAATTTTGTGTGCCATTAGGTTGAACAGGAACTCCTCTCATCTACACTTGTTCCAAGTTGTGAAAGACAGTAAGAATAGTTGATTTTATAGCTTTTTGTGTAAAAAAATGTTGGCTTTTTTCCCTTTAAAATTTGTTAATTTCAGTCTCAAAATGCACCAGATTGCACAGAATTGAATGTAGCAACCCAAAATTTTCAGGGGGGCATGCCCCGGACCCCCCTAGACAGTTTCCTCTTTTTTTCCTTCATGGAGAGTCCCACCCCAGATAATATGTTGGCCATCAGCAGCTGGAATGCATTAAATGATAATTTTGATCAGCATGCAGTTACAGGAAAACTGTTCTGCCATTTGTAGATCTGGCAGAGGCTGCCCATTGCAGTTCATACCTGTATCTGTTGCATACGTCATTTCACCAAATTTTTTGCATTATTGTGACAGCATTATACCTGACAGATCTGCACTTTCTTAATTTGTACAACTGGCTCCTTGTTTTCTTTTTCATCTTCAATTTCAAGTCCAACAGGCTGAGACTGACATGCGCCGGTCGAAGTCGATGGGGAACTCCCATCATCAGCTTTGCTGTCAGTTTCTTCGTTGGAATCGAAATCAAAATATTCCTTTTCATTGCTATTGCTGGTGGTGAAATATTCTTTTATAAGGCCACTAATTCCCTGGCCTTCATAATCGTAAATATTTTCTGATTTTGATGAATTTAACAGCGTTACAATACATTGATCCATGATGATTTTTCGAGTGAAGTGACAACAAAGGCAAAAAAGCAATAGATTCCATTGAGCTGTGGCCAGTGAAAGGCAGCGTCGCTGCTGTTAAACAGCTGCGTTACTAAGGTCATTTAGGTATTTGATTGCTGATTGGTTGGAAGGCTTTCTTTTGTGTGCGACTTTGAATGCCTCCTAAAGGCCTTCTGATTGGTTTATTTTAGAAAATTGTGTACATATTCTTAAAATAGACACGCCGAGCTTCCAAATGATGTGCGACATGCCAGGGGCTCTGCGAAGGATGTGCACTTTATTATCTGTTGAAAATGAGTAATTTTTCACAGTCTGTGCTGCTTAAAATCGATGACATGGAGTGAAAAAAAATTCATTTAATCACATTTCTAGCTTAATTTAGGTAAAATCAGTGAAAAAATAATATGCTTTAATGGTTTTCCTATGTGTTGGTGCAAAAATCTCATTTTACCCCAAAATGACCCTCACCACTCTTTGTTGCCCGCAGCAGCGATCAGCCCTGCGCGACTTATCTATCATTTTGTTGGAGGCTGTCACAAATATGAACTAAATTTGTTTTGAAATTGTGTGTGTGTGTGGTGACACGAGAGAGAAACAGTAAGAGAGAGAAACAACAGAACAGGATTCATCAGATAATGAATTTCCAATACTCTGTGAAGGAAGTTGTAGCTGCAGTGAATCGCTGAAGTGTGGGAAGGCTGCAGGCATTGACAGAACTCTTGAAACATGGCAGTCATGCAGCAGTTAATATCCTGACTGCCATATGCAACAATCTGGCACGCTTGGGAGTGGCCCATGCCATGGACTTCATCAGTAATCAATCATAACCCTAAAGAAATGTCCTGAAGAACTACAACCTAACCCTGCTTGGAGTCGGTGAAACCCGCTGGACACAGTCCAGACAGAAATGATTGACCTCGGGAGAGATGCTGCTATACTCAGGACATGAAGAGGACAATGCCCCCATACTCAAGGAGTCGCTTTGATGTCTACAACAGGTCAGTGGGTGCTTATTGGGTGGGAAGCTCATGGCCCAAGATTCATCACGGCATCCTTCAGAACCAAGAAGAAGAAGACCAACATGAATGTAATACAGTGCTATGCTCCTACAAATGACAGTGAGGAAACTGACAAGGACCAGTTCTACAATAGGCTGCAGTCCATCATAGAAAAGTACCCAGAGAGAGATATCACCATCCTGATGGGGGACTTTAACGCCAAGATTGGAAAGGACAACACTGGGTATGAGACTATCATGGGAAGCCATGGACTGGGGGACATGAATGAGAATGGTGAACGACTGGCAGACCTATGTGCACTCAACAACTTTGTCATCGGTGACAGCGTTTTCCCCCACAAGAACATCCACAAGGCCACCTGGGTTTCACCAGACCACAACAGAAAACCAGGTTGACCACATCTGCACCAATAAGAAATTCAGAAGGTCCATGCAGGATGTGAGGGCAAAGAGAGGAGCAGACGTGGCTTCAGACCACCACCTCGTTGTGGCCAGGCTTAAATCGAAGTTAAAGAAGAACTGGATGACGGCACATGCAGTTTGACACAAGTACAACACAGCTCTCCTGAGAGATACTAACAAGATCCAAGAATATAGAACAACTCAAGGCAACAAGTTTGAAGTTCTGCAAGAACTACTGGAAGAGGAAGATGGTACACTAGAGGACAAGTGGAAGGAGATCAAGGAGGCAGTAAAATCAACATGCCAGGAAGTGCCTGGCCACAGTAAGTACCAACACAAAGAATGGATCTCGGCAGACAGCCTATGCAAGATCCAACAGAGGAAAGAGAAGAAAGCGGCAATCAACATCAGCTGAACAAGAGCAGAGAAGGCCAAAGCACAAGCAGAACACACTGAAGCAAACAAGCAAGCAAAGAAGAGCATCAGAACAGACAAGAGGAAGTATGTAGATGACCTAGCAACAGAAGCCGAACAAGCAGCAAAACAGGGAAACATGAAAGGACTGTAGTATACCACCAAGAAGCTAGCAGGAAAGTACAGGAGGCCAGAACGACCAACAAAAGACGGAGAAGGAGGCAACTCACAGGAGAAGAGCAGCAGAAGAACAGATGGGTTGAGCACTTCGAGGAGCTCTTGAACAGACCATCGTCAGAGAACCCTCCAGACATCAAAGAGGCTGACTCAGACCTGCCTATAGACTGCGGGGCACCAGCCAAAGAAGAAATTGGGAGGGTCATCAAACAGTTGAAGAACGGAAAGGCGGCAGTACCTGACAACATCCCCACAGAGGCGCTGAAGACAGAGATAGAGACCACAGTAGAGATGCTTTGACCTCTCTTCAAGAAGATCTGGGAAGAGGAGCAAGTGCCAGCAGACTGGAAGGAGGGATACCTTATCAAGATTCCCAAGAAAGGCGACCTTAGCAACTGCGCGAACTACAGAGGAATCACACTGCTGTCAGTGCCAGGAAAGGTTTTCAACGGAGTCATTTTGAACAGGTTAAAGGATCCGTTGATGCTCAACTCTGCGACCAGCAGGCTGGCTTTCACAAGGATTGATCCTGCACAGACCAGATCGCATCATTGTTGAATAATCGAACGAGTGGAACTCATCCCTGAATGTCAACTTTATCGACTACGAGAAAGCCTTCGACAGTATAGACTGAGACACTCTGTGGAAGCTTCTCTGACATTACGGTGTGCCGGCCAAGATCACCACCATCATCAGAAACTCGTACGAGGCTCTGACCTGTAGAGTCATCCATGGAGGGCAGCTCACGAAGGCACTCGAAGAGAGGACTGGTGTCAGACAAGGTTGCCTGCTTTCACCATTTCTATTTCTACTGGCAGTCGACTGGATCATGAAGACCTCAACAGCTCAGAGAAGACATGGGATCCAGTGGACACCCTGGACACAGCTTGATGATTTGGACTTCGTCGACCACGGCTGTTCAGAGCAAGCCACTTAGTTTTGAGAGGCAGGGGAATTTACAGCTCGCCCACAGCTGCAGAGGCCAAGCCGTGAATGCAGGTCAGGGAAAGGGGTGTTTTCTGCAGGCTGCTCCCCACCAGCCAGCTAACCGTGCCGTACTCGGCGAACTGAATGTCATTTGTGTAAAGCCGGTCTGGCAACAGTGTGTTTGGCATTGCTGAGCGGCCATTACAAGTGGGGCTGTTAGTTTGACAATTAGTGGTTGTCATGAAAAATGTAATATATCTGTGCTTTTGAGATGACTGAACAGGCGAATTCCCAACAATTCTTTTAATACCAAACCCGACTAGGTTTATTTTCCTGTAGATAATGTGGATACGGCATGAAAGCTTGTACACAAGCGGTCAGGCGATATTCAAACAATGACAAACACACAATTGTGCAAAAATGACGTCATCACTTTCTGGGAAGTTAATTTTCCCTAGTGAACTAGTACACAAGTTTGATACATGCCTCTGTTTGGACTACAACAACAAAAATGTTGGATCAGAAATGTGTAAGCCTTGTTTGTTCGGCCCTTTAACTGTCTCGCATTGGACGGAAAAATAAAGCTGTGCGACGACCTGGCACTACTTTTGCACACTCAACATCAGATGCAAGAGAAGACAAGCAACGTAGCAGCCTTATCAGCACAAGTAGGGCTGAACATCCATAAAGGCAAGAGCAAGATTCTCAAGGCCGAAACTGTCAGCACCAACTCGATCATGCTGGACAGCGAGACGCTGGAGGAAGTAGAAGCCTTTACCTACCTGGGCAGTGTCATCGACAAGCAGGGGGACACAGACGCCAACGTCAGAGCAAGGATTAGAAAGGCCAGGGCAGCGTTTGTACTGCTACGGAACATCTGGAGCTCCAAGGAACTGTCAGTCAACACCAAAGTCAGACTCTTCAACACCAACATCAAGGCAGTTCTATTGTATGGAGCGGAAACCTGGAGAACTGCAGTTGCCACCACCAAGAAAGTGCAGGTGTTCATCAACAACTGCCTGCGCAAGGTTCTCCGCATCCGATGGCCAGACACCATCAACAACAACGAGCTCTGGGAGAGAACAAACCAGCTGCCCGCAGAACAGGAAATCGAGAAACGACGTTGGGGTTGGATTGGACATATACTGTGGAAGCCAGCAAGCAACATCACCAGACAAGCCCTAATATGGAACCCCCAAGGAAAACGAAAAAGAGGTCGGCCAAGGAACACCTGGCGCAGGGACCTGGAAGCAGACATCAGGAACATGGGGATGACTTGGAACCAGCTGGAGAAAAGAGCCCAGGACAGAGATGCCTGGAGGTCCTTGGTTGGCGGCCTGTACCCCAGGAGGGGTAATAGGCGATGATGATGATGATGACAGTCCTGTGCACTTTACGATTTTTGCATATAATCTCACGAAATTCAATACAGCTATACGATTGTACGTTTGAAAACCGAATTGTACGAAATTCTGATGACGGAGCTTACGAAAATGTGCTAAACACGTAATCCGGCCGAGTCCAAGAGTTTGGTCCAGCTTTCAAAAGT
This sequence comes from Conus canariensis, assembly GCA_033310375.1. Classification (NCBI taxonomy): domain Eukaryota; kingdom Metazoa; phylum Mollusca; class Gastropoda; order Neogastropoda; family Conidae; genus Conus; species Conus canariensis. The sequence continues at coordinate 27,267,667 of CM065716.1, read as the reverse complement.
TCCCATGGCACATGCGCACTTTCTGCCTCTGTGAATGCATATCAGCATGGCTTCTCGTTCAGCTTCAACTCACGCCCATGAAACAGACAACGAAAATTCAGATTTATTGGTGGAAGCTGTGGTCAAAAAGAAAAAGAAATATGAACAGAAGTACAAACCAGTGTATCATACAATTTTCAAGTTCATTACTGCGTCAAAGGAGGGCAATACGTTCGCACACGGCACAACGTGTAACTGTGAAATCTGGATTGCTCACAGAGGTTGTTTTGACATTCAGCGGCACATCGATAGCAAAAGTCACAAGGGAAACGGTGATTCTGGAAAACGGTAGGCTATGAACATTCAAAGTTCTTTCGTGAAGTAGAGTCCTGCTGGCACTTCTGATGAGAGACTGGAACATCAGACTACTCGTGCAGAGGGACAAAAAACTCCAAAATCCCCGAAAGGAGCACTGTCAAATGAAACTCTTGAAATGAAAGTCTCATCCTGAAGAATGATGACTGTTCTTCAATAGGTGCAGTTCACAGCCTCTCAGCTGACAATTTAAAAGCTGAAATCACCAAAATCTGAAATAAAATTCATATAATTGTTATGCTCTTCAGAACGACTGCTTATATGATGATAAAGATGATAAAGAAATGTCCAACACTTTAAGAACCATGACACTATATACAAGCTTGATCAGCTGCGCTAGTAAAATAATGCTTAGAATCATTGTGGATAGTTGCAACTGCAAGCTGATAACTATCATTTCTGAATTCTGCAAATGCACAGTTACCAGTGAACAGATTTTTAACCCATGTACCCTTTGCGAAAACGTCTCCAGCACTAGAGGGAGTTCACCACATCTTCACAGACCTCAGTAAGGTGTTGGACAGAGTGGCTGGAGGCACTATCGGTCACAGTCAAGAAATTTGATGTCAGGCAGAAGCTTATTAACACCAAATGGTAAGTGTGCTCCAAAGCAACCAGTGTGGTGCTTGTACAGACTGCTGTTAAAGAAGGATTCCATACTTCAGTTGGAGTTTGTCAGGGCTGCCTTCTGTCTCCCTTACTTTTCAAATATCTCTGGAATGCATCAAGCACTTAAAGATCATGTCAACACAGTCGGCATTGGAGGAAGAACCAACACAAATCATTTATTTGCAGGTAATGAACAAGACCTTGACAAGCTATGTGGCATGGTAATCGGCACTGAGAGGACCCAAGTGGATATCCAACCAGAAATCACCATCAGCAGTGATATAACTGTCCGTTGTCAGAACTTGAATCTGTTCAACAGTTTACTTACCTGAGATTCATCTTTAGCAGCAAGGGATTTAAACCAGAAATCCTCTGAAGGGCAGCAAAGACAGGCACAGCACTGCCCAGAGTAAACCTTGTATGGAAAGACGAGAACATCTCCATGAAACACCAGAGTAAGGTCCTGCATGCACTGGTGTATTCCGTCGTCTTGTATGCATGTGAGACATGGACTCTGCCAGCAGATCTGGAAAGGAGGAGCCATAGAAATGAGATGTTGCTGCAAGACACGAAACATCGGATAAACTGATCACGTCACCAAGCATCAAGTTCATCAAATCATCAGGCAGCGCATTGGATCATGTGAAAGCCTACTGACGTCAGCCAGGAGACTGTTATAATTATTTCCTAAAACTTAGGGATCAGGCTCGGTGTGAAAAATTTGTTTCCAAAATTTCAGCGAATCACAAAAATATTTAGGGGGTCACACTTTATAAGTGCTAGAAAATATACTGAAAACAACAACAACAACACAACACACACACACACACACACACACACACACACACACACACACACACACACACACACACATATGAGCGTGCTCTGACTAGCTGTCACACACAGAATACAGAAATACGCAGATAAAGAGAATGAGACAGAAATGGATAAGAGATGCTAATGACAAAGTTTACAAAAGCGCTGCATATTATGGTAAACATTATTTACTAGATTGGTGTTCTAGTGTAAGTAAACTCTTATCAAAGTAAATAAAAGTGAACATCTACACTGTCAGGATTTTAATAGTGAAACTCGATATTTGTGATGTCTTCTTCGATTACCATCACAGAATTACCACTATATGAGCATGGGTGCTACTTTTCTGTCTGGGAGACTGAAATCTGTTTTCTCGGCAAGGCCCCAAGAGAGAAACTCCGTTTTTCGTTTCGTTATTCAAAAAAAAAAAAGTTTTTTTTTGAAAAACAGTTGAATCGGCAGTATTATGACCGAAGCAGCACTGTAGCAGACGACCGGAAATGATGAAGCAGTCTCTATCATTGAAGACGTGTTGTCTTCAAGCGATCTTTGTTAGCCTACGTCGCGCCATTGTGCTGGTAGAAAAAGTTTTCCAGTGGCACTGCCCCTCCACCCTGCCGGAGCCAGGGCGGCCCCTGGACCCCTGCCTCATTTTCAGTTTTTTTCAGATTTTCAAACTGTCACCCTTGCATGAGCCATTTCCATCAGTGTTTAAATATTCATTGTTTGACCGTATGACCGTATTCCAGTCGCCAATGATCACTGAAAAGTGACAAACAAGAGGTGAGTGATGAACACTCATGGAACCTTTTACAAAGTCATCTAGGTTACCACTCTTGCACTGTGCTTAGCACATTCGAAAGTCCACAACGGAGCCATTTTAATCATCCAAACTGGCTATGTTGCATAGATCGCTCGACTTATGTTCCATTCACTGTATTATCACCTGCAAGACACAGCTGAACTGATTATTTTTAATCTAAAAAGCTCAATTTCATACAGTTTTCCATGCTTTTCACCCATGGCCAGATCACATGATCTTGTGGTCCAATCATAAACTGCATAGTCTGTTTTTATGACTATTGTTGGTTTTCAGTGGATAAGAGTTCTTAAGTGGAAGTTTTTTTTATCGATTTTGAATGTTCTAAAACGTCCAGGAATGTTACGTTTTCATCGACTTTGATTGTGGTGGATCGGACGAAAGTGGTTTTACATGACATGCTGCTTGGAGGGTTTTTTTTTTTTTGCTGTCCCAACCTCTGCGCCACCTCAGAGGCAGTGCACCCATGCCGCTCATTCTGACACCCCATCCACAGCCACAGCCCGGTCGGCCCTGCCACAGCCCTGGCACCGGCAATCCACAGGGAGCAGTCAGTGTCAAGTCGTCAAGAGGCAACACACCGGAGGAGACACTGAACTGCTGCCGAGTCACTTCGGTGGTGTTCAGTGGCGCCTGTTCTGATCTAACATATGCAGGACACCACCTACTAAGCCCCCTACTGACGACAATAATTGCTTAGTCACGGAGCCGGCCTGAGTGAGCTCTCCCTCCGGAGGGCGCCACCACGTCCGTCCAACGACAGCCCCCATGGACTCGCCAATACCGGTGACCCCGACGGAACCAAACCAAGGCCACAGACGAAGAGAGGACATCAGAACTGAGGTCACCATGAGAGCAGGGCATGAAGGGCCACAGAATTTGAGACTTTTTTTTTTTTTTTTTAATGCTGATCGATGAGAATGAGGATGATTAAGACGATGCTATGGATTTCCATTTCGGTCTGAGACTACATGACAGGGCTGTACTCTACGCTTCCTTTCATAATATATCCCGGCGTCAACCAGGCCTGAGAGATACAGGCACCTGCAGTGTTGGTCAGGAAATTTGAGCAACACTCTCAGAAACGCATCCATTAAGTGGATGAAACTCGACTGTGTGGTCCCAGTCTTCCCAACTGAGTCCGCAGCAAACTCAACTCTGGGTAGGAGCCGGTCGGGGCAGAAAAACCCACATGACTCTGATGGGATTCGAACCCACGACCTCCCAGCCGGGAGTCCGCGACGCTAACCATTCGCCACGGCGGCTGGTATGCTGCTCGGAGTTGTAATGTGTACAGTAGAAAGTCATTGCATCATGGTAAAATTTTGGTACGTTTTAGTGACACACTGGCCTGTATTCCAGTGCCTCCGATGTGAATTTTGTGCAGCAGAGACTCGGATCTGTGTGTAAGAACTCAGAGAGAAGAAAACTGCATTAGTATGGCCATGAAACTAGAGCCAGTGGCCTTGATGAAACAGTCCTCCAGGGAACTGTCAAAGGAGGGGGATAGAGGTAATGACTGGAAAAAGAAGGGCCAACAACATTGCAGAGTGGACAGGGGAACCATCTGCAGAGAACCAGGCCTTGGTACACAATCAGTAGAACTGGAAGAACCTTGTGAAGTTGTTCATCAGGGACTCTCCATGGAGTGAAGGGAAGAGGAGAAGAAGATACACTTAGAATATAAAGGTCACAGAAAATCTCTAACCTATACTTGTGCACTTATTTCAGACGAAAAATGCCAAAGGTAAAGCAAAGAAGAAGAAGAAACAGAATCAGGACATACGGGCTGTGGGTAAGTACGTTTACAGGGGATTTCTGTTTTGAAATGTGGGCTGACCTTACCTTACCACATGGATAAACAGACAGATACTCGGGCACACACACAGAAGCACACAGACACACACACAGAGAAGCGCACACACACACACACGCGCGCAAACACACACACACACACACACACACACACCACACACACACACACACACACACACACACACACATTAGTCATCTGGCATGTCTTGCAAATTGGTGACAAAAATAAAAGAAAAAAAAGAGAAGAGAAGAGTGTGTGATGGCTTTTAGTAGTTAGTTCTAGGGTGTTGAAAGTTAATCCGTTGACTGCCCTTGCACGAACGGTGTTCGAGGTGGTTTCTGGAAGGCTGTGTGCTGCACATTGAATGCCGTTCAAGGTAATTTCATCATCAAAATTTGGCAATTTAAAGAAGGGAGACAAGGAGAAAAAATGTTTTAAACAGTTTTAGGGACCCTAAAGGACGGTTTCTTCCCTTTCACGGGTTGCTGACTGACCGGCTCGCGTCTGTTTGGACGGTTGAACTTTGGCAAGGTTCGGCTGAGTCATTCTTGGTTCAAGATGGCGAGTCAAGCAGGCAGTTCATTCAGGCACTTGCCGTTTTCAAACGATCTGATGTTCTTGAAGTGCTTCAAGAAGTTATTTGAGACCGTGAAAGCGCTGACGAAGACTTCAGAGAAGTGAAACGAAGCAATTCGGAGGAGGAAGAAAGCGATCACAATCAACACACCACCCTTTGCTATCGGAGATTGGTGTTGATGACGAAGCTGATCCCCGACTTCGAACCGGTGCAAGTGGGGCCGAATCGGAGTGACAGGCCGATTCCGTCTACACCGACTGCCCCCTTCCTCCTTTCGTGAGAGGTCGGGGTGGGAGTCGAGGAAGGGGAGGGGGTTCAGGACAACGGCAAGGGTCCAGTGTGAGGGGGCGTGGCAGAGGAAGAGGGCATGGCACTCGTCAGTCGGAACTTGTTTCAGAATGAACAGATACCAGTGCTGATGGCCCAAATCCCGACATTTCTTTCACGGGTGATCCAGGTATCAAGGTCAACACTGACAATTTCAAGTCTGTGGATTTCATGGAGTTGTTTTTTGTGGTGGTGTGTGTGTGTGTGTGTGTGTGTGTGTGTGTGTGTGTGTGTGTGTGTGCATGGTGTATGTTGTGTGTGTGTGTGTGTGTGTGTGTGAGAGAGAGAGAGAGAGAGAGAGAGAGAGAGAGAGAGAGAGAGAGAGAGAGAGAGCAGTGCTTGTGCATGGTGTGGGTATACAGTGTGTGTGTTTGTGTGTGTGTGTGTGTGTGTGTTGCTTTTGAATATGGTGCTTGTGCACAGTGTGTGTGTGTGTGTGTGTGTGTGTGTGTGTGTGTGTGTGTGTGTGTGTGTGTGTGCCCAACTGTGTGTCAGTCAGCTATAACTGGCATTTATTGGCAGTAGTGTGGGATCCTTGTCCTTCTGTCCATAGGTTCTGTGGTGTGGTGTATTCTCTTTGACACTGGTGTATTTTTCAGTTGTTAGTGTGCTTTCATCATCTGTGGTGTGGCCTTTTGTATCTCATTTCTATCTTTAGTAGTCTTTTTTTTTTGTTTTTGGTGTGGTTGGTTTTGCAATGTTTTATGTATTACCTTCTGTGGTGATGACTTTTTATAAATAGCATTTAGTTCATGAGTGAACCAAATTACATATGTGAAAGAAAACAGACTGAATAATTGGAAGTTACACTGAGTGTTGTTGTTTCATCTCTGCTAAACAAGACCAATTCCCAAGAGGCTTGCAAGATGTGCAGACTGATGCTGTGGATAATGTGTGATTCCCATGTTCTTTCCTGCTTTACCTGGACTGGAGTGCTCCCTATGATATGGGTTGCTAAACATTTTATGCATTGTCAAGCTTTATTGTGAATACAGATGTTTGTCCTGAAGTTCAAAGGATATTAACACCAGTTTTTGTGGTATTTCATTGTTATTTTAGTGCTGTAGTTTTTATGTTCTGAAAGTGTCTGTTTTTCAAACAAAACATTCATCATTATATATATTTTTGGTCTACTCATTACAAACAAAATCAAATTATTGTGATATCTGGCTGTAGCCAAGGATATAACAAGAAAATTTCCCAAGTATCTAAGATAAACGTCAAGAATTGAAAGAGCAGTGGGCATATTAGTGAACTTACCTAAGAAAACAGATGAAAAACTACAAGACAAGATCGGAGTGCTAGGACTGAGTGAGACAAGGAGGCTACAATCAGGACAGCTGAGACTTTCATCTGGAGAACAGCTGCTGTACTCAGGACACAGAGAGGATGGAGCTCCCCACACTGAGGGTGTGGCCCTGATGCTGGCACCAGAGGCGCAAGGGGCACTCATCGGATGGGAACCTGTCAACTCCCGCATTATCACAGCCAAGTTTACCATGAAGAAGAATGACATCAGGTTGAACATCATTCAGTGCTACGCTCCCACCGGTGATGCGGGAGAAGAGAAGAAAGATGACTTCTATCAGCAACTGCTGACAGTGATAGACAAAAGAGGAGCAAAGGACATAACCATACTGATGGGAGACTTTAACGCCAAGATCGGAACGGACAACACAGGCTATGAGGACATTATGGGGACATATGGACTGGGACAGATGAACGAGAATGGTGAGTGTTTTGCAGACCTGTGCGCCCTGAACCAGCTGGTGATAGGAGGAAGCATCTTCCCTCACAAGCGCATCCACAAGGCCACATGGAGATCCCTGAACCACGTCATGGAGAACCAGATTGACCACATCTGCATTAGCTGCAAATTCAGGAGATCATGGCGGGATGTACGAGTGATGAGAGGTGCTGATGTGTCATCAGACCACCACCACCTTTTAAATACAGTGAGACTTCACCTCAAGAGATTCACCAACTCCAACAACACATGGACAAGGTACAATGTTGGACTGCTCAGAAACGGACACACAAGCAGCATTCCAGATCAGCCTTTCCAGCAGGTTCCAGCCGCTACAAGAGCTGATAGAAGATGGTGAGATGGACATTGAGACTCAGTGGGAACACTGCAAGAAGCTCTGGCATGACACAAGTGAAGAGATCCTTGGCAAGAAGAAGACCCAGCACAAGGAATAGATCTCTGCCGACGCCATCCACAAGCTGGAAACAAGGAGAGAGAAGAAAACTACGCTGAACACAAGCCAAACAAGAGCAGCTAAGGCAAAGGCACAGGAAGAGCACACAGCAGCGAACAGAGAAGTAAAGAAGAGCATCAAGAAGGACAAGAGGGACTACTTTGACAACCTGGCCAGTCGAGCAGAGGCAGCAGCCGGACAGGGGAATCTGAAGGACCTGTACCTGGTGACCAAGAAGCTGACGGGTAAGTTCCAGCAGACAGACAAGCCAGTGAAGGACAAGAACGGAAACTCACTGACAGCAACCGAGGAACAGCTGAAACGATGGGCAGAACACTTTGGGGAGCTGCTGAACCGCCCTGCCCCTGACACACCACTAGACATCCCACCCGCAGAGACAGAACTACCCATGAGCTGTGACAAACCCTCAAAGGCAGAGATCAAGAAGGCCATCATCACTCTGAAAAAGTGGAAGGCTGCAGGGCCGGACGAGATACCAGCAGAAGCCATCAAAGCAGACATACAGACAGAAGTCAACATGCTATACAGCCTCTTAGCAAGATCTGGGAGAAGGAGGAGGTACTGGCCCAGTGGAAAGAAGGAATCATCATCAAGCTGCCGAAGAAAGGAGACCTCAGGGACTGCAGCAACTACTGAGGGATCATGCTCCTGTCAACGCCAGGCAAGGTTCTCAACAGGGTTCTACTGGAGAGAATGAAAGGCTGTCGACCCCAAGCTTCGAGACCAGCAGGCAGGCTTCCGGCGGAACAAATCATGTGCTGACCAGATCGCCAGCCTGCACATCATCGTGGAGCAGTCGCTGGAGTGGAACTCCCCCCTCTACATCAGCTTCATAGATTAGATTATGAGAAGGCCTTCGACACTGTGGACAGAGAGATGCTGTGGAAGCTGCTGAGGCATTACGGAGTCCCTGAGAAGATCATCTCCCTCATCCTGTGCACCTACCAGGACATGAACTGCAGGATTGCCCATGCCGGTCAACTGTCTGAAAGTTTCGAGGTGAAGACCGGAGTTCGGCAGGGGTGCCTGCTGTCGCCTTCCTCTTCCTCCTGGTCATTGACTGGATCATGAAGACCACTACAACAGGCAGGAACAACGGTATACAGTGGACACTCTGGACGCTGCTGGACGACCTCGACTTCGCTGACGACCTGGCGCTCCTGTCACACATCCACAGCCAGATGCAGGACAAGACCACTCGCTTGGAGACCACATCAGCCGGGACAGGGCTCAAGATTAACAGGAAGAAGACTGAGCTGATGAAAATCAACACCACTGCCAACACATCAGTCACAGTCGGTGGAGAGCCCATCAGGGAGGTGGAGTCTTTCGTCTACCTGGGAAGTGTGGTTGACCAACAGGAAGCACGGACCGAGACGTCACAGCCAGAATCGGCAAGGCAAGAGCAGCTTTCGTCATGCTCAAGAACATCTGGGCATCTGGAGGACTCGGCATAAGAACCAAACTCCGCATCTTCAACTCTAGTGTGAAATCAATTCTGCTCTACGGATGCGAGACATGGCGGACAACACAGACGATGCAACAAAAGATTCAGACATTCTTCAACACCTGTCTGAGGCGCATCTACAAAATCTGATGGCCGGACAAGATCCGAAACGAAGATCTGTGGGAGCGTGCGGGACAGGAACCAGTGGCCAAGCAGATACTGCGAAGGAAGTGGGGCTGGATCGGATGCACCCTCAGGAAGCCAGCATCCAGCACCACACACCAAGCCCTGACCTGGGACCCTGCAAGGAAAGAGAAAGAGAGGCCGGCCTCGCAACAGCTGGAGGCGAGACACTGAGGCGGAGTTGAAACAACAAGGGACCAACTGGACTGGAATGACCAGAACAGCCCAGAACAGAGTGCAATGGCGAAGGGTCGTTGATGGCCTATGCTCCACTGGGAGTGATAGCATAATGAAATGAATGACCTAAGAAAACAATATTGTGTCCCTTGATACCTGGATTGTACTGTACCCCAGAAATACATAGATTTATCACATAAAACAACAATTATGGGTTGTAAGTTCACTACCAAACATCTGCACAGGTGTTCAGTAAACACTAAAACCACTTTTTGCTGGGTTTGTATTTTTTTGTTCTGCTGCTGTGGGGTTTTGTATGCTTGCAAAAAATGCTTTTTAAAAAAAAAGTTAAATTATAAGATTATTTATTATACTCAGAATGAACAAAATCAAATATTATTTGCAGATATTATAACCTTGGGTATAAGAAGAAAATATGCCAAAAATCTAAGAAATATCTCCACAAATAAATGAGCACTGATCAAATTAGTGAACCTACTGCAAAAAGTCAAATTTTGCTCCGGCACACAGTAGTACAAAACTGATACAAAATAGCGGCAGGCAGTTAAGGGCTTAATTAGGTTTATTGTTGTTGTTGTCGTACCCCGGCTAAAAGACTCCAGGGATCATCCGAACAACCGAAGTACTTGGACACTATGGTACAAATACATCAGCTAGGGATGAAAACATTACGTATGTGACTGTTTTTGATTACCCTGCCACGTGGGCGGCCACACTCCGACTTCAAGGGATTTTGGAGACTGATAATGTTATGCTAGGAGCTTGTCACGACTGAAGACAATCCCCGCATAACTATGCAGAGCAATAACAACATTTTGATGTAGCCTTGGTGTTCTAGCCTATGTCAGTTGGTCTGACACACCCTTAAGCCAAGGCGGAATTAGGTTTATTTTACTCAGTTGTTGCAAAGATGGTGTCAATAGGAGGCTGAGCTTGGTAGCCATGTCATAGCTGCAAATCTCACAGACATGATACATTATTGTGGCTTGATTTGCATATAGAATGCAAAGTAAATGGTAAATTGTTACCTTAAAGAGTATTGTGCAGCACTGAAGTGAATAGCTTTGTGTTAGAGTTTAACCCCTTCGCTGCTATCATATTTTGCTAAGTCCCATGCTGGACGAAACAGAAAGAGTGTTGAATCATGACGAACAGTGTTCGTCAAGTGAGCATTGCAGACAGCACTTCTTATGATGAACGCCATTCGTCAACAGCGCAGTGAAGAGATTAAAAAGAAAAAAGAAAAGGCAGTGCCTTTTAGAAGAAAAAGATGATCTGAGTAACTCTTCAGTATTTTGTAAGAGTTCATTTTGAGACCAGTTACTTTGTAGAATGTTTTTTTGTCTGCCTTTTATGTGGTATATTCAGGGATCATAAGAACCACCTTAACCTCTTTGAATTTCACAATCCGTTTCAAAGCCTTAACTTCTCTTTGAAAATTGAAGAAATTGTGCTACGAAATCTTGTAAAACCTGGCTTGTTTTTTTTTTTCTTTTCTTTCTTTTTTTTTTTCTTTTCTTTCTTTTTTTTTTTTTCCCTTTTAGGAGGGTCTATTATAAACTTGTTTTACATAGTATTAACAAAGATAAATGTTTGTAAACTCCATTTAGAAATGCATGTTGTGTCTTGCCTTTCCCATTTATTTCTTCTTGAAACTTCAAATTCCATAGTGGAAATGTTTGAACACTTTTTGAATTCAGATTTGTTTCACAGAAGATATTTTTATGGACATGTATCCCTTATGAATCTTTCTTTTCCTCTGTCTGTGATGCAAATATCTGAAGTTCATATTTCTAAAAATCAGAACAAGTAAGTTGTTTTACAAATGACTTGTAACTCAGTGTTTGAACTTTTGACAGTTAATCCACACGTAATTATATTTACAAAAATTAGTCTCTTGTTACCCAGTCTAAATGGAAACAGGTAGATGGATACCAACTCGGTAAAGTTGTTTCTTTTTTTTGAATAGTGTGTCATGTATTAGTGGTGTTTTTGACCTTCTTTTGCAGATGAGGTATTCATGCCCAGACCAGAAGAAGAACTGGAGAGCAATGACATGGATGAAGCTGACAGGGAATTAGAGATGTTTAAGAGGTAAGGATTTGCATGGTGTTTTGTGCATGAATTTCATAAGGGGAAAAGCAAACTTGAAATGGTTTATTGAACGTTTGCAGCTGCCGCCTCATCTCTACAGATGAACAAGTGGCGGCAGCAGTATGAAGAGTTCATATCCTGGAACAGGAAGAATTATTTGGACATTGTACAAATTGTAGCAGTGTTTGATTGTAGCTCCCATGAAAAAATTGATTAATTTTTGCCACTGAATTTGTAGAATGAAACTTGTGGACTTTGCATTTGTAAGAGTCGGTGACAGCGTGAAATTCAGGGCTGAGCATGAAAAAAATTGTGGACTGATAAAGACTTGTATGAAAAGGCGGATTTTTATAGTATTTATTATATACTTATGATGCAGAATTCAGTAATTACAGACAATTATGAAACATGCACGCACACACAGTTGGTGATGACAAAATGGCTTGTCTAAACAAGAAGTATTCAGTTTTTGATAAACTGGCTGAAGAAGTTTTAAAGTGAACCCTGCCTTCACCCACCCCCATCCCCCTCCACTCCCATTTCCTTCCTCCCCATCTCCCCCATCAGTTTGGTTGTGTGTATCTTTGAGAATTTTACAGTGAGGTGTGATAGTGTTTGGTCTCAAAAGTGAATTAGGTTTAAAAAAAAAAATCCTCACATTTCTGGTAGACTGTAGTTTCAGTAGCTCTGCCAGCTCTCAGGATGTATGTTATTCAACTGAGTGTTCAGTTCATGGTGACAGTTCGAGACTGGACTGTTAGAGTTGGGGGAGAACTGAACTGTAACAAATCTTGTGGGGAATGTACCAGGCCAACATTTCATAAGTCCTTATGTGCTAATGTGTGTATGTAAGCTGTGTGTGTATACATGTAATGTTCGAAGTTGCATAAGAGATTATATTGTACAGTAGAAGCTCCTTATTACAACTTAGAAAAATCAGCAGAAATCAGGTCTTGGTATGGAGAGGACTCAACACAGAGAATGATACAATAGTAGAGGTATTCATTACCATCGGTCCTAAAGCATTCACACAGTAAATCAGATGGTTAAGATCTAAGTGTATGAGTCATTCTGTATATGTACAGCGTAAAACTTGCCCATCAAGTTTGTGTTGTTACAACAGAACATTTGTTTATTTGCCCTCTCAAACCCACTTTGAAAAAGTGCCCATGTGTCATTTTTCTCATTCTTACCTGTCCACACAGTGCCTAATCCCTACCTGGCAGAGAATATCACCATATCATCAGGACCCCCCCCCCCCCCCCCCCCTCCAAACAAAAAAAAGGACAAAATAGGAAGAGTGGGGAGCTAACTGCACCTCCATTCTGAGCTAGCCATTGAGAGTAGTCGACCTTTATTAGTGCACTTTGGTGAATCATACCGAACTAGCTCAGTCTCCCTTTTTTCCTTGGTAGAGGAGCACACCCTTCTCTGCTCTCCGGAAATCAGACTTGGTGTTTTTGTCACTCGTGGATTCTCACAAATGTCCATTCATGCTTTTGCTTCTGTCAGAGAAGCTTCTTTCTTCCACACTTCTAGGAGAATGGCTGGTAGGCTACACATATTTGAGAAATGGGGGTGGGGGTGGTGTGTGGGCAACTGTTTGTGTGTGTGTATGTGGTTTTTACTGATAGTGTGAGAATGTAGTTGCAGTATTTCAGTATCATTTGCAGTGGTTTCTTTGGATATAATTGATTTTACTATGGGAAAGAGACTTTGTTGCTGACTTAACCTGATTCTCTACAATTGGAACAAATTCGTTTGAGAAATGAAGCCATATTTTCAACTCAGTTTCCACTGATTGATCTGTTGTTTTCAGATTTGTGATGGAAACCCCAGCACCACCTAGAGAGAGGCAGAAACTTGACATCAATCTGAACATGAAGGACATCTTTTCCAAGAAAAAAGGCGGCATGGGCTGCATCTGAGCTGTGACACGGTGGCAGCTCTTGCTGCGTTAGTTTCAATTGAGCATGCTGGACTTGTATTTCTCTGAACCGGCACTGGTGCCACCAACTTCACTGCTGTCGTTATAGAACAGAATAGATTCTGTCCAATGCTTAAATGGGAAAATGTTTTTTTCTTTCGAGAAGGAATGCGTTCATATATCTTTAAGAGCAATCATTTTATGTACCATGACTTTTTTTTTTTTTAAAGGAAGTAGGGCACTTGTATGTGTGTTGAGTACCCAAGTTTTGTGACATCTACTAAATTCTGGTTAAAAGTGTAAAATAACACATTGATCAGAAATTTTTTTTTTTTTAGTTATACATCTGATTAATACTGAATAAAAAAGGAAATGAATGTAATGGACTGGATTATTTTGCTTAAATAGTCGAAACGTTTTATTAGGGCAGACTGTGAAATTGGATTGTATCTAAAACATTTAGAGCCATGTTGAAATAATTTCTGAGCTGATGTTTTTTTGTTTAGTTTATGGACAGTTTCAGGAAGGTGATTTTTTTTCCTGTCCCAGTATATACATAGAGGCAAATGCTTATGTATGCCCAAGGCAGGTGAAGAAGATAAGAAAAGAACTCCGTTGTTAGGAAATTTTGAGCATATAGAAAAGAAGTCCGTTGTTAGGAAATTTTGAGCCTTTACTCGCTTCTGGTTGATTTATTACTGGTAGGATTTTTGGAGAACTTCAGAAGGAAGAGTTTTATTGTTCATGAGAAGGATGGGAAAGGTGGCATTTGATGAGCATGAAGTGATATACTGTATTACATTGAAATAGCCCAGTCCTAAAGACTTTTTTTTTTCAGTCAGTCTTATTTTGAGTTCATTATTTTAATTTTTTTTGGTTGAATCTTTGACTGATTGTAAAGAGTGATTTTGTTCTAATAATGTCTCTCAGGCATATGATGCTGTGCCTTGAGGATGCATGGATTATATGCCTGTGATCTGTAATGCTGAGTGTAACTATTATACCTGTTACATTAACTTTTAAGTGGTAGTCTCTTTCCATTTGGTGAGTGCCAAGAACTGTTTTCAGGCAGACTTATTTTCATCGGTCAGTTTTTGGTTTAAAGTGAAGTTAGATGGTTTCCTTTCGTATCCCTATTTCCTTGTGTTACAGCATGGTGGTTATTACCTCACAGTGTGATCATCAGGCCCTGTGCTTTTGTCTTAGGTTTATCTTTTCACCCTTTTTTTTTTGATTGTTTGTCTGTGAGGAACTTTTGTTCCACCCAAATGCCTATTGCGTGCGGATTTTCTACGGTCTGTCTGATCTGGATCCATTACAAAAAGCCAAGATGGAAAACAAAATTTGGGACAGACATGTAACTATGTTCTTTGAAGTTTTTTTTTTTTTTATAAAATCACGGAACTGAATTTATTCTTGCATCTGCAGAGATAGATTAGTCTTTCAGTAGCAGCTTTGAGGAATTCACTGAATGATTCTGTGGGCTCAAGTGTAGACTTCAGTCGGAAGTGGTGTGAAAGTTGGAGGTAAAAGGACACCAAGAATTCTTGGATTATATAGACAAAAGGATAGTATACCCATCTGTCATCTTTTAGTTTTTAAACTGTTTCCATTTTTACTCAAATCATTTAGAATTGAAGGAGCTGATTATTTTTTTTTGTTTTGTCTGTGTGTGTGTTTGTCTGTGTTCTTCTTGTTTTAATTTGTTTTAAACAAGGTTTCAGTTTCCAGTTTATACAGGCCTTCTGACTTGGCCTACAACAGTCGGTATGATGTGTTAGGCTTCTTGTGTGTACACTTCGTTGATCATAATGCATGTTATGACCAGAAAGCCACTGAAGCCAACATTTTGTCAATCATAGTGCATGCTATGACCAGAAAGTCACTAAGACAACACCCCTTGGGTTTTCTGTTCCACATTATTATGAAGGCCATTTGTTTCTTCATACATTTGTTTTCTCCTTACAGAATGTGTATTTGTTGAATGATGTCATTTCATTGCAATGATAACGAATTACCGTGCTTCGCCAGCCAAAGATTGTTGCTTGTTGTGATAGTCTGGCGTTTTAGAGGAGAGATGTGGATGTCAGGCAAAAGTGAGATGGTATGGAGTATGGTACAAGGAACTATTGCCGACATGATGTGATTACTGAACAAATGACAAACTTCTGCCCTTCCGGGCAGGACCTTGATTTGCACACCTGCATGCGTTGTCGTTTTGTTGATGTGGTACTTCGCATTGAAAACCAGAGCATTCTGTTCTGACTATATTGCTGCGACGTTTGCAGAGCCGGCAGTATACATGATGGTGCATTTTCTCATTGAAAACCGGAGCATTCTGTTCTGACTGTATTATTGCTGTGACATTGTCCAGCGGTATGCATGCTGCTTGAATAGCACAAAAGTGATGTGTACATGGGCTGCTTTTTTGAGAAGTCGCGTATAATTTGAGAGCACACCTAGCAGCCAGTCCCTGGCCAACCAATGTCTTTGATCATGTCTTTTTGTGGAGCTTTCAGTGGGCTGGATAGGGGACCGTCTTGTCTAGGCAAGCGACCCATCTCATCACAAGCATTCAGTTGTTGATTTGGTTTCTTGTGTTTTTTTTTTTACCCAAAAGTCTGCATGCTGGTTTAGCGTATTGGTTTTTGTTTTTAAATTATGGGTTGCTGTGGTGACTGCTATGCAAGATAGGAAGTAAACTAGGGAATGGGGTAGGAGGAAGACTCATCGTCTAACCGAGGTAGACAAGGATGCACAGAGTGAATACAGCGGCAGAGGATGAGAACTGCCTCCTCCTCCTCACACCCTTTTCTCTGCTGTCCCCCTGTCAAGAGTGATGCTTGCTGTAACTGTTGAGTGCTTCTGTGAATTTTGATCATTGTTTTCCCCCACATGCATACTGGACAGCCCTGGAGTGGGGGCTTGGCCAACTCTGATGGCTGGCCGGTGGAGGTGATGTGCTTCAGCACTCATCAGTGGTTTCCTCGGCAGAGGAACACATGGACTTAAATAAATAATGTACACTTTTGGAAATGCATTTTTTTGGTTCTTGTTGGGTTGTGCGATTGATGTGCAAAGGGAGTTGTGATGAAAGGATTTAAGATTAAACATGGACCCAAAGGGTTGACAAGACTTGAATTAAGTAGTTATCTCTGATGATTACATTCCATCTGTTCATCTCTACTCTTTTTAAAAAATTCTTATAGGTTTAGGATTTCAAGATGAGCAAGTGGCTCCTCAAAACAAAGCAGACAGACAAAAACCCCAAACTGATTGCCAGACATATTTCAAAATTGATCGAAAACAAAAAGCATTGATTCTCAAAAAATCATATCTTTCAAACATAGAATCATTATGACCCCAGTCAAAGACTGAGGAGGGTTTAGTATTTATACAAACGTGTTGCTACTGATAGTGTAGTTGCTATCGACAAGCAATTCCCATGGCAGCAGTTCTAGTCAAGATGACAACCAGTACTGCAAAGGAGAATACACATTCAGTCTGGTGTGTGTGTGTGTGTGTGTGTGTGTGTGTGTGTGTGTGTTTTAATAAAAAAAAAGTGTTTCAGAGTTTCTTTAAAACATACAACATTAAAAGTTTGCTGTTCAGGAACAGTCCACACCACAGGTCCACTTAACTCTTTCATTCCTACTTTTCTATGAACCATTACTTCCTCTTGTTCCTAGATTTTAATGTAAGAGTATTCCCTTCATTCCTGGATTTAGAAAAAAAAAAAGGTGTAAAGTGAGAACTGCCACATACGCAGTAGCAAACCGGCCAGAATAGAGCGGCGACCACTTTCCACCGCTGTAGGGGCCGTCTGGCATCCATACCATTCATAAACTCTGCTGCGCAAGGGACCCGGTCATGACTTGTACCGATGACGCGACTCGCGCGAAGTTCAAAGCGCTTATCGCGAGAATCAATTTTCCGGCTGCAGGAAAGAAAGGAGGGATTTTCTGCTGCCTGGTTTTCCGGGCTGCAGGAAGGAAGGGTAAGTTTTCTGCAAGCCGGAAAACCGGGTTGTAGGGGTGAAAGAGTTAACGTACTGTTTTGAACACAATGTAACAGATGGCATGCACACTACCTTGACGAAGAAGATTACTGATACAGAACAAAAGAAAATCCTGGACCACTTGTGAGATGGAATGGTTTTATTCCCTTCCAAAAGAACATAAGTTAGTGAACTGGAAATTACAAAGTGGAAGAGCAAGCATATTCCACATCAAAGTCTGGAAGGGAGATGCAAATCAGTACACAGGGTACAGTTTGTTCCAGGAAAATGCGTTACACATCCATATCTGGATGTGAATAGGCAAACAACAGTCTTAGTCCAGTTCTTTTCAGGAACAAATTTGTTCAGTGGAAACACATTATGGCAACTCTCATCTTTACATACAAAAAATAAAATCTCCAATGTATATGTATGGCCATCCAACCATGCATGCTTTCACACTCTCCAAAAGACCAACAAACGAGAAAAAAAAAATTACAAAGTGGAGTGATAAATGGTTTAAAGCAATCTATAAAAATTTGAGTTAAATATCTAAGATGTAGGAATTCTGGAGTTACATTCCTTGACCTTTTAAAAAAAAAAAAAAAAAAGTCAATCGATGATATCCATACAAAAATATATGACTGGGGTACGGAGTTATGAGAGAAGCCCAATTTAAGAAGACCAGCCAACACTGGATGCAGTAACATTTGTACACCGAGTATGAATAACCTTTATTCACACACACGCATACACATACGCACATGTTGCACACACACACATACACACACAGGCATGCCTGATGCAGGTTCCAGAATGTGAAAATACAGACAATGACTTGCAACCAACTGCTGCAACATAATGCAAGTTTGGTACATGTTCAGTCCCTCAGTTAAGGCACATAATGCTGTAATTTGTAAGATGAGAAATCACTGCAAGCAATCCTAATCGGCATACTATCGAGGAGTAAAACTGGCCGGCTGTATCTAATTCACCTATTTTTCACTTGCAATAGATGTGTGCAACAATCATTCTGGTTGTGTTCGTATGTTGTGCTTCACGTTAATCTTGTCATCTGAGATAAAAAGCAACATGCATGCCACTTCCATGTTGCAAAAAGTGTGATGTTCAAAGACCATATAGGCTCGTGGCATCTAGTAACAAAACCTAACAAGTAAACATATGAACATACACTTACGATGGTGTGAGTGTGGAGTGGAGATGAGTGTTCAAGTGACTACGATGGTGTGAGTGTGGAGTGGAGATGAGTATTCAAGTGACTACATCTTAAGTTGTATGACATCTTGATAACCACCGTATGGGAGGTTGAGGGGGGAGGGAGGGAACAACGTAACCTCCCAGCATTTAAATACACGCACACAAATTACCTATTTCCTCCGTTCACATTCTTTCAAACACACACGCATGCATACACACATTATGTTAATTTTTGGTGTCAAAAATCATACTTCTGCTTCCTATTTGATCCAATGGAGGACAAAAATATTCAATATGTAGCCACAAAATGGCTGATGCCTTAAAAATTACATTCTCCATTTTCTTGGTATTTTCTGAAGGCAACAACATTCAACACTTCTGCACAGTAATTCAATCATTTTACGCCTGCTCCCCTTCCCCTTCCCTTCCCTTGAAATCCACAGTGAAGTGGACAATTGGTCTGCCTGATCCAAAGGCACCCATTAACTATTATAATAATGTTTCTGTGCACTTTGAAAGTATTTTATGAAAAGCTGATACCTGAACAAAGACAGAAAGCTACTACATAATTGAGTTCTCAAAGCTAAAACTGTTGCTGAACATGCTGTTCTGTGCATTCACTGCCAACAGTATTTTTGCATTGTTCAGGTATGGACAAGTATAATGGCAAGCCTTGGACCTCTTATGCATGAACATGAACACAAACAACAAAAATCCATCATTTGTATCACTTTCTTACAGATTGAAATTTCTACTTTGTGGCATGGAGTTACAGGTGTTCGCCAAGCAGCTATGGTCCTGAAAAGCACACAAGTTGTATCTATGCTGGCAATCCCTAGCACATCAGTTGGATCTAGTTGCATCTATGCTAGTAATCCCTAGATTGCTGATTACAGTATCACATTCATCGTAAGCAGAAAATATCCTTGATCAGAACAAGGGTGCTTTTTCACACATGACTGGCCCCAAAACAAGTATCTATATTTTCTTCAGCTCTGCTGAAGACGCAACAAAACCACTGAATAATTCAAACAAGCAGTCATGTGAAAATAATCGCTGGACGACAAAGTCTTTTCAAACAAATAAAATGTTTTCGACACGCACGTCTTTACAAACTCTCTCTTGTTCCACAAGTCATGTGAAAAAAAAAGCAATGGACAGCTTAAAGTCTTTTCAAACACATAAAATGTTTTTGACGATGCACATTTTTACCACTTCACTCATGATTCACAAACTCCCCACTTCAATTCTTCTTGGTGAAAGGTGTTTTTCATTTGAATAACTGTAGACGACCCAGCCACACAGGAAACAATGTGCTCCACTTTCAGAGGATGAAGATGGTAGCGCTGAACATGAGAAATGTTCAAATCACATGCCAAAGCTGTTCATGAATTTTGGGACGGATGTACTTGGAGTAATGTTTGTATGAAGTGAAGCTGAACACAACATTTGAGTGTTGATGACTATGAGCACAAGAGCAGTGATGTAAATAACTTTTTGTGTGAACGCACAGGCATCTGCAAAAGCCCTGTCCCTTTCTGAATGCACTGCCATTTGTATAGGGCCTAATGCCGCAGGCGTGTGCCCACAGGGAAGTTCTTCTGAATGTCGGCCTCAAACTCCTTCAGTCTGTGCTCCACGTTCTTCTGACGATGCATCAACTGGCGATGAAGATCTTCAGCCTGCAACACAGTCATCAGAGTTGGTTATGCATATGTGGGGAGGGGAGGGGGGGGGGGGGGGGTTAAGGATGGAAAAAAGGGGACTTCTCCAGCCTTCTCAGCCCCCCCCCCCCGTCATCTACAGCTTACCAAGGCAGCTTGATGCTGGTTGTTTACTTCTCTGAGCCTGCAATTTCTTATTGTCTTTCCATTTTTCTCATGACACTCCTGTCAGCATTACATCACTTGACAACTCTTCCCACCGCATTTTCAAATACAGACCACAGACTGCTATAATCATGCCAGCTTTTTGAGAAAT
Organism: Conus canariensis; assembly: GCA_033310375.1. NCBI lineage: Eukaryota > Metazoa > Mollusca > Gastropoda > Neogastropoda > Conidae > Conus > Conus canariensis. The sequence goes on along the minus strand of CM065716.1, from coordinate 27,247,082 downwards.
CAGTTCATGGGCATTTCTGGTTAACTGCCAATTCCATAAATATCATGTCTAGTCTGTTTCAAGTTATGATCAGGATGCAGTAGGCACTCAGCTGACAAGAAATAACAAAGGTATATATAAATGTCCACACCATGGACACATCACATTCAACATTTTTCAACGTTATAATGATGAAGTAAGCTGATACTGTACTTTTAAAGAATAAAAGCCATCAACTCTCACAAAGCATGATGCAAATGTTTGGTGTACTTATAAAACTTGTTTCAAGCATAAAATCAAAGGCCTGTTGTACAGTACTTTAAAGACAAAGTAATGGATTAAACTGTCATAATCCAAATGTTTCTCATGATTTGTCAATGGCTGTTTAACAAGCATATCAACTTTTATTTTGGCAAAAATTACCCCATTCAAAAGTGTGTTAACAAAAACAAGATCTGTTCCAAAAGTAAAAAAAACAAATGTGAATGTGATGTGTTTAATGAAGCGTCTGGACATATGTGTGAATTCTCTCTCTCTCTCTCTCTCTCTCTCTCTCTCTCTCACACACACACACACACACACTGTATACATACATATATACATATACATAAAATATGTGTGAGAGTGTGTGTGTGATAAAATGTGTGTGTGTGTGTGTGTGTGTGTGTGTGTGTGTACATAGTATGTATAGAGAGAGAAAGAGTGTGTGTGTATATATATCTTTATACATACATACATCTATCTATCTATCTATCTATCTATCTAAAAGTTCCTGATACATAAAAGTTCCTGATTCATCCGTCTATGCATTAATCGGTAATGTCATAATTTCTTTCAGGATGAACAATAAGTAAGGAATACCAAAGGGGTGGGGAGTGGGAGGTGGGGAGGGGAAGAGGGGGTAGGGCTCTCATCTTTGCTTCCAATCTTCTCCTCTATTTTGCACATGAACAAATATGGGTACACCATACACACCCACACAAATGCTTTGTCTCTTTCTGTGTTTGTTAAACTCTGGAAACAAAAGCTTTGAAGCATCAAACTTGGTAGATAACACATTTGTATTTGAATTAGCGTACATACACACCTTAATGATTAATGGCATAAAAAGTTACAAAAGCATCCTTATTACTGTTAAAAACTTATGTTACACACCATGCAGTTTGAAATGCATGTGAGAAGGCCATGTAGAAAAAGCGTTTTAAAAAGTTTATACATTTACTCATTCCTCAACCCCTACCAATTACTTCAAAGTATTATTCCATCCATCTATCTATCTATATCACACACACACACACACACACACACACACACACACACACACACACACACACACACACACATGCAGACAGAGACCAGACATTGAGAAAGCTTTCCCTACCAAATGCACACACAAATGTGCACAGTTCAGTCATTTAGTTAACACATTAGCTGGTTTTCTTGATTGCTTTTCTTAAAAACAATTAACGATGTGAGGCAGACACAGAGCAGGCCAGAAAACTGATGGACCAACGAAAGGGAAATGAACAAACTGTTTGGAAGGAATGCCAACCACCAAACAATAATACTGACTGACCATTAAACACCACTGGATGATGCACAATGTGAAATATCAGTTTGATAATACACACCAGAAACCACCACTGGATGACTCAAACCAGTAAACACCACTGCATGACAGAGACCGATAAAACTTCAGCAGATGATCTGCATTGGTAAATATGACCAGATGACACTGGCCTTTACACTTCAGTAGCTGATGCACACATCAGTAAACATGACTGGATGAAGCACATCATACACAAAGAAAAACACCTTGCTGAAAAGCTTTTAACAGACATTTCACAGTGGGAGAGCTGCCACTAAACGAAACACACTGGCACAGGTGGAAATGAGTCGCACACCATGACAATCAGCGTCGATACCTGTGATACAGACTGCTGTGGGTTGTCACATGACATCACATCAAGGTTTCCACTGGATCGTGACAAACTCAGCCACCATGCCATTCTTGTCTGGCTGCTCTGTCCCTTCAGTGCTGGACACTGCTCGTGCCAACTCTCCCTCACACAGCCACACCCCGTCACTTCCTACCTCAGCTGAAGTGCCGGCAGCATACATGGAGCTATGACAGTCTCAACATCTTGTTGCAGGGCAACCATCCCCAAAGAAGAAACTGTACGTTTGTTTATCCATTCATTTTACCTACTTAGTTTGTTAGTGCGTTTCCACAGGCAAAGCTGGGCCTTGAAATAGTCTAGATGCTCAAGCCGACCATTCTCCCTGCATCATCTCTTCTCGGCTACCAACACCGCCCCCCCACCCCCCCAAGAATGTGCTGTCAACGGAGTTCTCTGAGGAGCTACACACAGGCTCTCCATACAACCACCACCACCACCACCATGCATTCCCAATGCCCTGAAACTGGAGAGGGAAAGAAGGAACACAAGTTCATGTGAACAGAATCTGGCTGCAGTCCATCCACTGCCTCTTCACAACCCACCCCTTGCAATCACCAGTGTTGGCAGCACTCAGGTGCATAAACACATGTTTAATGGTCGCGGTTCCCAACACCATGGATACTGACCCATTATGGTACACAATATACATGCTCTCCCACGCGTATTAAAACACAGATTCTGGAAGACAAAAATAACCACAGGTAAAACTAGAGGGGGCATGGAAAGAGAGAAGAAAGGGTGGGGGGGATGGGGCGGAATGGACCGGTTAGAGGAGGCGCTGAAAAATCATCATCACTCACCTCCAGCCGCCCCCAGGGCAGCTTAGAACCCATTGCCTGCAGCAGGGAAGTGAAAGCCACTGGCTCTGCCTATATATGCACAGGGGTGTGACACGGGCATCAGCAGGCATTGCATGAGTTACCTGACCTACTCTTTTACCCTCCGCAATCTCCACACTTCAGTCATGCATACCTTTTATATTTCAGGACCATAAAGTTTACTTCAACTGTTGGTATGCATCTCAGTTCTAAAAGCTATTCTTTCAGCATCAGAAATACTCCTAGTATGTAATTTGTATCAGTCACAAAATATGAAACTGTTAAACATAGTGATGGTAACGATAAAGCAGCTGTATCAATTATTAAGTAAGATAGCAGCAATTGCTATATCACACACACACACACATACAAAATGATAAGAATTACAGATATTCAAAATCTGTAGTAGTTGTATTCACAGTTTTAAAATGTTATAGTTCAGTTCGCACAGCAAATTAAAAAAAACAAAAACACAAATTACAATCATAAATCAATGGAACGACGTTTTCTACCTTTCAAGTGCACACTTATACATTTATATAAAAAAAGTCTTGTAATACATATGTGTTATTTGAGAAAAAATATCAACAATATGCTGCAAAGTACTTGTTTATTCATAGTGATACATTATACTGATAAGTGATTATCAGAAAGAGACAGACAGAGGGAAAGACAAGCAAGGATAGACAGAGAGAAGGGTTGTTAGCGAGAGAGAGAGAGAGAGAGAGAGAGAGAGAGAGAGAGAGAGAGAGAGTGTTACAAAAAGGAAGTCTTAAATGAGTCTGGGAACAGTAAATGATAAATAATAAACAAGAATGGTAACTCTTGCTTCCGTGATGAAATACATGGCCATAAATCCAAATGAATGTTGGTTATGACACCAAACTGCCTGGCAGAAATGACAACACAGAGCACACAGAATACAAATGAAGAAATCCCCCAAAAAGGATGTTCTTAGCTTGGCTACATACCCTGTATTTCTCCAGTTGTTGCTGTGTAGATGTGTCAGGTACAAGGTATATGGACAAGCTTGGAACATCCATTTTGGGGATCTCCTTGTCTGTTCTGTGCGCTCTGTGCTGTGATTTCTGTTAGGCGATTCAGTGTCGTAAGCAGCATTTGTTTGGAGTTATGGGCATGTATTGATTTTATCATGGGAGCAAGAGTTACCCTACTTGTGTATTGCACAAAAAATTTCATACGTCTCAAAGAAACCCTAAGATTTTAACTATGGAGGTTACAGTCTAACACAAGCTGATCATAAAAAACAAATGCAAGAACTGGTCAAAGCAACAGCTATTCAAACCTAATTTCACAACCTAGCATATATGCATAAGCGTAACTGCTAGAACCTAGCAAACCAATGCATTCTTTCCTGAGTAAAACCTGCTAAATCACATAAAGATGGTGAGCGGATCCTTATGGGTTACAAAGAAAGTTGTGTTGGAATTCACTGCCTGTTGCAGACATGCTGTCCATTGCAAGCAGTGTTCTGCAGACTGCTACGCTAAGTAGACTTGATGATCAGCACTGCTCAGTCTGTGTTCAGGGTCTCAGTATGTGACCTTCCAACACAAACTGAACTGCTCAATACCACGCTGTATCTGATGTTTGTGGTGATCTTCCACCACAAACTGAACTGCTCAACACCACGCTGTATCTGATGTTTGTGGTGATCTTCCACCACAAACTGAACTGCTCAACGCCACGCTGTATCTGATGTTTGTGGTGATCTTCCACCACAAACTGAACTGCTCAACACCACGCTAAAATGCTGTTTGAAAACGCCGCATCCAATCTTTCAAACCTGTATTTTTCATTTGGCTGGTGTTGAATTGCTCAAAATGGCAGCTTGGAAGGCTATCATCTTACCTCAGACAGCAAACATCTGACTTTAAAGCAGTTCTCACATTTGGAAAGACTATACAAAGTACCAAAAAATTATCTGCTATTAATTAACAGGCAAGTGATGATGTGCTAAAAGATCAAATACTCAGCCCTTAATACTAAAGCCAATCCATTGTTATCACGCTACACTCTTTATTGAAGACAATAAATGATGTCTAAATTCTATTATTTCCGTATACAAGTCAAATGAAGTAAAAAAAAAAAAAAAAATTATCAAAAAGAAAAAAAAGGTTAAAAAAAAATCTATTTTCAATACTATCAACTGTGGTAAGGAAAAAATGCCTAAGGAGAGTCTAATTTTAATCTTACATGTGTTACACAATAGTTAGCATGCTTCTTGGCTTGTGAGGCAAACATTCACCATGAGCATACACCCTTCAGAAGTGATGTCATTGCAACTGCACATTTCAGAGAAAAAAACAACAACAAAAAACAAAATAAAAACTACAAGAGAAGTTTGAATAGAAAATAGGAAAAACCAAAACAAAACAAAACATGAGTTATTTGTTATATTATGTGCGTTATTTCAGAACTAATGAATGTGTTTTACGCCCCAAAAAATGTCCGAAGAGAAACTGAGCATTGAGATTATTCAGTTATTTGTAAGTATGATAGTGACAATTTCATACGCCAGTTTTACTCGAGATTTGGCACCTGTGCAGAAATGGACAATGCCCATGATGAAAATATTTGGGTCAGTGACTACAGAATGTTGTTTGCATATGTAAAAAAAAAAAAGACTGATACATATATCATGAACTTTGGTCATCTCGGTGAAAACACAAAGAAATGGGTTAACATTACGTAAACAAAGTTTCAGTTCAGCAAAGACTTTCAGCTGTTGTACCCCTGTCCTCTTTTTTTTTTTTTTAGCTCTTTTTTCCTTTTTTGTTCATTATGTGCTACGAAACCAGTCCAATACAGTAGTCTGTGTACATTCAGTACAAACTGAAGTTCCAGGGTCGGCAGTGACACAGACAACTGTAACTGCTATGTAAAGATACAGAGTACAGTGGAATTGCCCGATCCGGACCTCTCTTACAACTCCTCCACGACAGGACCTGAATGAAAATGACCAACCTACTTCACTACATAAAATGACCGTGTATTACCGCTCTTACCCAACTTCTATCCAATCAACCTGGGTACCTTTATGACTTTTGCCTATAATACTGGACAACAAACACCTAAAACGCAGCAAAAAACACTCTTGTGACAATCGGCCATGTGGCTGAAAATTAACATCAGCACTAAACATTGCAAACAATGAACTTTTCTGCAGAAAGTTGACATTGTGATTTTGATTGCCAAATCCCTCACAGCAGGAAAGATGCAGATGTAAGATATCATTAGAGATAATGCTCTGCTTTCAGGCCGATATGAGAGTGGGAAAATGGAGGTTGTAAAAAAAAAAAAAAAAAAAAAAAGGAAAAACAAAAACCAGATGCATAAAGGCATTAATAAAACAGTTTGGGAGTGGCCAAGCAAAGCTGGACTTTGTGTTATCTCATTGACTGATGCTCCATTAGCCATTCTGTCCACTGAATGCTGGTAACTGATATGAAATTAGTGTTATCTCATCAACTGATGCTCCATTAGCCATTCTGTCCACTGAATGCTATTAACTGATATGAACTTTGTGCTACCTCATCAATTGATGCTCCATTAGCCATTCTGTCCACTGAATGCTATTAACTGATATGAACTTTGTGCTACCTCATCAATTGATGCTCCATTAGCCATTCTGTCCACTGAATGCTATTAACTGATATGAACTTTGTGCTACCTCATCAATTGATGCTCCATTAGCCATTCTGTCCACTGAATGCTATTAACTGATATGAACTTTGTGCTACCTCATCAATTGATGCTCCATTAGCCATTCTGTCCACTGAATGCTGGTAACTGATATGAACTTTGTGTTACCTCATCAATTGATGCTCCATTAGCCATTCTGTCCACTGAATGCTGGTAACTGATATGAACTTTGTGTTACCTCATCAATTGATGCTCCATTAGCCATTCTGTCCACTGAATGCTGGTAACTGATATGAACTTTGTGTTACCTCATCAATTGATGCTCCATTAGCCATTCTGTCCACTGAATGCTGGTAACTGATATGAACTTTGTGCTACCTCATCAATTGATGCTCCATTAGCCATTCTGTCCACTGAATGCTGGTAACTGATATGAACTTTGTGTTACCTCATCAATTGATGCTCCATTAGCCACTCTGTCCACTGAATGCTGGTAACTGATATGAACTTTGTGCTACCTCATCAATTGATGCTCCATTAGCCATTCTGTCCACTGAATGCTGGTAACTGATATGAACTTTGTGCTACCTCATCAATTGATGCTCCATTAGCCACTCTGTCCACTGAATGCTGGTAACTGATATGAACTTTGTGTTACCTCATCAATTGATGCTCCATTAGCCACTCTGTCCACTGAATGCTGGTAACTGATATGAACTTTGTGTTACCTCATCAATTGATGCTCCATTAGCCATTCTGTCCACTGAATGCTGGTAACTGATATGAACTTTGTGTTACCTCATCAATTGATGCTCCATTAGCCATTCTGTCCACTGAATGCCGGTAACCGATACGAAGACAATGGGAGTGTTCTAAACTAGGATTCTGCCATTTTGTGAGGGCAGATGGGGGGAAAAAAAGCATTCTTGTCCTGTTTTAACAGCACTGATATTACTACAGAGACTTCTAATATACATTGACAGTGTGATGGTGTATTTACTAAACATGTACCACAGTATGATTAACTGTGTGGATTCCTTTTGAATACTGGCTATGAATATCATACTAGAGTTTGACCCTGTCTATATGGCTATAGACATCATACTAAAGTATGACCCTCCCTATAAAACCCCCTGCCTGTAATGACCTGATTTTAGTTGAGTTTTCAAAGTCATGATTGACAAGTTGCACTGTACACTACTAAATGAACCAAGGTAAGATAAAATGTGACCCTAAGATCAGGCGTTCAAAGAACTGCACTAAACAATTCATCACACACACACACACACACACACACACACACACACACACACACACACACACACCACATGCGCGCGCGCACACAGACACACACACACACACTCTCTCTCTATGATACATACACACACAGATCCTTGAGATGGAGAGAGAGAAGAGTGAGGGGGTGGGGTTGTCTTCTTTACAGTCATTGTTAAAAAACCCTGACTGTCATCCACCCAGTTCACAAACTTTACAGTAACATGCCAAATTACAAAACCCTGATCATCATTGACACAGGTAACAAACTTTAAAGTAACATGCCAAATTACCAAACCCTGATCATCACTGACAAAAGTCACAAGCTTTACAGTCACAAGTCAAATTTCAAAACCTTCAGAGTCATCGACACAAGTCACAAACTTTACAGATACCAGTCAAATTACCAAACCCTGATTGTCATTGACACAGGCCACAAACTTTAAAGTAACATGCCAAAGTACCTAACCCTAATTGTCATTGACACAAGTCACAAGCTTTACAGTCACAAGCCAAATTACCAAACCCTCACCATCATCGACACAAGTCACAAGCTTTACAGTCACAAGCCGAATTACCAAACCCTCACCATCATCGACACAAGTCACAAGCTTTTTTTCACCAGTCAAATGACCAAACCTTGATCGTCATCGGCACAGGTCACAAACTTTTGTCAGTGATGATCAGGGTTTGGTAATTTGGCATGTTACTTTAAAGTTTGTTACCTGTGTCAATGATGATCAGGGTTTTGTAATTTGGCATGTTACTGTAAAGTTTGTGAACTGGGTGGATGACAGTCAGGGTTTTTTAACAATGACTGTAAAGAAGACAACCCCACCCCCTCACTCTTCTCTCTCTCCCATCTCAAGGATCTGTGTGTGTGTATGTATCATAGAGAGAGAGTGTGTGTGTGTGTCTGTGTGCGCGCGCGCATGTGTGTGTGTGTGTGTGTGTGTGTATAAAACCCCCTGCCTGTAATGACCTGATTTTAGTTGAGTTTTCAAAGTCATGATTGACAAGTTGCACTGTACACTACTAAATGAACCAAGGTAAGATAAAATGTGACCCTAAGATCAGGCGTTCAAAGAACTGCACTAAACAATTCATCACACACACACACACACAAACACACACACACACACACACACACACACACACACACATGCGCGCGCGCACACAGACACACACACACACACTCTCTCTCTATGATACATACACACACAGATCCTTGAGATGGAGAGAGAGAAGAGTGAGGGGGTGGGGTTGTCTTCTTTACAGTCATTGTTAAAAAACCCTGACTGTCATCCACCCAGTTCACAAACTTTACAGTAACATGCCAAATTACAAAACCCTGATCATCATTGACACAGGTAACAAACTTTAAAGTAACATGCCAAATTACCAAACCCTGATCATCACTGACAAAAGTCACAAGCTTTACAGTCACAAGTCAAATTTCAAAACCTTCAGAGTCATCGACACAAGTCACAAACTTTACAGATACCAGTCAAATTACCAAACCCTGATTGTCATTGACACAGGCCACAAACTTTAAAGTAACATGCCAAAGTACCTAACCCTAATTGTCATTGACACAAGTCACAAGCTTTACAGTCACAAGCCAAATTACCAAACCCTCACCATCATCGACACAAGTCACAAGCTTTACAGTCACAAGCCGAATTACCAAACCCTCACCATCATCGACACAAGTCACAAGCTTTTTTTCACCAGTCAAATGACCAAACCTTGATCGTCATCGGCACAGGTCACAAACTTTACAGTAACATGTCAAATTACCAAATCCTGATCATCACTGACACAAGTCACAAACTTTAAAGTAAATGTCAAATGACCAAATCCTGATCGTCATCGACACAAGTCAAAATCTTTAAAGTAACATGTCAAATTACCAAGCCCTGATCTTCATCAGCACAAGTCACAAGCTTTACAGTCGCTGGCTAAATTACCAAACCCTGACAGTCATCCACATGGATCATACACAATAATCTCCCTTGACGGCCACTTTCTCATGGCCACTTGCCTATTCAGACTGCACCGAGTTTGGTAACCAGCAGACACACACCCTCATGCTGCTAACTTCTTGCTGGTGGATGTAGGCACAGTGACAGATTAATACTTGTCCACCCACTACCTATTCCTCTGACCCACTTTCAATTCTGTTGTTCAGGTGAATCAAGTCAGCAAACCAGCTTTGTTATGAGATCTATCGCTCTAGTTCACAGCCCAAATTTCTACTCCATACTAGCAGAACTCTGGTGCTGATCCTATCAACATTGACAGACTAATACAAGCACTTCCACTGAGCAGTCTAAATAAATGAAAAATTAAAAGAACAAAATACAAACAAAAACAAAACAACAGACACACCCATACATAGTCTCTGTTTGGAACTATGAAGACGAGATCCCAAATCTGGAATAATGGATTTTATGTTTCAATTTCATGCTGTTCATTGCCCACAAGGGCCATATCAGGGTTATCATATCATCAGAATACATTCAACATATGTCTGTTAAAAAATTAAAAAAGAACACAATACGAAGATTTCTGTCAAAACGAAGATTTCTGTCAAATATCATCAAAACCTGTTAAAACTGTATCAATGTTTCACAAAATCTTAGATCAAATGAACCATCTCCTGAGAGTTCATGTTTGCAAGACACAAACGCACATGTACACACACACACACACACACACACACACACACACACACACACACACACACCCCTCCACCAGATCAATTTTTTTTCTTTTTTTTCCCCTCTTTATTTTTTTATTTTTTTATTTTTTTTTTCTTCCAGTTTTAGTTATTCCACTATTTGCTCAAAAACTGGATGAAAAGACTTTTCCATTTCAGCCCAATCACTATGTTTCTAAAGAAAATGCTCAAAAGCCATTTCCCAATGAAAACATCTTAAAAACTGATGACCAAAGAACTGAAATTTACTGAACCCCCAAATGAATAATTTACATCCCCTGACTCTTACTAAGAGCCTTAGTTTTTGCTCAAGTCAGATCCACCAAAGATGAGTTTGATTCACTTTGAGGGTGAAGGTGGCATATATTTGCATACAGAAACCTAAACACTACAGAAATATGATCAGAGGTGCACCTTGTAGAGTTCTTAATGAATAACCAACCATTTTAGTTCAAAGATCTGTTTATCCTGTAACACTTTGGGGGGCATGGAAGAGTTAAACTAAAAACTGAATTAAAAAAACAACTCCCAAACTAGACAAAGTCACAGAGGCAGCTTGTTGTGACTAGACTTGCTGAATGTTAAAAATTAAAAATGCTTAAACAACTTTATTTGATTTGACAAATTTACTTAAATTCAACATGTTAGCATCAGAAAATAAGTATAAACAACACTTTCTTCCTCCCATGCCATTACATCCACTGATCCACTGTTTGTGTACCAACCACCGCAGACCTGAAGCCATGCATGCGCTGGCCAAACTTGCGACAATAAGCTACACACTCACCACCACCAATCGCGGGAAAAGCAATGTGCAGATGGCCAAAGCCCTTGCCACCAAACCCTAGTTGAAACAAACGCTGACCATCTGATATACAGATTTTTGATTGTTGTGCCTCTCTATTGGATCAGTAACAACCATTCAGTCACACAAAGAAAAAAAAGTATTATTCCACGTGTCACTTCCTACCACACACTCATGTCTGCACAATTCAAACACAAATGTGAACAGCATGCTCTGTTGCTTCCAGTTGTTCTCTGCCCTTGATAAATCAGCACCAAACCACACAGGCAAGAACAAATTGTACAGTCAGCAGACACAGCTAGAGGCCAACAGGTTTTCTTTTCATGTTGTCTGTAGTTGTAATGCATCTTCATACAGAGATTCTCCACATTTTAAACCTTTTTTTTTTCAAAAAGAAAAAGAAAAAGAGACTAAATCAAGATTTAATACTGACAGCGAGGTAAGAGGACTGGCAGGCATGCAGCCAGATACTGGATACATCTTCCTAAAATGTAATAAAAGTGGATTAAAAAACAAAAACAAAAAAAATGAAGACATTATCTATTTGAAGACTTGTGTGTCAGAACATTAAACACTACATGAAGAAATATATATATATATATATATATATATATATATATATATATATATATATATATATGCCATATATCAGTTACACATTACTTTTTTTCATACAAAATGAACACTGTGAAAAAAGGAAACCAGTGTTTGTCTTTCTTAAAAATGAAATTCTGATGAAAAGATGACTGAAGTAGTCAACAGAAATAGATCCAAGTGAAGTTAGGTGGTTGAAGAAACTAAGTGGCAAGCACAAATCAACATTCCTCAAATCTGTTGGCAATGTCATGGATTTCAGAAAACACCCTCTTAGAATTCTAGGGAGACAACACTCAAAATGGTTATTTAGTTTTCTACCTTGGTGTTATAAATATAGAGCAGCTTGAATTGGTTGCATGTGGTATGCAAATTTGCATGTTTTGCCCGCAATACTTATTTTGATGTAATATTTCCATGTTCATCACCACAATGCCCACATGCATACGCGCATGCGGATACACGCAAGCACACACACACATAAGGCATGCAGGCGCGCATACACACACACACACACACACACACACACACACACACACACACACTCACTCACACACACACACACACACACACACAGAGCACAGAGCAACAGGTCTGTGCAAAGACCAAGACGAGGTTGAATTGACCAGTTTATGGTTTTTCATGACTGAACATATCTGAAATCTCTGTTGACTTCTCATGCAAATCAGTTGAGGTCACCCATGAAATTAGACACAAGAAATGAAAAGAATACCAGAGAAGTATTATCCTGTAAGACACAGTACATCACAGAGATACACTCAGGGACAGCAAAACAGTGCAAGCCAAAGGAAGCAACTACAAAGCAAAGGGTGGTAACCTGTGGTCCAAGTTTTTAGCTCCAGGTAGCGGCGCTTCAAATCTGTTTGAAGGTGTTTCACCTACACCACACAACAGCACAACACAGACATGGACGGTGAATACATGAGGGAATGTACAACTGAAATCACAACATTCCAAATCACCAACACTTCATGGGTACTTTACACAGAGAATGTTAGCATGAGCATAATGAAGTGCAGGTTCTAGCTATACTGGGTGAAAACTAATACTGCACTGCCAGCAATAGGTCAAGTAGGTTTCTCCCACCTCACAAGTGGTTTTCACCGTAGTGAAAACACTCCAAATATTCCAACAAACTAAATGAAAAAAAAAAAAAGGCCTACACAAAAATCATTTCAAGTGAATCATTATCAAACATTGTGGACTATTTGCTGTGTTAAAAGTGCAATATTTCTAAAAGTAAGCAGTTCAGCAACATGAAGAAATGTTGTGATTAGTGCCACTAAATAAACAAACAGCATATCATTTTCAAGAAAATAGCCTGCCTTGTGTATATTTCTGATTACTTATTTCTTTTTTGAGACACATCAAAACATAATTAAGTCTTATTTCAGTTGATAGCCTCATTGTAAACAATCTCTAAACATGAAAAAAAACCCCAACCCAACAAATCAATACAGTACAAGTGGGTTATACTTCAAGTCCATGGGAATGACTACTTCAGTGTCATGCAGAAAGCTTTCATAATGACATGGGTTTAAGACACAAGGAGGGACTTTAACTGAGACACAGATTTACTACTAAATTTGGGCAAAAATCAACTTTGATACTACCAGCTATGACTATCAATTTTCTTAAGGTCAAGCAAAACACACCCTGTGATATATTGCAGTGCAGCACAGTTTCATTATTCACACTCGAAACACTGTTAAATAATTAGAACAGAGAAAGGGAAGTGAGGTTTTGAACACCCAGGAATGTCAGCAACAATTTCAAAGTTGAATCTTTGTATTAGCCAGTCTACATTTTGACACACACACACACACATACACACATACACGAATAAAGAAGCCAACAACATATCGAAACCTTAAATGATGGTTATATCAAGTACTATTCTTTCCCCCATGTCCTTTGAAGAACTTTTCTTCTTCGCTCTAAATACGTTTCAAACGGACCAGTTGTCAAAAAAAAAAAAAAAAAAAAAAAAATACAGTCCCATTCTGTCAGATTCTCCCATTTAACATGGCTAAAAGCACCGGATACTCAAAGATGAGGCTTGCCCGTTTCAGACAGGCAACAGCATGGAGTTGGTGGTTCAGGTTTGTAATAATGCACTGTTCATATGCAGTTTTTGTGTCTAATGTAGCCTGCAAAAATATCACGATGAATTAGTGATAACATGCTCTATTTCTGCAGCTTCAGCACTTCATCTATGAAAAACAGACACAAAAGAGATGGCCAGCCTATTCAGCCATGAATCTTCATTTTGACTGCCTCAATCCCCTCCCCCCCTTCCATTTTGAGCTTTATAGTCCATCTTGTCTGTCATTATTTAGTAGACAGCTGATTACAAACAAAACTGAACTATAAATAACAGCCAAACACTCTGATCTTGGCCAAATCAAGATGTCTATTTTTCTATCTTTTTTTTTCTCTGAAAACATGGCTATTCCATTTCTAGTTTCATCAGATTTTTTAACAATAGATGGTTTGATCGGCTATCTAAATATACCATGGCCAAACCGTTTCAGTCCATTTTCCCCTGTTTTGATAATGACTCTTGGTCTTTTACAATTTTATATGTTTAGTGAAAAAGCATAGAGTTTCTCCTTTACAGCAATAATGTCCCAAATCTTAAAGAATATTTCTAGATTGGGAAGTAGATCCATCATCCGTAGTAATGGAATTGATTAATTAAAATCTAAACTGCAGGTTAAAAATGAATCTTAAAGCCTTGTTAAGTGTAGAACTGAATCAAAGAGAGAGAGAGAGAGAGAGAGAGAGAGAGAGAGAGAGAGAGAGAGAGAGAGAAAGGGTGGGGATGAGGGAAGGCTGGTTATGTTTAGTTTCACAAACACAAAGACAGCTCCATTAACCGATCTGTCACAGACTGCAGCTTTTTTGTGCTGTAGACAGCTTGAAACAAATGTACAAATTATTTTGAAAAAAAAAGCCATTCTCATACCAGTACAAAAAATTCTGAGGAAAAAAAGATGAAGAATGTTACCTTCTTGTACCAAATACCAAAAGTTTCAAAAGAGCACACCACTTTTAACATTTGAATTTTTCTCTCAGGATCTCTTTGACTGCAGATATCACACATGCACGCCACCCCCCCTCCCCCCCCCCCCCCCCCCCCCACACACACAGGCCAAATGAGTTGTAGCAGGAATTTGATCTTGACAAGTCTTGACAAGAAGTGTTTAAATCTTAGCTCTGTCTTTCATTTGTTTGTTTGTTTCTTTGGCTTTGTTTTCCTTACTGATGTCAAGAAGATCTCCCTTCTTCCAAATAAGGGGGGAGGGGGGGGGAGAGAGAGAGAGAGAGAGAGAGAGAGAGAGAAGGGAATGGGAAGGGAGGGGAGAATGGGAGAAAAGAGGGAAGGAAGGGGAGAGAGGGCAGGAGGGAAGCTATGCACAAGGACAGCCTCTCCGTTTATTGATCTGAATATAATGCAGATTTTGTTGTGTTGAGAAGTGTTTGAACCAAATCCCCAAATTCTGAAAAAAGCAATCAATTTATTACAACATTTTGTTTCTTATTCCAGAGCAAAAGAAATTCTGGAAAAAAAAGTATTCCATGTTCAGCATTTAAATCATTGTAGCTGATTCCAGGAAGTTCAAAACAGCATTTGATTTTCAACTTCTGAAATCTTCTCTAAGAATTTCCTCTTGGAGTGCAGGTATTACATGCATACATGCATGCATGCATGTGCGCGCGCGTGCGCGCACACACACACACACACACACACACAGAGAAAAGA
The DNA here is from genome assembly GCA_033310375.1 of Conus canariensis. NCBI lineage: Eukaryota > Metazoa > Mollusca > Gastropoda > Neogastropoda > Conidae > Conus > Conus canariensis. The sequence continues at coordinate 27,231,475 of CM065716.1, read as the reverse complement.
CAAACACAATGAATCCTTGCAGGAGTTTAATTCTGTAATGATCTTCAGGAGAAAGAAGAGTTCAAATCCAAGTTCTTTCTCCCACGTCTGTCTGTTTTTTTCACTTCTTTGGTTTTGTCTGCTCACTAATGTGAAGGAGATCTTTCTGCTGCCCCATCCACTCCCCAGGCCCTTGATCCCATGGCGGCCATCCTCACCCTGGCTTAGGTTCTGCAGGGCATCTTTTATTCATGCCAGTCTTAGAGCAGCTTTTTTTCTTCTTTTTACTTTCTCTTTTAAGAGAGAGAGAAAGAGAGAGAGAGAGAGAGGGAGAGAGAGAGAGAGAGAGAGAGAGAGAGAGAGGGAGAGAGACAGAGAGAGAGAGAGAGAGAAAGAGAGAGAGAGACAGAGAGAGAGAGAGAGAGAGAGAGAGAGAGAGAGAGACTGAGACAGACAGGCTGACAGACAGGCAGAGACACGAAGAAAAAGAGAGGCGGACCTAGGTTTGGTTTCACATAAACATAGGCATCTTCTGTATTAATTGATTTGAAAGTCAGCATTGTTGTGTTAAGGATTCAAGCGATTGACAATATGAACACACACACACACACACACACACACACACACACACACACAGAGAAGTGTACGCACACAATTTTCAAAGACAAACTGGTGCACATTCACATACCCTCAGACACACAGATAAACACAGACACAGATACAAATACAGACACAGACAGACAAATACAAGTGTGAAAACCCCCTCTTCACTGTTTCTCCTCAAACATATTCCAATATCGAAAAAAAAAAAAAAAAAAAAGCAAAAAAAAAAAAAAAGCCGTAAACATTACTTTTAAAAGTAGGTCTCAAACTGCTTCATTAAGAAAATATATTCATAGTAAAATTTTCTGAAGAAGACCTACAAGGTCGAAACGTATCATGTTTTGTGATTCGTTTGTCTACTTTTTTTGACGGAGCTTTATCAATAATTTTTCTCATTTTCCGAAACCCAAGCATACAACCCCCCATCCCCCCCACCCCCAAATGTCCCAGGCCTTTCATTCTGCATGTATTTTGTGTACTGGTGTGAGACAACATAACTGTAACCTATAGCATGTGACATTCAGGTGCCAACAAATCCTCCATCCCCGCCTAAATCTTCCATGCTTTTATACAAATGTGACACCTCCTCTGGATTTCAGTATGACTGAGTTCTACTGAATTTCATTGTTACCATTCAAACTCTCAACATAATAATCTTCTTCCCAAGACCCATAATATCTTTCACCAGCAAATCAAACATCAAAGAGAGGAGGTGGAGCAAAGTTTATTGGAAAAGTTTTTTTTTCTCGTGCCTTTTAAACACAGCAGCCAAAACCCAAACCACCAATGCAACACAAAGGTCACATAATCATGCAAGTATGCAAAAGAATTTGTAATTAGAATCAAACCTGAACAAGAAGGGATAAATGAACAACAGAACATGAGTAAATGAGGGTTTGTGGGGGGGAAGAGGAAAGCAGAAACAAAAAAACGAACAAAAAAACCCCAACAACAACAACAAAGGACGAAAAAGGGTCACTCACTATTTCCAGTTCTCGCCTGGCTGCCTCCATTTCCTGTTGAGGAGTACCCTTGGGTTTGCGGCGTCGCTCTACCATCTGTGCTGTGTGTTCCTTGATGCGGTGCTCTAACTCACGAATCTTGGCCGCTCTGTACAGACCCACAGCAGCGCACATGTCTTCGGAAATCTGAACAGTCTGTTATTTTCTAACAGGTGCCAGGAAATGCTGCATGATTTACCCAAGAAAAAAGGAAAAGAAAAAACCTGTTTTTCAATAACTAAAACAAGTGCCCAGTAAAATACCCCCCCCCCCCCCCCCCCAAACTCTTCAAAATTCTCTCATTTTTGCGTGTGGCCAAATTGTATGTTAAACAAAAATTTCCTATCTTTTACATGTCTTTTTTTGCATGTGAATGTATATCTACATCTACAAAAATCTATCTACATGTATCCTTTCTTTCTATCTATCTATGAGTGTGCATGTGTGCGTGCGTGCGTGCATGCGTGCGCGCGCGCGGTGCGTGCGTGCGTGCGTGCGTGCGTGCGTGCGTGCGTGCGTGTGTGTGTGTGTGTGTGTGTGTGTGTGTGTGTGTGTGTGTGTGGTGCGTGTGTGTGTGTGTGTAGAGGAAATCCAAACTGAGTTCACCATGACAGCACGGACTGAAGGGCCACATAATTTGAGACTTCTTCTTTCAATGTTGATCTTTGAGGATGAGGATGATGAAGATGGTGCCATGAATTTCCGTTCTGGTCTGAGACTGCATAACAGGGCTGTCACATGCTTATTTTATATCCTTACATCCCTGCGTCAGCGAAGCCCAAGAGATACAGACATTTGCAGTGTTGGTTAGGAAATTAGAGCAATACTCTCTGAGATACGTCCGTTAAGTGGATGAAACTTGGCTCTGTGGTCCCAGTCTTCCCAACTGAGCCCATAGCAAACTCATCTCTGGGCAGGAACTGGTCAGGCAGAAAAATCCCAGAAGTAAATGGCTCTGATGTGAATCAACCTGACCCCCAGCTGCAAGTTCGCGGCACTTTGCCACGGTGGATGGTTCAAATTATGTAGTAAAAACTTGCTATGTTAATGGGCGCAAGTCAAGAAGGTAAATTTTACCTTCATCAGTAATACAAAGGAAAAATCCCATTGGTCAAACAAAAGTAACTGACAGAGGGAGAGGGGGAAGTCAGAGAGAGAGAGAGAGACAGACAGACAGACAAACAGACAGAGACAGAAACACAGAGAGAGAGAGAGAGAGAGAGAGAGAGAGAGAGAGAGAGAGAGAGAGATGAGTTAGAGAAGGGAGAATTAAGAAGGGGGGAGAGGCAGATAAAAATGAAGGATGCTTACTTTTCTTCCTCCACTCTAGCTCGGGATGTAGGGGACAGTGCTCTTCTTGGCTTCTCCTTTGTCTCCTGGACAAGTCATCAGTCATTCTTACAGCACTGGTCTTAAAATAGCCTTAAGTAATTCATAAGCATCTAAGGTCAAATCAAAAGAAAACAAACTAAACAAATAGATGAAGGAACTGATCAACCAAAAAAAAATGACCACTTAAGTCCTGGATTTTTGATAGGTATAATATAATGTACATTCAAGGGATTTTTAGGCAACAACTTTTGTGGGTTTTTAAACACCAAATAACTATCATAACATGCCACCAATAATATGTGCATACATGCATATTCTAGCACACACACACACACACATAAACACACAACCACATAGAGTACTGAATATTTAATTGGGTGTCTGCACTGCTTTAGGTTCAATGTAAAACGTGCCTCAGTTGTCCATTTCAGTAATTTAAAATGGTCATGATAGCTTGGACAACATTCCACAACAAAAAATCTCATGGTTTGGGCAAATACCGCAACAAAGCCATCCTTGTCTGATGGTTTGGGAAAATACCATGACAAAATTATCACTGTCTCATTGTTTGGGCAAACACCATGACAAAATTATCATTATTTCATGGTTTGGGCAAATACCATGACAAAATTATCATTAACTCATGGTCTGGACATACACCATGACAAAATTATCATTAACTCATGGTCTGGACATACACCATGACAAAATTATCATTAACTCATGGTCTGGACATACACCATGACAAAATTATCATTGCCATATCTGGAAACTTATGGACTTGCTCTTTTCCTCCTGCTTTACAACCAGAAAACAAACAAAAAATGTTTTCAGCTCACAAAAATTAGAATAGGAGAGATCACATGATATTGCTGACATTTCAGTGCTTCTTAATAAGAATTCATACCTACATTACACACATATACACACACAGACAAATTCTCTTTCTCTTTCTCACACACACACACGCACACACAGACACACACACACACACAAACCTACCTGAAACATAAAAAGGGGCCAAAAGGAATAAACTGTTTTCTTGAGAAATGCTATGTGTGATTCATTCAGACACTTTTTTGTTTGGTGTGGATGAAACAGGATTGCATGTATCCCCCGAAACACTTTTCCTGTTTTTTCCCCCTCTTGTTTTTGCATTAACATCCCTTTTCTATAGAGATGATAAAATAACTCTTCAACCCGTAGTATACTTAAGCATGTACCTTGAAGCGATCTTCATTGTTTAGCATTTTCATGTAAGGTCTGTCCACACCATACGGGGCATCTTCTGCTGTCTCAGGGTATTCTGTGATAAAAAACCATCCAAATAATTAATCTACAGACATTAGCGAGAGAGAGAGACAGAGGGAGAGTCAGAGAGAGACAGAGTGTCAGAGAGAGAGAGAGACAGAAGAGAGAGAGAGAGAGAGAGAGAGAGAGAGAGAGAGAGAGGAGAGAGAGAGAGAGAGAGACGAAAGACAGAGAGAGACAGACAGAGAGAGAAGAGAGAAGAGAGAGAGAGAGAGAGAGAGAGAGAGAGAGAGAGAGAGACAGAGAGAGAGAGAGAGAGAGACAGAAGAGAAAAGAGACTGAAAGACAGAGACAGAGAGAGACAGAGACACAGAGAGAGAGAGAGACTGAAAGACAGAGACACAGAGAGAGAGAGAGAGAGAGACAGAGAGAGAGAGAGACTGAAAGACAGAGAGAGAGAGAGAGAGAAGAGACAGAGAGAGAGACAGAGAGAAGAAAGCCAGAGACAAAGAGACAATGAAGAGAGCCCAGAAGAGAAAAGAGTGAAAACAGGAATAAAAATAGTTGTGTGTGTGTGTGTGTGTGTGTGTGTGTGTGTGTGTGTGTGTGTGTGTGTGTGTGTGTGTGTGTGTGTGTGCGCGTGTGTATGTGCGTGCGTACATGCCTATGTAGGTGTGTGTATGTGCATGTGCGTACGCGCGCACATGTGTGTATGTGTGCGCATGTGTGCATACATGTGTATGTGTGCACATGTGTGTGTGTGTGTGTGTGTGTGTGTGTGTGTGTGTGTGTGTGTGTGTGTGTTGTGTGACAGGAAGCAAGTGTGTACAAGAACAATTTTCTGCACCGACCTTTGGTCCCCTTGGTGAACGTCTCGAACTGCTTTCTGGCCTGCAGCCTCTTGGCATCATCTCGCCACCCCTTCAGCATGTCCGAATCCCTGCAAACACAAACCACAGCCATCCAGTGAGTCAGACACCTGCAGTGTTTTGCCATCATCTCGCAACCCCTTCAACATGTCTGCATCCCTGGGAACACAGACTACAGCCCCAAATTGAGTTAGATATTTGTCATGTTCAAAGGAGTGCCTCCATGTATCTCAGCAAGGCTAAGACAATAACCAAAGCATGACGGAGAAAGAAATCAACCTTCTCAGACTATGGGGCATTTTGCCATTTTGCTGAATAGTCCTTTTGTCTCTTTTCTTGAAAATGATTACACAGGTTGGGTCATCTCATTCTTCTTTCTAACCACCATACCCTTAGTTTCTGGTTTCACAGAACAGATCAACTATCATTCCAAAGTTTCAGCAGGTACAATCTGGTGCACAATGAACACACACACACACACACACCTGCGTGTGCACGCACAGACAGACAGACAGACACACACACACATGCATGCAAGTACATATGCACGCACACATGTCTATGTGTGCATGCATGCACACACACACACTCACACACATAAATTCATATATGCATGTGTGTGTGCACACACACATACACACTCGCACACACACGAACGAACACACACGCAAACACACGCATGCACACACCACACACACACACACACACACACACACATACACTGAACCCCTCTCTCTTGCCAATCCACAGCTTCAATCAAAAATCATGGATGGACTCTATTTTTATGTTCACTACAGGGAAAATTCAGCTGCACCTTAATGGCCAAAACAGGTGCATTTGTTTGAAAGACTAACTGATATCACATCTGTTTAAAATTACTGCTTGCTGAAAAGGCTGTCAAACCAAAACCAAAGAAAACAACCACAATAACAACAACAACGACGCCCACAACAACAGAATCATATGTGAAAACTTAGTATTGAATGTTTAGAATGCAACATTTTTGTAGGCAGACAGAACTGCAACTGACCAAAAGTTTATGCTGTGCACAAAACTGCTGATTGACTGAAGAAAGTTACTTCATATTTGTGTACACTGATCCTGAGAATGCACAATGACACAGCAATGGTAATTTGAAAATACAGTAGCATGGCATGCCAGTAGCAATGTACAGTGTGCAGCTGTCTCCTACCTGCAGGTGAGTACGTTATGAACTACAATAGGAAGACCTGAATCACAGTCTAGTTTCATCCATTTACTCCAAGCATCTCTCAGGCTGTTGCTCAAGTTTCCTGGCCAACGCTGCGTCTGCTGTTCTGGGGCTGGGTGGCAATGGGATGCACTATGAAAGCAAGTGTAGAGTGTGCATCCTCGCCACACTACAGTGGAACCCCACAGCTTTACCTTCATCATCGCTGATCAGGAACAACAGAAAGACCCAGATTCTGTGGCCCTTCACGTTCACCTTTCATGGTAAACTCCGTTTAGATTTTCTTTTCATGTCCATGCCTGTGGTACGTATTGTCAAAACCATTGGTATCAGCACATTTATGGGACTGTTGTTGGAAGAATGTGGTAATGACCTCCAGTGGGAGATACTTGTTCACACTGGGTCTGTGATTTAGTAATAATTACCCTCACCAGTGGGCAGATTTGAAGGTGGTGTCCTGCATGTGTTGGATCAGAACAGGTACCACTGAACGTCACTGAAGTGACTCAGCAGCAGCGCAGTATCTTTTTGGAGAAATGCCTCATGACTTGATAATGACTGCTCTATGTAGACTGTGATGCTAGGGATGTATCAAGACAAACCTGGAGAAATGTCTCTGACATGATGACTGCTCTCTGCAGACTGTGATGCTAGGGATGTATCAGGACAAACCTGGAGAAATGCCTCATGACTTGATAATGACTGCTCTCTGTAGACTGTGATGCTAGGAATGTATCAAGACAAACCTGGAGAAATGCCTCATGACTTGATAATGACTGCTCTCTGTTGACTGTGATACTTGGAATGTATCAAGACAAACCTGGAGAAATGTCTCTGACATGATGACTGCTCTCTGCAGACTGTGATACTTGGAATGTAACAGGACAAACCTGGAGAAATGTCTCTGACATGATGACTGCTCTCTGTAGACTGTGATGCTAGGAATGTATCAGGTCAAACCTGGAGAAATGCCTCATGACTTGATAATGACTGCTCTCTGTAGACTGTGATACTTGGAATGTATCAAGACAAACCTGGAGAAATGCCTCATGACGTGATAATGACTGCTCTCTGTAGATTGTTATGCTTGGAATGTATCAAGACTGATCTGGGTGCAGCTGTGCGGGGGAGCCGGGATGATTGGCATGGGAATAATGCAACTGAGCTGGCACAGCAGATGAGGCCACTGAAGAAAAAAAAAACCCACTGCAAATGGCACTGTAGTAACTGTACCTACAAACTAGGCGTTGTTTTGGAAAAAACGATTCACAGTAAATTTCATACAGTATACAGTTTTGTAATTAAAACAAAGATAACATCAGACAAACAAACAAAAACAAAATTTAACATGGTAACACAAATAATATCATACAAGAGAACAAACCGAAGCAGCCAACACTTACTTTCTCCTTTGCAGTATGGCATCTGTCTTCTGTTTCATTTCTCGCACTTTCGCCAGCTGTCGCTCCTCCGCCATTTTGAAGGAAATGTACTCTTGACTAGGTGGTTCTGGGTATGGATTCACCTTCCATGACTGGACACTGGATGGTTTGTGGTGACTGCAACGTGACAAATTGACCGAAACAATTCAAAACTTTTCAGTGACTTTTCTTCAGGCTGTGCATGTATTAATGAAATGTAATTTTTGAGCAGATCAATTACATATTCTTGTTTTTCTTGTTCAAGAAACAGTAATAACAATAATGATAATAATAATAATAATAATAATAATGATAATAGTAATACTGATAACAATAATGACAACAATAATTATAATGATAATAGGATTTTCTGTAGTACTTTCCAGAATCTCTAAGAACTTAAGAATCACCAAAAGCACACATGTATACATCTTTTCACACACACACACACACACACACACACACACACACACACAACACACACACACAGAGCGCATGTACATGCATTTCCCCTCTTTTATTACCTGCCCATGCATACTAACACCAATGATTTAGTTCACACCACACACCCATACACATGCACACACATGCATAGTTACATGTGCGTGTGTGCATGCACACACACACATACATACATGCACACACACACACCCACACAAAGAAGATTTTTCTTTAAAACCAGAAAGAAAGGTTCAGAATTGTTTACCCACTCAGCCAACAAATCATGTTCAAATCCCTCATGCGTAACGACTCAGATTTATATGAGCGGGTCACTCCCACAAAAGGGGGTAGGGCAGCAAATGGAAGGGAAGAGACACACCAACCTGTCTGCAGTGCTGGGACCACTGGTAACGTTGCTGTGGGTCTTGCTGAATTTTATCATCCTCTCTCTGGTTTGCTGCCTCAGCTGACTGTAGCCTTTGGGCCGGTGGAGCTCTGCAGACAGAGGCACTGGGCCAGCCAGCTTGCTCTTCTGGCCGGTGGTGCCCGTGGTGTTAGAGGACGTGTCTGCTGAGAAAGATTTCTTCAAGATCCGCCGCTGACGGGCAAGTTCCATCATGCTGGCTTCTGTGTTCCAGTCATCAGAGCTGCTGGAATCTCCGGAGTCCTCAAATATGCAGTCCAGCACAAGTTCTGTTCAAATAAAAAAACAAAACAAAAAGAAAGGTGAAAATTCCTCGCCTGCATTCTCTCTCTCTCTCTCCCCCCCTCAACCCCAATTCCAACTTTTCTGTATCTATAATAATTCAAGAAGTGCGCGCGCGCGCACACACACACACACACACACACACACACACACACACACACACACACATACAGACACACACATGCACACAAGCAAAATATCCTATATATCCACATACAAACACACAGACAGATTTTTTAGGTGAATCATATTTTCATAGCCGTTTCCCAAACAACCTGAACAGATTTGTACTTCTACAATGTAGACATGAAGATAACTCATGATGCCAGATCAAAATCAAACAACAAAAGATACTGAAGTAAAAAATTCTTGAAGAGAAATGTCTTAAACTCTGAGAGATAAATATGATCTTCAAAAATTTGGAGAAAGATATGCGTTAGAGAAAGAATGCATGAGTGAGCAAGAGAGACACAGCAGGAGGAACATATGGAGAAAGAGAGAGAGAGAGAGAGAGAGAGAGAGAGAGAGAGAGGAGAGAGAGAGGGAGGGAGGGAGAAAGAGAGAGAGAGAGAGAGAGAGAGAGAGAGAGAGAGAGAGAGAGAGAGAGAGAGAGAGACAATGACAAATATTTTAATTGAACTAGGCCTCGTGCCCATGTCAATGGGGACATTGGGATGGGGGGAAAAACAACAACATTGTGGAAAAAGCAAATGTAACAACAACACCACCTTGCAAGTATACATGCATTTTCTCGGCCAAGTAGATACTTTCACATTCTTCCTCAGTCATGGATGTATACATAATGATCAAAATACGTACCAATATAGATTAGGGCATATCATTTACAAATCTCACAGAGGTTACATTCATTTGTAGTTGCCTAAACACCTGTAAACCTATTCATGATCACACACACACACACACACACACACACACACACACACTCACACACACACACACACACTTGACACACACACACACACACAACTCGCACGCATACACTCACATATACAAGCTCTTTTGCTTTTAAAGGGGAAAATGTACCCCGAATTATACATAAAAATATATGAACTTTACGTCCCATTCGTTTTTTTGCATCTGATTTCAAAAGCTTTAGTTATGAAAGCAGCAACATCTTTAGCCATTTTATCATTGGCAAGTAATAATGACATCTTGAAAGCCGACGCTCTTGCATAATATTTAGTGGGTATGAAATGCTCTCGAACATCTTTATATTTAGGGCATACAATAAAAAAGTGATATTCAGATTCCAACTGACTTGGACAAAAAGGACAGCAGAGTGCCTCTCGGGAAACACTCGAATGCCGCAGTTTGTGAGTATTTAAACAAGATACGCCTAACCTGAATCTTATGAGATTTTTACGATTGTTCAAATTACTTACTGTAAACAGATAATTCGGTATTTGTCTAAATTGCTTAAAGGAAGAATAGAAGGAAAAGCGATCTCTAACATCCATTCGGGTGTACCATTCTTGAAGATGACAATCAACCGATTTCTAAATTCTAAGAGAAAACCTTTGACATTGTAAACGTTCTGGTTTTCCCATACATACCCAAAGCCATAGCGATTTAACGTAGAGCAAACTGATGAAACCCAGTTGTTCTTGCCTCGATGATGCAAATCATATAACGTGATGTAAGCTTTCTTAGGAAGGCGATTATCCGGCATATTAACGACACGTAACCAATACTTGATACATTTAGTATAATTGTTTATATAGAGTGGATACTGACCAGTTTCTCCGTAGACTAAGGCGCTGGGTGTTTTTATGGAAACATTTAAGAATCTCTTGAGTGCAAACAAATGTACTTTTTCAATAATTGAGTTGTTTGCAGTCAAACCCCATACTTCGGCACCATAGCTAAGCATTGGCTGGACTTGACAGTCGAAAAGTTTAAAGAACAATTTCGGGGAAAGACTTTGAAACTTCCACAGTAGTTTTATAATATTGATGACTTGACGTTTTGCCTTGGATGCTAAATCCTCAAGGCAATGGGAAAAAGAAAGACCCGTGGAAAAGATAACACCTAAATATTTATACTGATTAACAATTTCTAGTTGCCTACCGTCGTAGAACCATCTTTCCCTTGAGGCGATATACCCCCCATTTCTAAACACAATAACTTTTGATTTTTCTAAATTTACGATCAAATCGAGTTTTTTTGCTGTGCTACACAAAACATTTAGTTGCTGCTGGAGACCAATGATGGTAGATGCTACGAGTGCAACATCATCGGCAAAAAGCATAATTAGTATCTCTATGAAGTCTGGCAATAAGGGAATACCATGTTTACCGTATTGAATTATTTCTTCAGCAAGCTCATTGATGAATAGCGAAAATAAAACCGGACTGCATATTTCTCCTTGCTTCAGACCCCGGGGACACATAAAAGTGTCAGTTAAATCTCCCCCCACTTTAACCCTAGCTTTGACATCTGTGTATATGCTTTTAAGTGCATTGTACATCTTACCGTTTATACCTTTTTTCTTTAAGATTGACCAGAGTTGGTTTCTATCTACCGAATCGAAAGCCTTTTTAAAGTCAATAAAAGCAACGTATAATTTCTTGTGGTTAGATAGTTGCTTTTGTACCAGAGAAAAAAGGGTAAATATATGATCAGTAGTACTATAATTCTTTCTAAAGCCAGCCTGCACATCGTTTATTACATCACAATCTTCAATCCATTTTGTTAAACGCTTGTTTAATATGTAAGTATATAATTTTGAACTAATGTTTAAAAGAGAGATACCTCTGTAGTTGTCTGGGTTGTTTATATCACCCTTTTTGTGCAAAGGTTGAATCAAGAGCTTCGCACCACATAGAAGGGAAGATGCCAAAATCAAAGAGTTTGTTGAAAAATTTCTTAAGGAAAAAGAGAATAGTGGGGGTGCAATACTTATAAAATTCCCCAATTAGTCCGTCTGGACCTGGTGCTTTATTTGATTTTAAAGCCTTAACTGAATCAAGAATTTCCCCTTCAGTTATACAGACATCCAATTCATCAACGTTACTATCAGCAACAGGAAAATACTCAGTTTGAAGTTCCTGAGAATTAGGACCAGAAGGAATAAGCTCATCATTAAAGACTTGTTTGAAATGCTGAAACCATTCTTGATTGGATATTGTGTTTGGTACATGAGAACTACTTTTTAAAGACCTTACAGTGCTCCAAAACCGCTTAGAATCTTTGGCGTTTTCGTTAAGTGTATTTAAAACTTGCTGTCTATATAACTGCTGCTTGTCTCGAAGTAAGTCTTTATACTCGTTTCTAATTATAGAATAGTTAAGTCTCAGTTGAACAGCATCGGGGTTGTCATTAACTTTCACCCGACTGTACGTTCTCAATGCTTGTCTCACCTGACGGCGTTTAACATAGCACTCAGAGTCAAACCATGGGCTGTGCTTGATGTTACCTGTGACAGATTCTTTACACATTATTTGACCAGCCATAAACAGACCTTTGTTTAGTTTCTTCAGTGCACTCTCAAAATTGACATCAATCAATTCAATTGCTTCATTAAAGGTTGAATTGACCTCGTCAGACTGAAGTGCACTGATAAAATCACCTTCTTTTGCTGGATCCCATGCATATTTTTTAAATTTGGTTACCTTTAACCTTTTTGAAACCGTCTCCTGATTCGGACTGGGAAGCATTAGTACAAATTCAACAGGCATGTGCTTTGATTCTACCCGTGGGGTTACTTTCAATTCACGGCACAGTGGAACTAAGGATTGGGAGGAAATAAAATAATCAATAACACTTGAACCACTGTGAGCGATATAAGTGTAATCCCCGCTTTTATCACCAGGCAGAAAACCATTTAGAATAACCAACTCAAAATTCTGACAGATGATAATTAAATAAAGACCAAATTCATTAGTGGAGCAATCTTTTGATACACGAGAAAAGCAGTCATCACCGGTGGTATTTTCATTTATCAAGTCACCTAAATATACGGGTAGTTCTTGTGCGTTCAGCCGACCAGTTCTTGCATTTAAATCGCCGAGGATGATCACTGGAAGATCACCCGCTTGTTCAAAAGTATCCATCAGACATTGTTCAAGAAGGGAAACCCCATTATCAATCTCGGTATCTGCATAATAAACACTGTTAGCAGGGGGCAAATAAATTCCAATTAAAAGAACGTCAAGATCTAGAGCTTTAAGGTGGAGAACAATAGTATGGTCATATTCCACTGTAAGTTGTTTGACTAGTTTGGCATATGTCTTTCTTACAAGAAACACGATCCCTCCTGACAAACGTGCAGTAACAGCATCGGTTAATCTGATTCCAGGTGAAAGAAAAACTTCGTAATCCAAAAAGAGAAAAGAAGGAAATGTTCTTGAGAACGTTTCCGTCAAAACAACAAAATCGAACTGAGATATATAATTATTTACATCAGGGTCATAAACTGACGATACACCCTCAATATTATAAGTCAGAAAGGAGAGACTGTTTTTCTGACAAGTCTTGACACGGGCACGGCCGTTATCCTAGGTGACTTCATTGTAAGAAGGACACGGGGGCAGCAGGGAAGCACAGTTTTGTTCATTATTACGTCCAGGACTACCTCTTGAATGGGCCCTTAAAAATCTTTCTGTGAGCTGTGTCTGTCTGGTTCATACTCGACTGCGAGTACAAGGACCGGAGCCAGAGAACTGGCCCTCGGTTTCACTGACCATCGACACCTGCCACGGAGAGGGCCTAGGGTTCTCCACCACCTCGGTACTGTGACTCTCGCCAGTGTTGAGACCCTCTGTCACTGTACCTATCACACCCTTGGACTGGTTTTCCACGTCGTGCGGAGGGTTTACCAAGGACACTCTCTGTTTTAATAGAGTCATGCTGTCATCAAGAACATCTGGTGAATGTGATGGCAAGGTCGGTAGACCCTCTGATGTAGGGTCAGTCACTCCTGCTAGGTGCGGGTCCATGCAATCCTCAGTTGTTGTAGGAATCGACGGATCCCCACTTAGAGAAGAATCAGGACTGCAACCATGGCGGCCTGGGGACGCCTCAAGCAGGTTGCTTTGGTTTTGATTTTGTTTAGGACATGTAACAGTAGTCCTACTCCTGGGAGTACTTGTCCTGAGCAGGGTGGGGAATTCTTGCATGTTGTACATGGGAGGGGGACGAGAAGAAGACGACCAGGTTTGGGTAGAAACAGACAGCGGAGGGGGAAAGGTGGTAGTGGAAGGTGGAGGGGGATGGGTAGAAGTCAAGGAAGCAGGTGAACGATTGGAAATGGAAAATGAAGAACTGGTGGAAGTGGAAGGCAGAGTGGAATGGGTGGAGGTAAGTGGAAGAGAGGAAGGGGTGTGACTGGAAGGAGGCAGGTGACGGGTGGAAGAGGAAGGTGGGGGGTGACGGGTGGGCGCGGAAGGTGGAGGGTGATGGGTGGAAGAGACAGGGGTAATGGGATGGGTGGGAGAGGAAGGAGGAGGGGGGTGGGTGGAATTGGAAGAGGAAGGGGGACGGGTGGAAGTAGAGGGTGGAGGGGGGCGGGTGGAAGTGGAAGGGGAAGGGGGATGGGTGAAAGTAGAGGGTGGACGGGGACGGGTGGAAGTGGAGGGTGGAGGGGGACGGGTGGAAGTGGATGGTGGAGGGGGACGGGTGGAAGTGTAGGGTGGAGGGTAACGGGTAGAACTGGAGGGTGGAGGGCCGGGGGCATAGGAAGTAGGATGGTGGACTGGGGGTGACCTATGGCCGGCAGAGGATGGCCGTGGGGATTTGACTGGGGTGTGGACATCAGGCGCATCTCTATTCTGAGAGCGATGCCCAGACTGTGCCCTCTGACCAGACTCATACTGACGCTGGTTCCCACGGCCTTTGGCTTTTCTGAAGTGGGGGGATCGCTGTTCTCGGAAGCATAGCCGACCATTTCTGTAGTACGCCGTCTTGCCCTGGTACCATTGTCGGCGTAGTTCCCCTTGCTGACGGATTGTCAAATCCCCAGCCACACGGATACCCAACGTATCGGCCATCTCCCTTCTGCATTTTCTTTCTTGCAGAACGGAGAGTTTGTCACTCCAGTTCCGCAATCGCGCAATGATTGTCCGAGGTCTGCCATCTTGTTGTTTCTGACCTACGCGATGGGCTCGCTCTACATCCTCCAGAGACCAATTCTTGAAGGGGTAGAAGCGAATCAGAAGTTGAACGACTTTACGAGCGCAGGTCGTATAATCTTCGCGATGGTCCTCATGGACGTTGAAAAATCTGATGTTGTACTGACGTGAAAAAGTTTCAAGTTTATCTTGATGATCGTGCAAGTGATCAGACATATCTAAAAGGAATTCCTGCCACTGGAAGAGTTGTGAGAGACGAAGCTCGAAAACGGAACATTTTTGAGACAAACATGAAACTTGATCTTTAAGCTGTCTATTTTCATCTTTCAGAGAATAGTACAAGCACTCAAGAGTGCAAGGATAGTTCTCAGAAGTTGACTGGTTGCCACGTAACGGTTGAAAACACTGTTCCACCTGTACATCTTGAGCGTGTAGAGGTGCTGGGTTGGGAGGAAATCCTGGTCCAGGATTGGACTCAATATCTCCACACAGCAACAGAAACATGACTAAAAATACACACACATAGACAGACAGCATATATGAAGACCTATCTCGGTGGGCAACCATAGTTACCTTTAGGGGTATCACTAACCCCCACTGGACAGTTTTACAGTATCTCATGGCAGCCAGCATCAGAAATGAACGGTACAGTTTGGAGAACGACACATTCCCACCTGTTATGTTGAAGTACGGGTTGTGTGAAGCACAGGTAACACTGGCATGGCTGCAGTAATCCTGTGAAGTATCAGCTCCAGTGTCCACACACAGAAAAATGAAGAGCAGGGAAAGCACAACTGTCCGGATAGGAGACACAGGCCACAGAAGAGAAACAGGTTTACACCTCACGGAAGCCTGTCTCGCTCTTTTCCCCATAAAGTTTGTATATGTCCAGAAAAACACACCACACGTGTTTCTCCAAGTTAAGTTTGATATTGGCATTATTTTGAATTAGTAACAGCACCCAAAAAGAAAAGAAAACAAAAGAAAAGACAGAACCAAAGTTAACAAGGCGGGCTACCTTGGCCCAGTTGACTGTAAAAAAAACCCAACCCTATACTGCTGTAGTGATTACATCGCACAAGCGGAGCGCTGTCAAAAACACGTCCGTACTCCTCGGTGGCTTGAGAGAGAGTCCCAGAGAGAGAGAGAGAGAGAGAGAGAGAGAGAGAGAGAGAGAGAGAGAGAGAGAGAGAGAGAGAGAGGGAGAGAGAGAGAACTAAGGGGACACATACCATCTTTGTTACCATTCATCTTTGCACTTGATTTAGCTTGAAGCATGTCACGCAAAAATTTCTGAATTTCATAGGTACCACGCTGGATGACATCTTCTGGTGGAAACTCCAGAGGATTGTTTGTAATATTCAGTCCATGCAGTGTCTTCACAAGACCTTCACAAACACAATGTATATACATCATTTTCTATCGTCATCAAAAACCCAGACAGACAGACAGACATATATATATACATACAGAGAGAGAGAGAGAGAGAGAGAGAGAGAGAGAGAGAGAGAGAGAGAGAGAAAGAGAGAGAGAGAGAGAGAGAAAGAGAGAGAGTCAAAGAGTCAGAGAGAGAGAGAGAGAGAGAGAGAGAGAGGAGAGAGAAGGGTACATAAAATCGAGTCACCATATTATATTAAAGAAATCATTCAAACCTGAATCATCTATGACTCATGCAACAATGTCCAAACCACTATTTAATCAATGCTAATTCGATGACTGTTCATTCAGAAACATGGCAATATTCTGATAATGTGTCACAACATAAAACTGATAAAAGTCTGCAGTCCCTTAACTGTTATGCCAGGAAACAATGCATTTGCAAATAAATTTTTTTTTTGTTGTAAATTACTCTAGTTTAATGAAATAAGGTTGGTGAGACTAACCTAACTCTAAAGGAAGACTCTTCAGATGATTGTTCTGGAGCAGCAGATTGCGAAGACTGGCATGACTTCCGAGGAAAATGCTGGGAATGCGTGTCAGGCGGTTGTTCCGGAGGTCCAACCATTTCAGCTTGGGGAAAGACTTGAAGAACTCATCCGGCAGAAAAGAAATCTCATTTCCTTCCAAATACAGATACTGAAAATATGAAGATCACATGACACAGCAATACGAAAAAAAAAAAAAAAAAAATGGTACATTTCTACAGCTGTTTCTATCATATTAAAGTGCCGTTTATTAACAAATTCACCTCTTTGCTGTCAAAACCATGCAGACTAGCTATACATCCCCTGTTGTGACATTCCCTCTTTTCTCACCAATCTCCAAGCACGCTCATACCTGTTCTCCACACACCTACTTGCATGGCCACTCCTAACTTTCCAAGTGCACATCTATGACTACATTCCCATGCCATCTACCACACACATGGATGCATGCATGCACACATGCAAGACAAAAGCAGGTTTACACAAAGCAATTTTCAGCAAAGACAAGATGTATTTGAAGATTTGTCTGTAAGGAAGAGAGTTACAGGCTGTGACGGACATCTAAATTTAAGGAGCTGCATGTCTATATTATAGAGTACTGAACGTCCTTTGACTATTTTTCTCTGAACTGAATTTTCAGGTGCCACAAATACTGCTGTCAGCAGAAAAAAACCCCACAAAGACCTTGATGGAATGGAAAAATTAGACAGCTACTGAGGTCCAGTTTCAGTTTATTGTAAATAATGACAAGTTTCGGACCTTATTTTGTATTAAATAGTGAACCATTGCAGGTCTTTCTGGAGAGATGTACAGAGCAGCACTTGCTAAGAGTTTAGGTAGTTTTACACATCTGTGAAAGAAAATATCGATACTTGTTTTATGTTTGCAACTTCTAAAGATGTGAAGCAGACTGTATATTAAAGGTATCAAACTCACTCCTATTCTCCTCATACATAATTTAAAGTTACCTCCCTTGCCTGTGTACTTCTGTGAACATTAAACTGAACTAATCTGCAGCCAGTTTAATCCTTGCCTTTATAAACACTCATGCAAAAACATGCAAAAAAATCATGGTCTGTCTTGTACAGAATAATGGAACTGCTCAATCTCAGTAATAACAATCCTGGTGATAGCAAAGCTTAAGTTTCCAAGGACTCAGAAATGGATGTATCAGACATGGTATTGCTTTCGATAAGTTGTAGTGTTGTCGATACATCATCATCAAGTCACATGGTTAGTACAACATCAAAGGCCTGTAGTATGTCTTTACTGATAATGAAAATAATAATTGAGCAAGTAAGCAAACTACCCCCCCCCCCCCCCCCACACACACACACACACAACAAAATTATAAATAAATAATAAATCCTTGATTACACAAGTTTTATTTTGTCAGATTCTGATTCTCTAATGTTTTTGGCATTAGCATGTCAAATTCCCTGCTACTCTGTAAAAAGTGAGTTGCTATGAAAACAAAACAAAAAAACTTACAACTATGCTCTTGCACTAATCTGTCTAATGGTATCTCAGGCCACTGCTGTGAGGCAAGCCCACACAACAATAATGATTAGCTTAGAAGTTGACTTTTGAACTTAGTTGAGAGGTTTAAAGAGTTTTTTGTAGCCACATTGCAAGAA
>CM065716.1:27193011-27208011 GCA_033310375.1 Conus canariensis | reverse complement strand
TTCAAATCGCGCGAGCGTCTCTGTAATGCATGTCAGACTCTGGTGGGTTAATGGTACACGGAAATTACATACACACTCCCTATCAAAAAGAAAAGACCTAGGCCTACAAGGGCTGCCTGGTGGGGAAAAAATGACAGTAATTAATGACTGTGTTGATTTATGTTTATGTCAGCCGGACACAGAAAACGAATGATTAATCGAACTGTCGTCGCTGGATCTAGTCCAGGTCGACAGCCCTTTAAATAAACGAGTGTGAAGCGCGCGCGCGCGCGCGCGACACACACACACAACACACACACACACACACACACACACACACACACACCACACGCGCGCGCGCGCGCGCATGGGCCGTACGGAGTTTTCTCTCTCTCTCTCTCTCTCTCTCTCTCTCTCTGTCTCTCTGTCTCTCTCACACACATGCACACACGCTCACACTGCACACCTGTCGGTCAGAAGCATTCTGGATCTGGATGCATTACGTCGCAGGAGCCAATCAACGGCTATAAGCACGACGGAACAGGGAGAGCGCAAAATAGTTTAAAAGGCCTCCACTTTGTCCTAATAGTCTTCCATACAGGTTCAGGTCTCAGTGAGTAGCCACAACAGGTCTGCAGGTTTAAAAACTGGTTAAATTCTCTTCTGCTGTCAAGATGCTTAGGAGGCAGGCGATGTTGATCTGCTAAGCGCTGATGTAAATGCACTGGCAGAGCCTGCTCTGACGATGTCCTCCTCCAGATGGTTCCAGTCCATCACTGTCTGTACTAAGAAAGAATGTTCGTACTGTTCTGTGTTACTGACGGGTAGCTGGAAGCCGCGAGTGTTTCTGACCACGCGGCGTTCTACGATGTTGGAGACTTCGAAGTCCTCATACTTGGGGGGAGGGGGGGGGGGGGGGGTCGTGTCCGTCTGCGGCCAGCACTCACAGGGGTCAGGAAGTTTTGGGCGCGGGAGGGGGGGGGGGGGATGGCGGGGATGAGATCTCCAGCTATCTTTTACATCAGGCCCAGTCGTGCCTGTCTGCGACGATCAGCCAGTGGAGGGAGATTCAAATCCCGCAGCATTCGGCTTACGTAACCTGGTTCTCTGGTCCTGTAATCTATTGTGATGAAGCGTGCTGCCTGTCTCTGTACCCTGTCCAACTTCTCGATGTCCTGTTGGTAGTATGGGTCCCACGCTGTTGCTGTATATTCTAGTCTGGCTGGATCTCACTAGTGCGATGTACGCCAGGCGCCTGCACTCCTTTGGGCAATTCCGGCGATTCCGGCGTAGAAGCCCACTGTTGATCCGGCTTTTCGAGAGATGTTGGCAATATGTTGTCCCCATTTTAGGTCATCTGAGATGAGCACTCCTAGGTACGGATTTTGCTGAACCTCTTTCAGGAACACTCCATTGAGGCTGTACATGTAGGTTGACTTACTCCGGGAGGACAGGATGTAACATTTCTGTGCGTTGAAGCGCATCCCCCATCTCTTTGCCCAGTCCTCAAGGTGTCTCAGGTCTTCCTGCAGGGTGATGTGATCCCGAAGGGTGTCAATGTTGCGGTACAGTAGGCAATCGTCCGAGAGTAATGCAGAGTAATGGTTCCAGCACTGTTCCGTGGGGGACACCGGAGTCGACAGCTACCTGGCCTGATGCCTGTCCTTCCAGGACCAATGGCATCCTCCTTTTCGTCAGGAAGTTGGTAAGCCATTCATGAATAGGTCCATCGTACTCCATATTGGTCGAGTTTGTGGAGTAACTTGTTGTGAGGTACCATGTCAAAGGCTTTACTGAAGTCCAGTATCACCACATCGGTTTGCTTCCCGGCGTCGTAGGACTCGAAGAGATCGTGCATTGTGGTAATCAGCTGCGTTTCACAGGAGTAGCCGGATCTGAAGCCATGGTTCCTGTGTGTCAGTATGTTGTGTCTCTTCATATGGTTTCGAAGGTGACGACAGATGATGTGTTCAAGGACTTTACAGGCCACTGAAGTTAGAGAAACTGGCCTGTAGTTCTCTGGCTTGTTTCTGTCTCCCTTCTTGAAAACTGCTAAGGTGTTTGCTGACAGCCAGTCCTCTGGTAACTGGCTCGTGTATAGGAGCGCCTGTAGATGCAGGTCAAGGCATGAGTGATAGCGTCAGCGCAGGTCTTGAGGATCCTGTTTGGTATTCCATCCGGTCCACATGCTTTTGCTGGATTCAAGTTCTTCAGCAGCTTGGCTACGCCGTTTGTATCGATGATGAGCTCATCCAAAGTTGGAAAGGGTGCCCCATTCATCTTGGGAAGTGGCGTGCCGTCATCTGGTGTGAAGGCGGATTTGAACTGATCCAACAAGATCTGTGCCTTGGTCGCGCCATCACTCTGGAGGGTCGTGCCTTTCTTCAGTGGTGCCACACCAGTACTGTCTTGGCGTCTAGACTTGACGTAGTTCCAGAAGAGCTTTGTGTTGTTATTCCGGAGTCCTTCTATTGTGTTGTTGATGTACTCCCACTCTATAGCTCTCATCCGTCTCCTGTGTTCTTTTTGGAAAAATCTGTAATTCTCCCATTTTCCGGTCTTCTTTGCTTGCTTATACAGTCTTTTCTTCTTCCAGCCGTTTGACCTCTTTGTTGATCCATGGGTAGCGGTGGTTTCTCCGTTGTATGTATGAGGTGACGTTTTCTTCCATGGCTGAGAGCAGCGACGTCTTGAAGTCAGTTCACATGTTGTCTATACTGGCTCCTTTCTCGTCCATTTTGTTGATCCTCTCTGTAATACGCCCTATCCCTGCATTCAGGTTTTCCCAATTCGCTATAGAGTGCAAGTAGCGGCGTCTAGGTTTGTCCCTCACTCGCTGTGGCTGGGTATCAAAATCTGTCACTACTGCCTCATGGTCTGATATTCCTGGAACTGAAGCTGTGCTTTTCAGGAGGGATGGATTCGTCGTGAAGACAAAGTCCAATGTATTGTTTTCCCGCGTGGGCTCGTCATGTACCTGTGTGAGCTGTGCTGCTGCCGTCAAGTCTATCAGGTCCTGCTGGATCTGGCGATCTGGGGCTCCTGGGTTCACAGTAGCTGTGTTCCAATCGATGTCCGGACAATTAAAGTCATCCGCAAGCAGAATCTGCTTCTGTTTGGAGTTCCCGGTAACCTTCTGTAATGTCCGATCTAGTTCCATCAAGTCCCTGCTAGA
This sequence comes from Conus canariensis, assembly GCA_033310375.1. Lineage (NCBI taxonomy): Eukaryota > Metazoa > Mollusca > Gastropoda > Neogastropoda > Conidae > Conus > Conus canariensis. Next base: position 27,204,857 of record CM065716.1, on the reverse strand, counting down.
GCGTTGTGGCTTGTAGAAGCACCCAACGAGCAACTCTTTATTCTGTTGGAGTCAGACTTTTGCCCAAACCATCTCACAAGTTCCTTTTAGTTCAGGTTGCCCTGTCCTCCCTATATGGTTCATATTCTTCTGGAAAGACCTCGCTTGCCCCTGTGCCTGTCTTTGGCCATGACTCTGATCCGAATATCACATCCGGTTTAATGTAGTCAACCAAGGCTATGAGCTCCACTCTCTTGTTGACTACACTATGGCAATTTAGGTTCAGGACTCGGAGGTTCCGCTTCTTGGGTGCCTCAAACAAAGGAGTGCAATCGCTTTTGTCATTCTCCTTTGTGCTTCTGCTTTCTCCGGTTTGCTGGTGGCTTTTGGGACTCTACGACTCATCCTATGGGCCATCAAACTTTGGACTATGGGCGGTTTCCCCGGAAAGCTCACTTGCTGTCATGTCTCCTTGGCGGCCTCTAGGCCTGCTGGTTTGCAGGGGACTGAAGTAGTTTAACGAGTTGAATGAGTCAGTACTGGGTTTGACGAGGGGTGGTCGTTGTTTGACGAGCTTAGAGAGTAACTCTGGAAGGTGAAAGTACTACAGTTTGTACTGTCGCATTTATAGCAAATCCAGTTGACACTGGGTCTATTCAGACGGCTGAAGTCGGCTGTGCAGAGTTCAATGCAATTCTTGTGATACCAGACACTGCTATCACAAGAATTGCATTGAACTCTGCACAGCCGACTTCGCATGCGACGCCCGGGTCGTTCCATGACACATTCCTTTCACATACCCCACAGGGGAAAAAGTTTTTTGGGTGTGGACCCGGGTTTGCATGGACATCTCCAGCTAGCATCAACGAAAGTAGCAAAACAGCACTGACCTGTCTGTGTCGAAGGCCGGTTTTCATCAATGGCGAGAATGACAGCAGCGAGGAAATGGAAGTCTATAACAGGCGCTTGAAGGACGTTTGTCGTAATATGTAATGTGTAATATAGACAAAATCTAAAAGTGCAGCCTGGCCGGTCTATAATCAAGTGCCTATTATCGGTCAGTCGTTCCGTCTCGATTACATCCGGTGTAGGTGTTTTCCGGCGTCACTGTCGTATACTGAAGGGATGCGGATTGTGTTTCATACAAGCGAGGTCACATGAATAAAACACGGCTATTTGATAGAAAACTTTCGTACAACCGAGGTTTTGTTGCAGCCGAAGTGAGTCACCGATCTGGGAAAGGAAACCGTTTTTTTATAGTCGAGTTTCTCACACCTGAGTTATAAAACAAAGGCAGGGAAGCTGTTTTCTTTTTTTTTTTTTTTTCTGGCGAGTTTTCTTACACCCGGGTTTCTTATACGCGGAGTTACTAATCTTTTTTAAGCAACTCTATTTATGAAATATAATTGACACAAAAGTAATTGAAGGAAACTACAATTTCTAGTACTGCACTCCAGGTCATGACTTCTGGATACCTCTTTTCGAGAACATTAGTGGTTATACTGTGCCGTCGCACCAAAAAAAGTTACATTTTTCCGTGTGTTTGTGTGTTTGCCTGTCGACAAAATTACGCAACCTACTTAAGCAAATTAATCCGCAAAATGTGGAGAAAAGAGAGACTGCAGCCTAAGCCGACGAACCCGCTAAATTTTGTGAGAATCCAGATCAAAAGGTGGGCCAAATTGCTCCACTAACTTGCAGTGGCATAAGAACCGGAATGAATTGGAAGCCCCCCCCCCCCCCCCCCCCCCACCGTCCCACCCTCTCTCCTTGAGAATTCATGAGGAGGAGGCGAGGGCGGGGATGAAATATATTTATGAGCCCCACCTCCCCTTCCCGACTTGTAAACTACAGCTCTGAGCAAGTCCTCTCCTAGCTGAACAGAATGCTCTAGCTGTACCCGACAGTGCCTGTGACAACAGCAACCGCAGAAAGGACCAGACAAAGGCCCAGTTTCAAGAGGAAACAGGCAAATTAAATCGAGCAGATAGCATATGTGAGTCTGTGTCAAGATGTGGTCAGGCGGGGGAGGAGGGGAGGGGGTGGAGGGGGGAGCGAGGGATGGAGGGAGGATCGGAACGCTCAGATCCCCTCCTCCTTCCCTCCCAATTGTTGAGGAAAAAAGTAATCCAAAGGCACCAGCGTGATCCTGAGAAGAACTGTCCCCAAACGCCAAACCAACCATCCAGGAGCATTCCCGCATCCCCACCCCTTTACCCGAAAGCCAGCGTTGTTTTTGACACAGGGTGCGGGCACGCACAGGGCATTCCATCAAGACGGCAAGGGACTTAGTTGCTCCCTGGCAAATGCCATATAGTATGATGACCGCTTGATGCCACACAATTGAACCTCCTCGGAAGCATCCCTATTGGTGTATCAGCCCGGTTTCATGACTGCGGAGCGCACCGGCAAAAGACACCATGACCAGGCAAACTGCTGTGTGCATCCCACAGCATAAAAAAATTGTTTCGCCGACAGGTGAGACAAGTACAACGCTAGACAGAGCCAAGTTTTCGGCACACGCTCCTGTGTGGCTGTGAAAAAACATCCTGGGTTTGCAGTCTTTCTCACTGTCAACAGGACTTTCCCTGTGGTCAGTGGGTCATGCCTCACCGTCAGTGGACTTTTCCCCAGACTTGGCCAAAAAGCAGGCAAGAAAAAGATGCATCTGAAGGTGCCAGTGGTACCCGGAGAAGTATTGTCCTGAACTGGCGAACCAATCAGCAGGGAGCAATCCTGCACGACACCGGGAGCACGCGCTGTGTTGACAGAGTGTTGGCACGCACATAGCATTCCATCAAATTGTTAAGGGACATAACTACTCCCTGGCACATGCAATTGTGTGATGGTCATTGGACGCAACACAACAGAATCTCTACGGAAGCTTCCTCATGGGTGTACCAGCTCGTGTTTCATGACTGCAGAGCCCACCGGCGAAAGACGCCACCGCCAAGCAAACTGCTGTGTGCGTCCCGCAGCTCACTTGTCAATGCTTTGCTGGCAGGTGACCCCAGTACAACTCCAGACACTACCAGGCTTTGCCACAAGGTCTTGCGTGCCTTCTGAAGAGGATCCTGGGCTGCTGTCTTTCGCGCTGTCAACAGGATTTTCTCTGTGGTCAGTGTTTTTTTTCCCTTCACCGTCACTGGGCCTTTCCCTAGACTCGGTCAAAAGGCAGACAAGAAAGAAGATACACCCGAAGGCGCCGTAAGACCCAGGGAAGCACTATCCCCAACCGCCAAACCAACCAGCGGGAGCATTCCCGCACCTCCTTTGGAAGCCCGCGCTGTGCAGCTGGCATTCCATCAAGACATAACTGCTCCCTGATAGATGACATTGTGTGATGGCCACTGGATGCTATACAACAGAACCCTTAAGATAGCGTTTTAAAATATAGACAGATATATACCTGCATGTTTAGTAAATAGATGCCATCTTCCAGCTTCCAGCAATAGCCGTCGGGGTTCCTAAGAAATCTACATTACCTTCTGCGTCCGGGTGGCAACCCCCAACCGTGCCCCCAAGTACCCCTGGACCTGCCCCCCCCCCCCCCCCCCCCCCCCCGTCCCCGATTGAAAAGCTTTCTACGCTACGGCTGCTCATGAACAATGTGAGGTTACTGTTTACAAACTTAGAAGTATCTATGAAATAATATATTTTATGGAATGTTAAAGCTTTGTTGTGTTTACATACATACTTTGTTTTGCGCTGTTTCATCTTCTGGACCATTTCATAGGCATTGCACTCAAGCCGCTCATTCCGGTCCTCCCCGTCCAAAGCCACAGCCTGGCTTGTCACGCCACAGCCGCGGCACCGGCAATCCACAGGGAGCAGTAACTGTCGAGCCGTCATGAGGCAACCCACAGGAGACACTGCACTGTTGCCGAGTCACTCCGCTGGTATTCAGTGGTGCCTGTCTGATCCACCATACGCAGAACACCACCTATTCAGCTCCCTACTGACGTCAATATTATCTTAGTTGCGCAGCCAGCGTGAGTGAGATTTCCCTCTTGGGAGCGCCACTGTGTCCGTCCAACGAAAGTCCCCATGAATCTGTCGACATCGGTGTTCCCGGCAGAACCAAACCAGTGCCTTAGGCGAGGAGAGGTAATCGTAACTGAGGTGACCATGAAAGCAGGGCATGAAGGGTCGTAGACTTTGAAACCCTTTTTTTTTTTTTTTTTTTTAAATCGATGAGGACAAGGAGATGAAGATGATCGTACAGATTTCCATTCAGGTCTGAGACTCTATGATAGGCGTGTATTCTACTCTTACTTTCATTACATGTCTCAGCTTCATCCAGGCCCGAGCACCACAGACATAAGCAGTGTTAGACAGGGAATTTAAGCAGTCCTCTCATAGACGCATCCGTTAAGTGGATGAAACTCGACTGTGTGGTCCTAGTCTTCCCAAATGAGCCCATAGCGAACTCAACTCAGGGTAGGAGTCGGTCGGGGCAGAAAAATCCCACAAGGAAATGGCTCTAATGGGAATTGAACCGACGACCTCCTAGCCGGAAGTCCGCGACGCTAACCTCTTCGCCATGGCGGCTGGTATTGACATAATCCTTGACATTTCATTTTTCCCCCGACATGCTGTTCAGTACAAAATGCACATGGGAAGTAAATCTTTCAGTCCGTACCTTCCATTTCTTCATCTTGCGGTAAACTGATTTCCTGGAGGAGGCGAATGAGGGTGGGGAGTGAGGGGAGAAAAGGGCAGCGTTATCCGCAGTGCCCTTTTAGGTAGACACATTTTCCCCTTCCACAGTTGAATCCGTTATCGGATTCTGTATGCAGTTTTCTACGTCTAGATTTTTCTGTCATCAAAATCGCCCAAGTCACGTTGATACTTCTTTCTGGCTGACATTAGACAGGCAGCCATTTGTCGACATTTGGGAGCCATCTCACTCCATCGTTGTCTATGGGGCGCGCGCGCGCACCCCCCCCTCCCCCACTCACACACTCGCACGCACGCACACGCACGCACGCACACGCGCGCGCGCGCACACACACACACACACACACACACACACACACACACACACACACACACACAGAGGCGTGCGCTTGTGCTTTATCGCACACACGTACACATGCCTGCGCATGCACATACACACACGCATGTGTGACACTCACACACAGACGCGCGCGCACACACACACACGCATGTACGCCAGTAAACACGGACACACATACATATACACGTATGTGTGCAGATACATGCGCAGATGTGTGCGTTCAGGAGCATACTCACACATATTACACACACGCACACACATACACGCGCGCGCACTCACATGCACACACACACGTACAGCATACACTGGCACACGCATAGGCCCGTGCCCACACACCCATGCGCGCGCGCGCGCGCGCACACACACACACATGTACACTCACCACAAACACACACACGCTCACACACACACACGCACGCACGCACGCACACATACACTCACACTCACACACACACACACACACACACACACTAGTACTGGCACAGCCAGTGCTTGGTAGATACCAGAGACGTGAAGGAAATCTTCTCTACGTCTCTGGTAGATACCCAAGGTCTGACCCGCGCGATTGGCTAATGCGTAGGGCAGACATCTGCAAAATCGTAGCTATGAGACCCTTTCCTAAATTCTCTCATCTTAATCATTAATTCATTTATCCATCAGCTTTAAATCATGCACAGTGTGGTCTCGAGACATAGTATATGGTATAGCGCATATGGACTAGACCGGAGGCAGTGACACCTCCGCGAAGAAACTGAATGCGAAACTGAAATAAATTATGGCGAACGTCAGGCAGGCTGCCTGTGCTGCCAGCAGTAGGGCGATATGTTATGGACAGGTTCCAGTGATTTGTAGCACAGTGCTCAGTGGGATTTTTTGTGTGTGCATGCGTTTCATTTTCAACTTCATCCTTCTCATCCTTCACATCCTTGAACCTTTATCGGGCCGTCAGTTTTTAACCCAGACATTTGTTTCTTGAGGAGGTGGAAGGAGGAATAACTTGTTTCTTACCGTGTTTCCTTACAGGTGGAAAAAAAGGAGGATGGGGGAGAGAGAGAGAGAGAGAGAGAGAGAGAGAGAGAGAGAGAGAGAGGAGAGAGAGAGAGAGAGAGAGAGAAGAGAGAGAAGGAATAGGGCTGGAGAGAGCGAGAGATTGATTGATTGGTTAATTGATAATCTTTATTCCCAAGGGCAACAGGTAAACAAGAAGAGCTTTTTTCATATGGTCCTTGTTCCTTCAGGGAGGGAGGGAGAGAGAGAGAGAGAGAGAGAGAGAGAGAGAGAGAGAGAGAGAGAGAGGATGGAGAGGGGTTGGAATAGGAAAGGAAGAAGAGAGGAGGAGTGGGATGTGATGATATTCAGATTTTTTTTTTAACTTGTAGGTAGTGTAGAGGAGTGATCTCTGAACAGCCTGCAGTTCAATGATAACAAAATCAAATAGGCAGAAATGCAGACAAAACGAAAGTTATACACCTGTTGGTATACGTTTTTTACATACCAACTTCTCTGAATTTTAACGCCCACGGCATCAGTAAGTGACGTTAGAAGACATACTCTGAAAAAGAACGGGTATTTAGCCGAAAATATTTAAATAAGTGGACTTCGACATGCGAGCATTTCATGGTATTGGACAACAAAGGACTTCGTTATCTTAAATCTCTTTACATTTAGCGACAAACGAAAACAACGAGTAAAGCTTATACTTCTATGACTCGATTTACTAAACGAGGTCGTCCCGTTTGGGCCAAATGCTATTGGTATACCTACCATTTTCTTCATGTAGCTGCTTGCTGCTTGCAAGCCGATTGGCGCTAGACCTTAATGAGAATATACCCTATAACAGCAGGCATAGATAGAATTCCTTTTCTTAATGTAGCCGTTTGACATTTTAGGTCCAGCACACAAGATCCTAAAGATTGTGTACATGGTGAATCTTTCACTGGTTTGACCCTCATCCCTTCTCCCTCCCCCGGATCCTTTCATCGTACAAACATTAGTACTCCTGGGCATCATATGCCAGAAACGTGTCTGTTGGTTTCTTGTCATTTTCGCTCATCTGTCTGTGACTGGGAAAGTCTTTTGCCGTCTTTCTGGTCCATTCGTCAACGTAAAAATCTGCGAGGGGCTTATTAAATGTAAATTGCATTCGAGTCTTCTGGAAATTATATGTTAGTAAAATCCCTTTTTGTTTATGTATTATTATTTTTTTCTACAATTTTCTTTGTTTCTGCGCGTTTACCTTCAGGATTTTCTGCATCACTGTCCATTTGCTTCTTGTTACCGAGACAGAACAACCACCTTTTTTTTGGTAATCATTGGAAAATGGACGTGGTTATATCACATTGTATTTTTGTCGATCAGGAAGTACAGTCTGCCCATTGGTGGTTTTTTTTATGTATCTGCCTAACTTGTTGACTAATTTGTGATTTGATTTGTTAAGCGTCAGTGTAATTGAGATCGTTTTCCTTTTTTTTTTCGATTAGTGCTGTGGTATACAGGTACATATTTCAGGTAAACTGAAAACCGGCTTACCTCATTATAACACTCCTTCCCGATCCTATGACTCGGTTCTCAGTATTGAGTTCCACTCTGTTCTCAGTCTTGAGTTCTGTTGAAGAGAAGCCATGTCTGTCCATCCGGGACTGTTTTCTGTTGACCAGTGCGACATCCGTCTGCCGTTCTCAGTAGAATCATCTCGGGTCTCTAAAAAGTTGTGGCGTGACGTATCCGTCCGTACCTGGTGAACTTCTGCGTGACACGACCTCGTGAAGGGAGACCTGCTTGCTTGCGCATTCAGCTGAATTGTAGCGTGCGTTTGGTTAACAATGATCAGTTGAACAAATTAGTCTCCTACAGCAAGTTTGGCTATTCGTGATCATGATTCTGTCTCTGGGACCAGCGAGTTTGATAAAAACTGACCAAACGTCGTGTTTGCAATGGCGGTAGTCTGACGGCAGATAAAACATCATCTCTGATTGATCAGACTGGTTTGAAGACTTTGAATGCAGACGCAGCTAAACATGCCTTTGTTCGGAAATCCTTTTCATTGCCTGCGCGTGTGTGTGTCCCCTGTATCCGTACACAAACCGACAAAATCTCTCAGTAACCGTATCCGCATTGGATCTAAAACACGATGGACTGGAGAGTTCAACAAACAAATCGAAGTTTTCCTGATCGCAGAGCAATTGTCAGAGATCTCGGTTTTCAAGGTATTCACTAAGATAAGCTGAGGTGAACATTGTCCGTTGAGAAATCCTTAAGACGTTGCTTCAGACTGTATTTGTTGTGACACCGGAAAGCAGCAGCAGCACAAACATCACCACCACCACACACAGACACAGAGGCACATTCACAGAAAAAGAGCAATGCAGAAAAACAGGCAGGTTATACACCCACCCCACCCCCTCATCAAACATATAAGAGAAGAAAAAATTTGCTCTCAGTCGTTCATTCTTTCCAGCTATGTTCTCGGTCCGCTCTCCTTCCATGTCCTTTCTCGGAGGTCACACAATCACTAATCATTTCCTACACCTGAAAGGCGAGGTGAGAGGCAATTTTGTTGGTTAAACAAATAATCAAGGAACAAGGACAGGAAAACAAATAGAGAATTGAAAAAAAAAATCAATGAGTAACACGGATCGCTAGTATTCCATAAAACTGCTGGACGGTTTTTTCTTCGTCGCATTTCGTTCTTTTTTCTTCTCTCTCCCCCATGATATGTCGTCTTCTGACTTAGAAGAGCGAGATTCACATCAGACTACTTCTGTGAATAAGATATTTACGGTCAAAACAGTTGCATTACATTCTTTTGCTTAAAGGACATATCCATTTATTCACATATCCAGCACCCTGTCGCGCATAGTCGCTGAACATCAATTACTGCCATCAGTTTTTTAAAAATCGTTTCAAAATCAGTGGTTGAACCGACGCACAGGTTTTGGTTTATTCATCGTTTCAAACAACAGTTGTCTGTTATGTAACCCTGTTAATAAATTCTGACACAAGACTATGATTTGTGAAAGCGTCCCGCACACGTTCAGTGATAATTAATTCAGATGTAGATTATCTCTAAAACGCACAAATAAAAGGAAATATCCGTAACGGTGCTTCCAGAATCAGTTTAAAGCATATACAAAAAATGGAAAGGGGGGGGGGGGGGGGGGGATCTAGCTACTTACCATTCAAACGCTTAAACTCTTAGCTGTGCTTGTTAAAAAAAAACACACCTTATTATTATTTAGTTTAGAATTATTGGAGCGTTGGGTGATAAGAAATTGGCCCTTCCATCACGTGTAAAAGACACGGCCTACAGAATCATCTTGAGAGAAATACTTAAAATTCTGTCAAGTTATTAAAATAACCAGTTTGAAACAACATATGTGTAATTCTCACACAAACGGTATCTCACGTATTTTGTTGCATGATAATTCCAAATTCAAAAACAAAATAAACATAAGAACGGAAATCCTTCGGTGGTACGTATGAGCAAACATACTGAACAGCTTATATCTTAAAAGTACGTGTTTACTATCATAGAAACAAATTCTTCACAATTGTTGAAATTTACTTCAGTTTTTTTTTTCAAGGAACAAACACATCGTTTAAAGAAAAGGTTTGTATCGCAAATGTATCAGATGACACTTTCCACAAAATCCTAAGAACGAAATATGATCACATCCCTTAAAGTACGAAACAACCATAGAATCAACGATTCTGAGTAACAGTCCATTCACCTTACGTAACATTAACACAGGAGGTTCATTTACACCAGCACGCGGTACACCCCGTGTTTATTCATTCATGCTTGACATACCCTGCATAACGTCATTGCAGAGAATGTTCATTTGCATTTGCACGCGGTGCACCCTTCGTTTGTTCATTCATGCTGACATTTTGAGGATGGCTCCCTTTCACTGTCTCGTGATGTCTGCTGTGCCCCAGGATGTCAGTAGGTCAGAACATAAGGTCAGAACATAAGGTCACAGCCTTTTTTTGTCTGTGGCTCTGTGTCTACGGTCATCATCGTCATAAAAGACAATAAGAACAAAGCAGAGCTCTTCTGTCGTCGGGGAGCCATGTGGTGCCGAGGGCTTCGTTAGCTACAAAAAGGCAGATCAGTTTCTTTTTGTGACTTTGATAAATTCGCCTGCTGGAAGAAAATTACAGGCTTGAAGCCAGTGCATGAATAGATAAGATCAGAACATCTCATATTAATGGATCAGTGAGAGGAAGAGCCATGCTTGTCTGAAATCCTCAAGACTCCCATTGATGGGCGCAGTAGGGGTGAAAAGCGGAATTGATACCTTGCGATGAAAATGACTGTCCACCCATACGCCGTGCCGCAGTGCTAGGCATTACGGGCGGATGACGTGAGGTCATGATATATACTTTTAGGAAATTTTCAGCCTGCTCAGTTTCAGTTCAGGACTGAGTGACCTGTGGCATCAAATGGGAAGATTGGAATCGCGTGGTTGATTGTCGTCCACTGAACAGACGCATTTTCGAAAATGGCAAAATATTCTGATGAAGACTGTAGGTATCCGTGTATTGTGGACCTGGTTGACGCTGGGAAATATTATGAAAGGAAAAGTTCAGATGCAACCCTGTTGCGAAATTTCAAACTCAAATGGATCTCTGAAGCGTAATCAGTTTACTGTCAACAGCACACACACACACACACACACACACACACACACACACACACACACACACACACACACACGCACGCACGCACGGGCGCGCACTCGTCTTTCACGTGGCTGAAGTACATACGTACACATGTGTGTATGTATGTACTTCGGGCACGTTTAAAGACTGCCATCCACTCTCCACTACCACCCCTTGACTGAGAAGTCGTTCGTGGTAAAAATCTGTAGGAAAATCCAGTTTGATGAATAAACAAAGACAACACACACACACACGCACGCACGTACGCACGCACGCACGCACGCACGCACGCACGCACGCACGCAGCACACACACACACACACACAGCACACACACACACACACACACACACAGGCCGGAATAGCTCAGTTGGTAGAGCGCCGGACTCGTAATCTTGGGGAAGCGGGTTCGCATCTCCGCCGGGCCGTTTCGGTACAGGGGGATTTTTCCCTCGGAGTTAACATTGGTTCTGACTCCATTCCCCATATAGTCCTTCGAATGAGACTATAAACCGAGGTTCCGTGTGTGAACGCACGCACAATATCTTGCACACATGTAAAATCCCATCTCCAACTTTCGGAAGAGAAGGCCAGTTTGGCCGTTGGTATGGATGACACGTTACACATAGCATGCACCTTCCCGAAGTTGGAGTATGGCTGCCTTAATGGCGGGATAAAAAGTGGTCATACACACAAAAGTGTCAGAATAATCAACATGATGATTGTGGACACTAAAAGAAAAAGTGTACTACTCTGACGACCCAGGGAGAACAGTGCAAATTTCACACCGAGAAAGCTTTTGTGACGACGGAGATCCACACTCCGAAACGATCCGATAGGACGTGGTGAAATAGGATGACCATGGGTAATGACCGTTCTGGTCCAGTGTGGATGATCGGCGTGGGAATAATGCACTTGACGTAGCTCGGACGACTGGGTGGGCTTGAAAAATAGTCACCTTCGCATTAATCCGTTAGGATTTCAACCGCACATACTGGGCGAGGGGAGGTGTGTACTTCCGTGTGCTCTCTTTCAGAGACCCTGAGTGACGCTACGCGTGGGCACGGGTCCACCTATCACATAGGATGAAAAATCGAAGAAGCCTACAACACAAGTGTGCAATAGTCTTCACCATTTGCGCAACCACAGAGCATTACGTTGAAAAAAAGATTCCTTCTAATTCA
>CM065716.1:27155511-27188011 GCA_033310375.1 Conus canariensis | reverse complement strand
GCTGTGTCCAGCACCCTGAAAGTGGCGAGCCACCAGTGTGTCTTGCTTGTACTGACTGGTGTCCTTGCTCACTGTATTTCTGCTCTCCGGGTTGACGCCAGTGTTAGAGCGGTGTGCATGAAAGCGTCTTTGCAATGTCTGTCTGGTTTCCCCCACGTACTGTTCATCACCGCACTTGGCACAGTCATTGATGTACACCAGGTTCTTGCTCTTGCAGGTCACTCTGTTTCGTATGGTGAACCTCTGGCCAGTCTGGACGCTGCAGAAAGTGGCGGTCTGTTGTAGGTGAAGCCGGCAGATCATGCAGCGTCTGGCACTGCCTTTGTAGCATCCAGTCTCAGCATCTTCCTGGTTCTGCGATACTGGAGGAGCGGTGGGGAGTGTAGGAAGCTTGGATGGCATGAGAAGCCTGCGGTGGTGATGGCTGTTTCTTTCTCCGATGGTGGTGGTGGGGGGGGGGGGGGGGGGCGTGGTACGGCCTTCTTCATTCTTCTGCTCTAGTGCAGTGTGGGCATGAGCTCCTTCAGCCAACGTCTAAGAAGTGGGTGTGTCGGGTTGTGTGTTATCACCACCGGCACTCTTTCTGGTTTTTGGTTCTTGGCTGCATACTTCAGCGTGTCTTTTCTCGACATGCTGGTCACTTTGTTAATGGCCATGTCTAGAAGTGGTCCTGGGTAGCCTCGCCTTTGCAGTCTCTGCTTCAGTTCCTCACTCCTCTGACGGAACAGCTCATCAGTGGAGCAGATTCGGCGTAGCCGTAGATTCTGTTCAAATGGAATGCTCCTCAGGCAGTGGCGTGGGTGGCATGAGTGGAACGGGAGCAGCATGTTGGCGTCCGTGGGTTTCATGTGAAGATCTGTGACCAGGTGGCTGTCCACTATACTGATGCTGACATCCAGGTAACGGATGTTAGTTCTGCCGTAGCTCCAGGTGAACTTGACTGTCCGGTGTTGTTCGTTCAGCCAGTGGAGGAACTGCAGCAGGTTTTCTTCACCTATTGTCCACAGCAATAGGATGTCATCATTGAAGCGCCTCCAGTTCTTCCGTTGTATTTGCCATGGCGACGTGCACAACAGCCGCTTTCCAACCACCCAGGAACAGGTTTGCAATGGCTTGGGCCATGGGTGTGCCTTTTGCTGTACCCTGGACCTGCTTGTACAGTTTGTCGTCAGAAGCGAACAAGTTGTTTTGTAGAACATGGTCCACAATTTGAAGGAGGGTGGTGATGGGAGGCACGTCACTGTCTGCAGCCTGGTTGCTTAGCATGTCCTTCAGGGATGATGCTGCTTCATTCTGAGGGATGCTCGGATAAAGTGCCACGACGTCGATGGTGACAATGAGGGCGTCTTCATTAAGTGGTGTGATGGTGCTGTTCCACTCTTCTGTCGTCTGCAGCAGGTGAGTGGTGTCCTTCACGTATAATGGCAAGCTCTGGACTACAGGTTGCAGCCAATGATCCACCAGCCGAGACAAACTTTCTGTTGGTCCATTGACGCCAGACACGACTGGGCGACCTGGAGGGTTAGTGCGGTCTTTATCTACTTTGGGCAGGTGGTAGAAGACTGCTGTTCGGACTCGTTCCTCTTCAATCCCGGCCCAGTCGCGGCGTTTGCTGTCAATGAGTTCTTTGTCGTAAAGATCTCCGACCAGCTCATTGAACGTCTGGCAATTTCTTTGCTGGGATCATGTGTCAGAGGCTGGTAGTGGGTGGTGTTTTCCAGCTGTCGCATAGCTTTTTGTTCGTATTGGGCAGAGTCCTGTATGATCACGGCTCCTCCCTTGTCCGCTGGGGAAATGCGCACCACCCGCTTGCTGACCAGATCACTAGCTGACTTTGGGCTTTTCGGCTCTTCCTGCTGATGTTGAGGCTGCGTGGAGGTTGGGGTGCATGAGAGATGACTCTGGAGATGATACTTGAGCAGTATGCATCAAGGGCCTTGTCTCTGCCTTTTGGAGATTCCCAGAAGTTTCTCTTGTGTGTGCGTGTGTGGGGGGTGGGGGTGGTGGACGGAAGGGCGGGTGGGAAGGGGGGAGGGGGGGGGGGAGGAAGCCGCGCTCTATGTTTAAATTAGACGCCGAAGGATAGATGACACATTTAAGATAGCATTTTAAGCATCTGGAAAGTAAAAACTTTCGGGAAGGGAGACGGGGTCGGCGGGAGGGTTAAAGTATCTTGTGGATGAGATTTAATCACATACACAAAGCAAACACACACACACACACACACACACACACACACACACACACACACACACTGGGAGGGGGGGGGGGGGGGCAGACTGATTGACCTGTCAGTATCATCATGTTCAAGTACTGAACTTTCATTCCAGTCAGCAGTTGATCTGGGCTTTATCTTACTTCAGAAGGCTCTGGCTCTTAGTGTTATTTAATTAGCAAATCAACAGCAATCATAGGAGTTTCTTGGTGGGGTCAGAGAGAATTATCACTTGTTACACAAATGAGCCGAAAAAGTATTAGAATTGCCAGATAAACAGTCACTACGTGAGATGATCTTGCTGGTAGGAGGGACGGCGTGATTGTTTGCTGCTGTTGTTGTTGTCGTCTTTCATGTGTTCATAGTGGCAATGCCCGCACGCCGCTTATTACGGCTCCTCGCCCATACCCAGCTTTTTCCTCTGGCAGGCAGCCTCAGCACATCGTCAGCTAGACCCGAGAGATACAGAAACCTGCAGTCCTTTTTAGAAAGTTTCAGTAAGTCTCAGAGACGCATTCATGGAGTGGATAAAACTCGATTGTGTGATTCCAGATTTCCCATTTTAACTCACAGGTAAAAGGGGAAAGGACGGGGTGGCGAGAGGGGGGTGAAAATGAAAGGAGCAGGAAGAGACGAGACAGACGAGAAAAGAATTATGCTTGCGCAACAGAACACAACCAGACAGACAACGAAAGAGATTTCTCCCTTTTAATAACTATATTTTGCACTGTTTACACGAAATATACATGAACATTGCTTCACATTCATTTTACAACAGAGATAATATAAAACAAAAACGAACTCAGACTGACCTTTCTTTTGTGAATTGACCTTAAACAATGCTATCAAGAATGTCTTTGAGTATTAATGGAAAAAAAATCGATAGGAAGAAAAACCGCCGTGGTCCATATGGACTTGCCATGCAGTTTACTGTTCGGTTAGGCCTCTTTGGAGCAGACTCGTGTCGAAGTAATCCTGTCGAATTAAAGTCTCACCTTTGCTAGTGACTCTCTCAAAAAGCGGACAATTTTAACCTATTCTAAACTGGTGAAGTTACAGGGAAAAGTTGATAAGAGTTAATTGATCATGTTTTAATCAGTTGATGAAACAGCTTCATTTGCAGAATGATAAACCTTCTTTCATAACCTTTCCCCCTTTTGGCAGCATCTTACCAGGAGATTTGATTTTTCTATCATAAGCCAATCGTGGCCTTTTCTTTCAATTTAACATGACACCCCATGTGTCATATCACACACACACACACACACACACACACACACACACACACACACACACACCACACCACACATCACTGGAGGCATGCGCCCTCGCAACGCGTCGTCGTACTAGGAAGTCGCCGACTAGTCTGTCCTCGGAGACAACTGACCACTCTCCAGGTCAATCACTTATCATAAGCCTGTCGACTTTTGTTATTTGCTTACGCCATTCTTCCAAGATCTCATTACAAAAGCAGCGCGCTTTTCATGACTTGGCACAAGAGGGTGAAACTTGATTTACATGAAACTTAACCATCCTTCCCTTTTCAGGAGTTTTGAATTTCTTGTTTGTGGGCATTCTTTTTTTTGTTTTTAAACATTTACGAAACATTCTGCTCTTTTCATTAGTTTTGGATTTCTTGTTTGTGGGCATTTAAAAATTTTTTTTTAAACATTTACGAAACGATCAGGAACTTCGGCAGAATTCCTGACAAGGGAAGGGGAAGAGGTAGAAAGAAAGAGGTCAAGAAAATCTAGACCAGAAGATACAGAAGAAGGACAAGGGGATGGAGGGAGGGATTTTGTGTGTGTGTGTGTGTGTGTGTGTGTGTGTGCGCGCGCGCGCCTTCGCGTGTGTGAGTGTGTAAGCGTGTGTGTGTGTGTGTGTGCGTGTGTGAGGTTGGGGGGAGCAAGAAGAGGGGACGAGGTTAACCTGGAGTGGCAGAGGCAGAATAGAAGGGGTGGGAAGAGAGCTTGGACTAGGGGGTAAAGGGTAGAGCGCGGGAGGGAAGGGAGAGGATGGGAGGGAAGGGGTTGTAAAAAAAAGGGGAGCAGGTGCTTGGAGTGAAAGAGACGAGACAGCAGAGAAGAGCTGAGAAAGGAGAAAGCCAGTTCTCAGGGTCCTAATGACACCCGACTTTCGTTTTCGTACCCGTGGGGATATGGAGCGCTCTCTCAGGCTAAATTGTACTAACTTGTTTACCTACTTTATGGAAACTTTGTATGTGCTAAAAAGTTCCCGTTTCCTGCCGTGTTATTGATCTCTACTCTTTTTTTTTTTTTTTTATCTTTCTTTGCTGTCGTCTGCTCTTTGTCTGGCTTTGTGGCTAATGCGACTGTCTGCGCTCCAGAAATTTTGACCTTTTTTCTGTCTTGTTACATTATACAACATGCTAGCTATGCCGTTGTGGTGTCTATTCTGCGGAGTAACAAACACGGCACCGTAAAGAGTTTTTTTTTCGGGGGGGGCGGGGGGGGGGGGGGGGGGGGGGAGGAGGAAAGAGAAATGGGAACATGACGGCGAGTAGGATCCAGTGATTCCACTCTTGTGGAGAGGACTCGGGTCTCTCGCTGGAATTTCGTCTCTCCTGGGGAACTGGCAGGAATTATTACAGTGGTGGTGATTACATAAACAGGTAAAGATTTGCTTTCGTGCCCCTTTTTGTTCCGGACCCTTGGGTCAAAATATTGAAGCTGAATTATTGGAATCTTATAGCATTCTATGTTCTGTTGTCAGAGTAAAATGTTCCCGACGATCAGATTGTCCTTAGCATTTAACGGAAACAAGGTTTCAGTGGGAGGGGGTACAAAATGAAAAGAGATTTCTTACCGTTGGCTATTGGCTAAATGGTGGTCACTCCAGCTAATAAGAAATCAAGACAAGTTTGTTACAGTGGGTGTCTCAAAGTATGCATCAGCTCATTCGAGAGTTTAGCTCACTCCGAATGGCCACCAATAGCCGTGTTCCAGAAAACCTTTGCAATTGGCTGCTGTTTTTGATCTACCGGGAAGAGGGGGGGGGGGGGGGGGGGGGGAGAGGAAGAGGCAGCCACTTCCCATAGAAGCATCCCATTTGTCCCGAGGAAACCGTTATCTTCCGTTTCAAAACGTTCCGCTATCCACGGAAAATGGACCACGTAAAAGTAGCGCATCATCGGGGACCCCCCCCCCCCCCACTCCACCCCCTACCCCCCACCCCTGCATTCCTCTTTTTTTTTTTTCAGTAGATGATTACTCTGTGGAAACGGGTAACCATTTTGAGAAAAATAACTGTTCCCGCAATAATTGGCTACTCCTACGGGGAAACGACTCCCCCACCCTCCAGCCCCCAGGACAATCATTTATCCTCATAGAGAAGCAACGGTATTCCCAGAACAATTAGCCGCTTCCGCGGGAAAAGGAACAATTCTCTCGCAATAACCAGCTGCTTTCTAGGGAAAACCACCTTCTTCGGTGACAGCCAGCTATCCCCTGAGAAGCAACTGTTCTCCTTGGACACTACCTATGCGAAGATATCTTGCTCCCATAAAGTTTGATCAAAACAAAAAGCTAGTGATATGACCTGTTTAAGGAAAACGGCGAACAGATACTGTCAATCAAACGTGCAAGTGTCGAAAGTAACAGGACATATCGCCAACAAGAGAACTAATTCTGGTGCAAGACACTCTTCAAACCATTTCATACAAAGTGCAATGTAATGAAGACATGGCTGGATTAAAAACAAAGTCATATGGTGAAGTAAAGTGAAAAAAAAACCATCAGATATTGAGAAATATAGCTCATGTTCAGCTTAATTTAAGAGGTCAACCGTAATCGGGAAATGAAAAAAAGAGACAAACTTGAAAGTTTACATCTGAAAACAACCAATTTTATTACCGTTGTTTGGGAGTGTGCAGGTATAACAAAATAAAAGATGTTACTTGGATTGTCATTACGTCATCAGTAGCATTAATTGTCGTTTTCATGATTATATGTAAGCTTACTTTTATTTTATTTTATAATTTTTTTTAAATTTTTCATGCAGATACATGACATTTACATACATATACATAAATTAGAAAAAAAAAACAACCACCATACATACATATACAGATCACCAGATGAAAGTTTAAGATAGTACAATATGAGTCCAATTACATAATATAAGACGGGTGTAGATACATTAATGAACATATTCAAACCTTTTATGAATTTTACACACACACACACACCACACACACACACACACACACACCACACACACGCGCGCGCGCGCGCGCGCGCGCGCGAATCTGTACGCATCTAGCTTACTTTTATTTTGTTCCGACAGCTAGGTTCAACAGCCCTCAGCTTTGCTTTGTATGTTTTAACGTCTTTTCTAAAAAAAAGGTGTTTAGACGGATGATATATTTGTTAGACATTGATAGTGACAGAAAAGACCTGTAAGATAGTGAATATGACCCCTCCCCCCCCCAAAAAAAAAAAAAAAAAAAAAAAAAATCATATGTATTTTTACGCAGACATTGCGGATGCGTATAAGTTTTTAAACTGTCTTCATAAAAAAGAATGGTTTTATAAATGCTGATCGGTTAAGCTGCTACGACAAACACTTTCAAGGCAGAAATTATAGGTACCTAAAAAGTCTGTAATTATCGTATTCATTTTGAAAATAAAGTCATTATTTAAAAGTTTAGCTACTATGCGTTACGTAGAATTATTGGATAAAACCTGACGTGGTGTCCGTGATGAGCTGAACTGTTCACAACAGGACTGTCAGCAATCGGAAATCCTGATTAAAAAAAAGGAGAGAAAAGAACGGCACAGTATAGATTTTAAATTCAAGTCGCGTTCAGATTTTTTCAGGACGGCTAGTGTTTCACGCTGCTTGTACAATTGTTTCTAAAGCGCTTTACTTTGGGGCACAGCTCGATTGCTGCCGAGAAGATTAAATATTTACCCTACACTGAAGAGATTGAGTTTAATAACGTCCTCACAGCATTCGCTTTGAGAGACAAGTTTGTCGCCACAGCGAGCTGCAGCATGGAGTCGTTTGTCTCGGCAGGCTTGTATGCTGGCAGGTTTGGTCGGAGTTGGTATCTGCGGTCGGTAGGAGGAATCCGGGGTAGACGGCGTCCTCAACCTGGGTGAAATTACCTTACACTTCGGAGTGTTCGTTTATATACCAAAACCTCCTCTCGCACACTCACGCGTATGCACTCTTACCTTGCCGGTTCAGTCCAGACTCTGGCATGGGGGTCTTGTCAGGATTCTTGCCAAACCATTCAACGGAACTAGCAACTAGTCCGAGTCCGAGTTTAACTCGATCACAATCCAATGCCGTTGCAACCCGTCTACGGCTGTGCTGTCACAGTGCAATGTCCAAACTCTCTCTTATGAGCTGTAGGCAGTCGCACTGGCCTGTCAATGGCGGAGTTCGCCTGCATGTTTACCTGACCATCAGTGAACACTTCTCAAGCGAGGTGTACTTCTGCCGAGCTCCTTGCATGCACAGCAACCGTGCGTCATAACAGTTCAGGGCAGAATGAGACGTCTTGGGGAACGGACTCGTCATCATCTACTGTCTTTACACCGAAGACCGCACGATCAGGTGTGAAAGTTTTTAGTTGATTGAAGCCTTAAGAAAACGTTTCTGACAGGAACTCCGTTTTAAAATTCTTCACCTTTTATCCTTCTTTCTTTTATGGCAAAATATTAAAGAAAATCGTCTCTACAGCGTAAGTCCAAGAGACGCAGAAAGGGGAAATTTCATCCTAAGAATGAAGAAAATATAAGAATGCGTTGAGTTGAATGTGTGTGTTGAAACACCATGAAGTGAGAGGACAATGCTTGGGGGAAACGGTTCTTCGACGTGACGGATATGAAAAAATTCAGGTGTAGTTTCATTGCTTTAATCGATGAACAGTCTCAGAATGTCACCAGAAACAGGAGACTGTACAGGTGTGTACTGCCCAAGACGTGGTCACACTGATGACATTGTAGCAGCGTGTGCCAACCTAGTTCTGATGTCATCAGTGACCGTGCATGTTGTTTTAGTGTGTAGCACTTGGAGTGACACTGGTAAAAGCGTGTTTTATTTTGTACGAATCGTTGCGTTTGACACTTTTATTACGTCCAAATAAAGACTGTTTGAATGTTAACCTGGCGTGATACTTTTGAGTTGGGGAGATATCTATTTGAACTTTAATAACAAGACTGTCAAATGGCTAAAATAATGTATCCAGCCAGACTGTGGAACTAAGAGTAGTCCCCCTCCCCCCCCTCCCCGTAATTGTGAAATTGAATTACAAGCCATCTGTATCTTTTTAGGGAACAGATTGAAACTTTTCGTTTGAATTCTGTAGGTCAAAGAATCAAATTTTGATATTGTTCCGGGAATGAGATCGAACTATGGTCCGGGAATGACACACAATGAAAAACCAGTTGCTGTTAATGGGCCCCATAGTATTGATAAGTTAAAGAACTAATTAAGAAAGAAATTTTATAGTGGAGCGAGAAAAGAGATTTGTTTCAAAAGTGTACTGGAAGAGGTGCAGACACACAAAACAAAGACAGAAAGCAAACAGACTAGCTCTATATACATATTTTGAATTACGGGTTTAGAAGCCTCTTGTAAATAGTTCCTGAGGTACTGAGGTGCTAGGTTCTTTTTTTCCTATTTGAATTATTCTTTGTCCCTCCATCTCCCCAAATCTGAATCAGACATTGATATTTTGTGTGACAGTACTTTTGATAGAATGAGCTTGTTGTTCTTGATGGTGGGACACTCTAACACGTTCAGAATTGTGTTTTTTCTGTTGTTTGCTACTTAGTGTTGATGTGGTACAAACAGTAATTATGGAGATCTTACACAAAACATTTGACCAATGTATCCAACAAGCAAAAGAGATAGAAATGAATGATCCTTTGGCGATACAACAGTGCATTGATAACGCCGTTTAAAGAGAGCAAAGATTTAAAAAAAGAAAACTGTTAGTGACGGGAAAAGCCATTGGTGCTAAAATGGCTGCTATTAATGCAGGGCAAAAAAGAAAATTTAATTAGAAGAGAAGGACTGGAGCTGGGGAAAGAGAGAGACGAGTCAGAAGCTAGAATTGAGAAAGAAAGACAAGAGTCTAGGCTAAAGAAATCAAAGTTGCAAAAACGGAAGCAGTTGCTTCATTAGGTTCACTAATGCAAATGTTTCGGCTTCACTTAATTTTCCTGCGGGACTGAAAAAAAATCTTCCTGTTTCTAAGGAGAGAACGAACAAAATAGAAGCGTTCCTTTTTTTTTTTTTTCAGAGCTCGTGCAGCCTTATGCTGCTGGAAACGAGAGCAGCAACATGTTCGTTTTTCTGCGTCTCTTCAGGGTACAGCACTTTCGTTTTATCATTGGTTATGTGCATCAGGCCCAAATCCGTATTGTGAGGTAAAAGAACATTTCCTTAAAGAACATTTCTTTAAAAAAGTGCTCCCGTTGGGCTTTCGGCGGCTCTTCCAGTATAAATAGCTTCCCGCCTGCCTCTGAGTTTTGTGCTAGCAACTTCCTGTTTTCTTTACTTACTTTGTATGTAATGTTTTTGTCTTTCTTTACTGTCTTGTGCAGTTTTTCTAACTTTGTGGACTATTCCCCTGTCTTTGTTCCGAGAACTTTTTTTGCTCTCATAATTTTGGTGATGATTTCTGACATGCAAGCCTTTTTGTTCTGTGCTGGCGATGAAGAGGTGGAAATTGTGCACATAGTACAGGTATTATTCTGCAGTGTCTGTGTGCCTAAATAGCCTTTTTCAATGTTTGTTTTTGTTTGTTTGTTTGTTACATGCAAGTGTTATCATTAATTTCTGACTTTTTAGAGTCAGGGAGTGAAAAATGAAGGGAAATGCGTGGCGGTCTCAGCACAGCAGCATAGTCTTATCCGGTTTGAGGATATTAATAGTTAAGCCACCATGTCATTGTTTTTGTCGTTTTGTCGTTTGTTGATCATATGTGTCTTTTGGGGGGCTTTTTCAGGATGCAACCATTTTTCCCTGCGAGGGGATTCTGTGTGATCGACTGGGCTATAATATTGAAAGACAAAAAGTCCATAAAAAGTTATAGAGCACCCGATGTATTTAGAGAGAAACTGAAACAGGTCCGACCATTAGCAGGTGGATCTCTTCCAAGCTACTTGGCGCGTAGCAAATGTTACCTTTACAGACAGACTAGCATTCCACAGGATTTTGATGGACCAGACTTAGTTGTGTGTGAATAGTTGTTACATTCATTTTCGTGGAAGGCTTAATCAGTTTTCTTAAACAAACACACACACACACACACACACACACACACACACACACACACACACACACACACACACACGCATGCACGCACGCACACACGCACGCGCGCGCGCACACACACGCACACACGCACGCACACACGTACGCACTCACACACACACACTCTCTCTCTCTCTCTGTCTCACACACACACACACACACACACACACACACACACACACACACACACGCACGCACGCACGCACGCACGCACGCACGCAAAGACGTGTCAAGCAACTGAATCATACAGAGAAGCTGGTCTCTATAAATATTTGGCACGCAAAAACAGTTGCTCCCAGTTTGCCCCTAGCGTTTTACCACTAGCGTTTCATAGATGCGTACAAGACAGGCGCGAACGAAGAAATTTCTGAAGACGTAATAATGCCAGAAGTTGCGCTTCAAATATGCAGGCCAGTCTGATCTGAACGTTGGGTACTCTTCTTCTACTTGTTCCTCATCTTCTCCTATCAATTCAAGACGCAGTACGAATACGAGAGGTTGTGATTACAGTCAGGGGTCTGGGAGTTCACGTTTATAAAAATGCAATACAAAGAGGAATAATTTGCTGTATATAGGAATGCAGACAGTGTGGTACTTTAGGGCACTACCAGTCGAAATATCTATCCTGAGACTCTTGTCAGTAGTCTATAGCTTGGTCTCAGCTGGAGCAGATAGATGTCTGGGTAAGCTGAATTTATGTATGAAAGGTATGCTTAAAGTGTTAACTTATAGCGTGACACTGGTTGCATCACAGCAGGAGTGTGATTTAACAAAAAAGATGATAATATTAACACAGACATGACATAGAGGTGTATTACATTTTTGGGGAAAGCTCAGAGCTTCGTTACTCACTTTTTCTGGCAAAAAGAGAACCTGTTGTGCTATTGACAACCCTGTTGCTGACTTGATTCGAGGTAGCCTTCAAGGAGTAGCCAGTTTTCCTCGAACCTGCCTCTCCCAAGCAGCTGACCTTCATACAACAAGATTGCGGAAGAAACAGAGAACTCAGGAGAGCAAAACTTCATTAACACCGGTACCTCCAGATTTAAATGCATGTCTTTGGGACATCTGACAGCCCCTTCCATAGTTGCAAGAATGATGTGGAGATGGAACTGAGAAATGTCCACAGCCTTGAACTTTTTTCGATGATATTTTGGTGGTAACCTGCGCTCCAGAGAGCAAAGTCTTCCTGGTCAAAGGTGGCGTGGAACAAACCCTGAGGCGCAAGTCTTGCCGCTCAGGACTGTGTAACCTTTTCTGCCTGAAGAACATGAATACTTCAGCTTCCTTGTCATTTATTTAATGGGTTCTTTTTACATCTGTAACTTTTTTCTTTGCGGATATGATTTCTCAGGATGTGACCATTTCCCCTGTATGTGTCTGACAGCCCTGAGAAGTCCCTGTGTCGTCGGCTGGATTATGATAATGAAAACTGTAAGCTGTCCTGCGAAATTGTGGGATTAAAACTTTTTGTGAAATTAGATTCTCTTTATCTTTTTGATGGACGGTTGTTTGAAACTTTTGATTTGAAATCTTCAGTTTAAACATTGAAATTGTAATTTCGTACCGGGAATCGCATTGAACAGTGGTGCTGAGAAAGATACTGGGTGAAACGATCAATTACTGGGCCTATTGTTGGACCCATTTGTTAACGCAAACAGGTTAACAAAGGAAAAGAGTGTATTGTGCGTGTGGGAAATGATTGTTTGAAGAATTTGTCGGAAAAGTTTGAAAGTTTAAAACAAGTGATCACTTTTCTATGTGCTTCAGCTCTTATTTTCGTGATGTTAGTTGGAGTGGAAAAGAACTCAGCGTTGAAATTGATAACTTCCATCTCTGCGTCAGATAACCTTGCATGCTCTCACTCAAGCAGACACGTGACAATGACTTGAACTAGTAAATGAAAGTATAGCTATGTTCAGTCAGCTGTGATCTGTCATTCCATTTGTTTTTAAGTTAAGTGTGCACCATACGAAAATTAAATCGAGCAATGCTTTTGTCTTAGATACTATAAAACATTTTTTTTAATGTTCCAAACCCCTGGCAGTGAGTATGAGACTACTTGTAATGTCATATTTATGCTATTTTTGAATATATATAGGCCCTACATTGCACCTTAATGTTTACTTCTTACGAATTTCACTGATACTATTTTCACGTTTAAATGATTCAAAGAAACGGAAACAAAACAGAGCAAGCAAGCAAACAAAACAAACAACAACAACAAGAAAAACCGTTTTGTTATGAACGTATACAAGACAAGTTGACACAATAAGTGATTAAACGTTCGGCGCAAGAAATAAGATCACAAGAACAAACGTGACTTAGCTGATCTGGCGCACAGTTCAACGGGGAAAATATCTACGACAGCATTTCCACTGACAGAGAGAGAGAGAGAGAGAGAGGAGAGAGAGAGAGAGAGAGAGAAGAGAACACCCTGTTCATCCTGCTCCCATTTATTGTTGTGGTATGTATATTGACCCATACTAAAATCACAGATAGTTGAAAATATTTGTGTTATGTGTTGCAAGTTTGTGGAGATATTATCAAAATTGGTCGTCATTTTAGTGGTTTGGTTAACCTTGAAAATCATCGGGAAAAAAAGTTCCTTATGAAAGGACTTTCCATTAATCCCGCCTCTTCGTTCGTCACAGCACTGGTAACCAATGCCGTGCGCATGAGTGTATTTAAAAGAATGCGTTGCCATTCTTTGCCTGACTTTCCGTTATAGATGGTTTACTATCTTTCCTGTTTTCCATGTTTGTATTTTGTTTGTCAAGAAACTTGCAATGTTTGCAAGTTGATTACATCTGTATGCAATTAACCGGAAAACGTGAAAATACTTGGTCGAATCGGTGTCAGTTTCCGTTTTTGTTTTGTTTGTCATGAATGATACTATGTGTACTAGTTGGTTACGTTTGTATGTAGTTGCCCACAAGACATCAACATGTTTGGCAGGATTAGAATCAACAAGTCACCATAGAACAGAGGGAGGTTGTAATAAGAGAGAGAGAGAGAGAGAGAGAGAGAGAGAGAGAGAGAGAGAGAGAGAGAGAGAGACTGAGCTCATAGGGTTTGCAGCAGAGACAGTTCCCACAGCCAGGGGCCATAGTGCATGATGATGTGATTTGCTAGCGTGTAATTCACTAAGGCGGCATGGTATTGCTGGTTTCAGACTCGATGCCTGCAATTTGTTGGCTTCCATGATCGATCGGCAGGTTTTAGCCGACCGTTTTTAGGTAAGAAAAAAGGCTCATACGAAAAACACCTGTACATTTGTGGTCCATTCACAGTCGAGATCTAATTGTTCTAGTGACTTGCTGGATATTGAAGGCTTTGCCGAACAAGTGGAAGCGGGCGAGAACGCACAAATAAACGAACTTAACAAGCACGCAAGCAGAGAAACAAGCAGTCAGGGTAGCTTTATTTTGATGGTGAGAAGTACGGACTTTGGATGGTTTGATTCGCACGTGATCACTCGTTCGTTCTTAGATCATGTGAGACATCTGACCATTGGCAGGCATTTTAAATTGATAATTCATAATGCCTCAACTTACTGAGATTTTCAGTTATTATTTTTGATTGCGCAGCCCACCATGCAAAGCTATGTTAGGAACGTTATAACATAGAAGAATACAGACACACACGCAGAGACACACCGACTCTCTCTCTCTCTGTCGCGCGCGCGTACACACACACCACACACACACACACACACACACACACACACACACACACACACATACACACACATACATAGACTCTCTCTCTTTCTGTCGTCCACACAGGCTTGCGCATACGCACACACACGCACGCACGCACGCACGCACGCACGCACGCACACACAAGAGAGAGAGAGAGAGAGAGAGAGAGAGAGAGAGAGAGAGAGAGAGAGAGAGCATTGAATCAACTACAGATTCATTTTGGTGGGAGGTTTGAAGAGTGGGCCGTGGGACGGCTGCATCAATATTGACATAAGGTACGGACACGCGCACGAGCACAACGGGATAGCGTGTCCTTTGCAATATTCAGTGAAGGCACAGAACACAAGGTTTCAAATCGCTGTTGTAACGGTTTGTAAGGCACGTTGAAAAGGCATGCATGCATGCATATGCTCGCGTGCGCGCGCCTGTGTGTTTGTCTGTGTGTGTTTGACGAATCGAGGAGGAAGATGTGGTCCTAGGGATGGACTCAGGGTGTGTTTGTTAAAATGATAGTAATTTTCATAAAAATTGAAATTCATCTCCATCCTCTTTCTTACTAGTGGTGGAAGCAGCAACATTCCTGTAGTTGTTATCGAAAGAAGTTTTTGTTTTTATCTGGATTCTAAAAAGTAACCAAGAATGGCTCAGGTATAGGCCTACTTTAAGCTTATGCACAGAACAAGAAGTAGGGTCAAACATGACATAATATAGGAACCACTAACAGACGTACACGAGTTAAGCGCAATTTTTACACGAGACTTTACATGGGAATCAAGATGAAATATACAGAATAGTCCTCAGTTAAATATGGAAGAAGTCTGGCCTCGCTTTGGGTGTTCTCATCCTGAAAAGAAGGCGTTGGTCCGAGCTGGAGTCTAGTGGGTGCACGAGACTGGCTGGGTTAAAGTTCTCTGGGTGGAAAGGCTGAGGGTCGGATCACTCTCGTGTACGTTGACGCCATCCACTTGGTATAAGCCAGCTGGTTAGCAGGCTGTCCGTCCACTTGGCTTCATGCAGTCACGGCCAATTTGTTGTGGACGATAGGGTTCCAGGGTCTACAGGTTACATCACCTGGTCTGTTGGTATGTGGCTAGGATTCTGGCGTGAAGAGTCCTCATACCTGGTCCCTGAATTTTCAGGAAAGTGTGAGGTCTCGGCTGGCGTAGCGTAAGGAGACTAACATAAATGTGTTATCTTTAATTTTTCCATTTCCACTTTTGGTTCTTCACGCGGGTGTTGAGTGGATTTTATCAAGTGGTGTGAGACAGTGAGAAAGTGCTGATCAATTAAAGTAGTGAAGTACTCGGGTGGTGTAATCAACTCCTTGAATGTGATCGATACAAGCTTATGCATTGATTAAGAGTCACCTACTAGAAAGCATTCACACAATCAACAATATTCATTTATCATTCTGACAGGTTTTAATCAAGCACTGGTATAACATTAGCATGGTATAAATACAAACAATCCTCAGACTCAAGACTTAGAAACTAGCTCTTCTGCTGGGTTAGTCAGTAAAATTTGACACATGATCTTATCAGTGGGGGTGGGGGAGGGGGTGGGGTGGGGGCATTCCTCTCTCTAGCATATACAGTGGTCTAATTTTCTACCCTTAAGGACTGTTTCCAGTCTAAAGGCCAACGGCGAATCTTCGAAATTGAGGCTTGTTCGCTTAGCGAGTTAAGGAAACCATCGTGTTTCTGGTGTTTGTCTGAGTGACAGGCTGTCAGAGGAACATGACAGCCAATCGAATTTGAAGGGGGAGAGGGTTGAGTCCGGCTTGTTTGAAAGGAGAGGGGGACTCTCAACACTTGCAGTGTGACATAATACAGTTTGTATCAAAGATAACAGCCGCTCGCGTCTCAAGGTTTTCAGTCTTTAACGCTGGGGGGTGGAGCTACGTGGGCGTCACGTAAGTCACAAGTGCGAGAGCAAGTGACGCGTGATCGTATCCCCGAATACCGAAATTCTTCTATTGTGGCGTGGATGGCAAAGGAAACAATCTTCCCGTCCACGAGATTCAGGTGACCTGCAGACAGGACTGGGAAAGGAATGTTGTGGCAACTGTATGCAAGATTGAGTGGGAAAGGAAAAGGGAGGGAGCAGGGTTAGTGTCCATTTGTGTTGAACCCTGTTTCATGTACGCATCATACAGCGTTTTAAGTTTTAGCCTCATGTCGGCGTGGAATAAAGTCATAGGGGAGTGAGTGAGAGGAAAGAGGGGGAAAGGAGGGGCGTCGTAAAATGGCGTAAAAATTGATAAACGCAAAGAGAGAGAGAGAGAGAGAGAGAGAGAGAGAGAGAGAGAGAGAGAGAGAGAGAGATGGTAATAAATGTGTGGTGTGTGTGTGTGTGTGTGTGTGTGTGTGTGTGTGTGTGTGTGAGCCGTCTAAAGATGGACGTACCAGCCTGATTTGCCGTTATTTGGTTTGTGAATGTTTTTCATAGCAGTCCAAATATAATAGTCCTGCGATGCCGGCAAATCAATCACAGGTCATTCTCAAAAGTAGTGCCCCAGTACGGACGTATGGAATAGCTACTCAAATACAACGAATTGAAAATCGGTGATATACAACTACATGGGTATGTGTTACGCTTTATGTCCCCGAGGCATCTAGATGCAACAGGATATTAAGAAAATATCTGGCACTCCTTAAATCGCGTAATCGTGCACAGTGAAAAAAGGTTCTGTCTTCCAGTTACGAAGTAGATAGTGTTAGGCTTAGATATTGGTGCATTTCATACATATTGATATTGCAATAATGATAAAAAAAACCATTGACTGTAAAAAAAAGTTCAGCTATAACAGAAAAATAACATCAAAATCTGCTCTATGTTATTTGATGACTCAGCCATCATAAGTAATGAATGTCTTTGCAATTACCTTTATATTTTGTACATTAGAAAGCATATAATTCAACACCAGAAAACAAATGTCTGAAACTCTTTATCAAAATCTTTAAACATGAAGAAGTGTAAGCTTTAAACGCTAAATTTGACTTAGAATACACATACGTACATATATGCATGTGGGAAGTAAATGTCCATTCAGAAGCTGAGAACAGTGCGACACACACACACACACACACACACACACACACACACACACACACACACACACACACACACACACACACACCTCGTGCGTGCGCGCACACACATGCACACAAAGAAAACTCTTTCTTCTCTTATTCCGCTTAAACATAAAAACAATCAATGGCAAATAATTGAATGTTTGGGCATCTCAGTGAATGTTCTGACCTGTTTCAACGGTACAACGGCCCAACATGCAAACTTGTCGTGTTGGCTGTTTTTGATTGTGTTGGATTGTGCTTGTTTTGGGCAAATTCTAACAGCAGTTCGAATGTGGCTTCAATACCATTTAATATCATGGAAACGGCATAAAAAGAGTTTGAATTCAAGGAATATAATGCGTGTGTGTGTGTGTGTGTGTGTGTGTGTGTGTGTGTGTGTGTGTGTGTGTGTGATATCACACAATGAAGCGAAGCAGCTGAACAACAGGACTAATGGGCAGCGCATGACAGGGCCATTAACTCGCGTGTTTTTTTCTCAGACTCGCTGGACACTGAGCTGGAGGAGGAGAAATAGCTCTGCTCTTCTTTCTCCCTCCTACCTCTCTCTCTTTCTTTCAGCATCTCTTGCTCTTGTTGTTGTTGTTGTTCTTCTGCTTCGTGTGCTCCACCTCTTTCTGTCACTATCTGTCCGTCTGCCTATCTTTCTTTCCTTCCCTATCTCTTCTTTCATGTTTTATGTCCTTCATCTTCTGAATTCCTTTTTACAACAGGGAGAAGCCGAATCGTTATTTTTCTCATTGGACGCTTTAGAGAAGAGCCCCCCCTCCCCCCCCCCCCCCCCCCACACACACACTCCCCGTCTCCTCTCTTCCGCCCTCCTCATCTCTTTGTCACTCTCCGGCTTCCTTGATCTTGTTTCTACCTGCATTCTTTTTATCTTTTTCTTCATACTTTTTGACCCTGTATCTGCATGTCCGTCTTTCTGCGTCTCCTTCACTCAACTTATTTATTCTTTTCCTCTCTTGTCATACTGCCCCCTCCTCCTTCCCAACTTTCTTCTCATTTCTTGTATCAAACGTTATTCCACGTCGCATGATTTACGATGTCAAACAAATAGCGTTTACTTCTGTCTTTATAATCCAAAACATGAAGAAACAAAAATCTAGTTAATGCAGCGATGTTCAGTTTAGACTGTCCCAGCCCACAGTTTGATACGATGATGGTGTGAAATCAGCAGACAGGCGTAGTTTTCAGGTTACCAAGAATCACTATGAGCACAAAACGTCCTGTGATATCAGTTTTGTACGCAGCTGCACATTTTACATTGAATTGACGTTCATCCAGTGTTTCCTGTAAATACCACATTTATAAAAGAAATGTTTGAGTGAATCTTGTTGGTAAAAACAAGAATCATACAACTGCAGAGAAAGTAAGTTTAAAATTTTCGTTTTGAAGCCATCCGAGGCTAGTTATAATTATCATTGGAACGTTTTAAAACTATGAATACCATATACACATTTACTTTGCTTTGTTTATCTTGTAAGAAGCAAAACATATTATTTTTCTCATTGTGTTTGTGCTTTATACATGATAACAAAGTGTATGTTGTATTTTACATATAGACAAATCGTGTATAAAGTGGCTGTGATGCTATGAACACTTACCATTATTATCAATTTGAGTGATGTGTGTGTGTGTGTGTGTGTGTGTGTGTGTGTGTGTGTGTGTGTGTGTGTGTGTGTGTGTAAGTTTATAAATTTCCAACATTTTTTAACTTCAGTTTGAAAGAAACGAATCTTTGTCATACTGATAGACAGAGAGACTACCCCAAAGCGCACTTCACTTGGTCTGCATTAATTTAATCACAAGGCTGATGCAGAGGATCTCCATACTGATGATAGAACTCTCCAGAAGAATAGGAATGCAATCCACATCAACGTTCTCCCATGCAGAGATGCTCTTTCTGGCATGCAAACTCTTCTGAATCCCTGAACCAAGGAACTGGGCATCCTGACAGCTCCGATAGACGGTCTACAGCAGTCTGCAGAAAGCACGGTCAGTCAGTAGATTTCTTCGCATCGCAGCTTCTGAGGAAATGGGAAAAAAACACGATAAATTGGCAAAAGAAGGGAGCGAGCTCCACAAGAGGAGCAGGATGTCACCATTGTAGAGTCCAGGACCATAGTGAAGGAGACTGAGCAGCCAGTACGTGCACACAGGGTATTTTTGTGCATTCTCACACTGCATCCAGAAAGCGTGCACTTTCAGAGTCCAGTATCTGTATTACGATCCAGTTACCACTCTCTCTTTTTATCCAGTCTGTGTGTGCATCAGTGTCTAACAATTATTAGCTCTTAAATTAAGCATGTTACTGTCACGTCACGGCCCACGTGATAAGCACAAGCAGCTAGTCTGTGAATCAGTTTTGTCAACGAAATTAAACGATTTCATTCATTCATAAATGTAATAAAATATTAGTCTACGTGTGATTGTGCTGACTAATACACTGTGACAGTGACCACAAGAGATTTGGCAATCATCTCCTGTACTGAAAGCAAGTTATCAGCATGGACTAAAAAGGGGCGAAACTCTTCTTGACAAAAAAGATGATATAATTCGCATGCTGAACTACACTGCGGATTACAATGATGGTTGCAGTATGCACCATTATATACAGTTGTGACGTGATGTTGACAGCCACCACCATCTATCCTCTGTCTCTCTGTCTGTCACAGCCTCTGTCTCTTCGTTTCTGCCTAGCTGGCTGTCTGTCAGTCTCTGCCTGTCCGCCCGTCTGTCTGCCCGTCCCTTTGTGTGTGTGTGTGTGTGTGTGTGTGTGTGTGTGTGTGTGTGTGTGTGTGTGTGTTTCTGTCCGTCTGTCTGGCTGTCTCATGCATTCCTTAACGTTATTAGTTTTAAATAATTTTGATTCTTGTCTTCGTTCCCCCCCCCCCCCCCCATCCTCTCACTCCCTTCTCTACATCTGTCTGGCTTACTTTGTTCGATACCAACACGATGATATGACGCGATTCTGACAACAACGTTATAAACAATTTTGATGTAATTTGAGGTCTGGTCGTCGCTCCCTCCTTTTCTTCCCCTGGTTATCTGACTGTGCCTTGATACTCGTGGACGACCAGAGTTTTTTGTTTGCCACACATGCCACAAAGGATACCAGCAGTCACATTAGCATCACAGGCTGAAAACCGCCAAGATCTGGAGACAGTCGTGTTTGATCCAAACTGTGCTATGTCACACTGTACGTGCAGAGAAGTCTCTGCCTCCTTTCAGATACTAACTTCCTCCTCATCCTTCTTCCAAAATAGGTTCCATTGGCTGTCGTGTTCTTCTGACAACGTGTCAATCAGATAGACATCAGAAACATAAAGGTTAACTTAATTCTCTGAAAGGAGAGATTAAGTCCCCAAGCTGCACAGGCCCACCATATGTCACAAGGCTGAAAACAGTCATTTTCACCGTGTAAGACTCAACACCAGTGTACACCAGAGGGGGGAATGTTTATCTTTCCTTCTCTGAGATCCTGTGTCAAATTTAACTGATTGTTCCAGAAAAAAAGTAATGGGGATCTAGATTCTATGTTTTGAGACTATGCATTGTTTGTATTTATGCCTCAGATTTTAACAGACAACTCTGTTAAGATACTGTATGAATATTGCCAGTTGTCTAAATGCTTGTAACTCTGACATGTTTAGTTGGATTAAGTGTATTCCAGTTCCTAATTACACCACTTATTTGACTATTTTGAAGAGTTGTTTCCATTCAGCATTTTCGTACTGTCTCACGACACTTGTCAAATCTACTCAAAACCCGAGTAAAGAAACTAAGAGTAAAGAAACTAAGAGTAAAGAAACTAAAGTGGCGACAGTAAATTAAAGGTGATACATTTTTGTTAGTGTCACTAATGCTTGCTGAGACCTCGCACTTTGACTGAAAGTTCAGAGGGCAGGTGTGAGGGCTCGTCAAGCCGGAATCCTAGGCATTCACCAACAAACAAGGTTATGTAACCTCTACTTACCCTAGGACCCTCTTACGTCCACAAGAACTGGACCAGCACAGGAATGAGAATCGATGTTACCACGTGACCAAGTGGGCAATCGACTATCCTGTAGTCAGTCCTACGAGATCTGTGCACCTCTCCTAAGGGCAACTTAAAGATGAACCAAGTCTGCATTAATCCACCAGACTCCAACTTAAATCAACATCTTCATTGTCTTAATGATGAGGTAAAGTGAGAAAAAGACCAGCCAAGTACTTGTATAGTTTGATCTTGTATATAAAAAGTTTTCTGTATGAAATTGCTCTTGTATCAGTACAAGCTTTTGTGTATTAAGTATTAAGTGTATAAAACCTAAGGTGCATAACATCTGGGCCATTCTTGAGTATCTTTTTACCGTCCTGAGGAGAAAAAAAATGTTTTCGATGACTGATACTGGAAAGTTGCTCCTTCCACCATTAGTTAGAGAGAGGGTGGAGGTGAATTTTGATTTAAAAATTACTCTATTATTTCAACAGAGAACACACCTGAGTCCTTCCTCGAGAGGACCACACTTACCACTCCTTATGGTCACAACAGTCCAGTGATAAATCTTGTGGTGGTGCATAGAGACTAGAGTGGGAATTCCATAAATGAAAATAATCCATATCACATAGGTCGGGACTTTTAAGTAGGTTGTTGAATTTAACATGTGTTTCTCACTTGCCAACTTTTCGAAAAGATGGCTTTAAACATTAAAAATCATTGAACTCCCTAAGCAGTGTAATAGAACATTGCTTTACTTTTAGGTCATTTGATGCTGGCATGCATGTAATACGACTGAAACAAAGAGCCGCCATCTTTTCGTTGATTTGGGAAAGGACGAATCAATAGAAGACCGGGATCCGACTTTTCCGCTGTCAGACTGATGGTTTCTGTGGTTCAAGAGGACCTAAGAACGGGAATTAGGGACGGAAGGGGATTGGATGGGAGAGAGGAGAGAGAGAGAGAGAGAGAGAGAGAGAGAGAGAGAGAGAGAGAGAGGGAGGGGCAGGGATGAAGGAGTAGTGGTGAAGGGGGTGGAAGTGGGATTGGATGAATAATGGGCCTTCTGTCAATGCAGCGTGAGTGATAGTCTGGTCACGTTTCAGTGCGGCACAGGATGTCTGGTTTGATGCTGACCAGTAGATTGACCGTTCCCGTCCGTCCGTAGTGCTTCTCCATGACTATTAATTTTGTAAGAGTAGGTCAGAGAGGAAACGGCATAATGTCTGATTCCTCTTTATTGTCACGGGGCACGCGAAGGTGCGCATGGACGTCAGAGAGAGAGAGAGAGAGAGAGAGAGAGAGAGAGAGAGAGAGAGAGAGAGAGAGAGAGAGAGCGTGCGCGCGCATGGGTGAATGTGCATGTAAAAATTGAGGTTTTCTCACCAGTGGAAATAAAAGGTCATTCCATGGAATAACAAATAGAAACAAGCAAACAAGACCAACTTGTTTTTAGTCAGGTAGGCAGTTAGCTAGTGTGTGTGTGTGTGTGTGTGTGTGTGTGTGTGTAAACAAATGGGATTTCCTCAGCAATCAGAAATGGAAATCAAAGGTCACAGTATGAAATAACACTAACAAATATGTTCAAGAACATCTTGCTTCCGTTGTTTGTCAAACGAGTGTACTGACTTGACATGTTGACAACATGAACCCTTTCGAAATTCACATTCTAGAGTTTGTAGTCAAGATGAGTGAAAATAGGTCAAATCATAACAGAGGGAGGTCATACGCATAAACCGTAGGGCTTATATCTGATTTTTAATCTAAATTTCACTCTAAAGTTTATATGATTATGATGTATTTAGTGAGAGTCTGGATGTACTGAAAATTAGTGTAAATGTTAGGAGTCTTAATATGATAACAGTAAAGCTTGGAGACATAACAAAACTTGGATCGTGCATAGTGTCTTAATCAAGTGATTATGCCTAAGACTGTGCCATATCAAAGTAAAACATAAACTGTCAGAATCATAAAATGGCACGAAATCTGTCCCACTGCACACAGATACCTCTTTTTGCAGTGAACCTTTAGCTTTCCGTCTTGTACTTCCTGTGGTAGGTGAATCACAAATCACACTTGAGTCTTGAAAGTCCCTCATCCCTCGATACCATTTTTTGTAAGTGAATACGTTTTCCCCACGATTATCGGAGATCACGATCGTTATGACAAATACGTGTTGAATTTACACCAGGACAGTATACCTCTTTTTTTTTTATACCAGACATCACGAACGGCTGAATATATACATGACGAAATCTGCATTATCGTATATACTTAATTTTTGTGCTGTTAGAAGGAACAAGAAAGAGAATGTAAAACTGCAGACGTATTTTATGAAAAATATATTTTCTGAAAATATACATGACTGAGTCTGCTTTGTCGTACATACTTAATTTTTATGTTGGGAGAAGGAACAAGAAAGAGAACGTAAAATCACAGACACATATAATGAAAAATATGTTTTACAGTCCGCTACCCAGACATTAATTTCTCGAGAACTTATGGATTACGTTCGGTTCTGTCCTCTCTTTCGTTCGTTCGATCGTTTTTGTTCAACATTTTGTTCTCTCCTCCATCCTAACCATCCATATTGCTTTTACCGAAAAATGTATATTGGGGAAAAAGAGTTTCATGTCGAATGTGAGACTTCTAGAGATTCACTGTTTGCTTGCAGGAATGAGATTTCAGTAAATTCAGGAAAAGCATAAAACTCTAGATCGGAATAAACCTGTTCTGAAAACAAATCAAGGGAAGATAACCCCTGTCTTTCAATTGCAAATAGACTTACCTTTTCTAAGTTTATGGGTGAAGATCATTTTACAATTTGCGTGTGCGTCATTTGGTAAATTAACGTCACATAAGACATGTAGAACTGAATGGATCAATGAAAAAAAAGTGAACTGTTTGTAACACAGTGTCTGCATTGCAAAGCACTTCGTTTCACACCCTAGTTTTGGCATTTTCTTTCTTAGGCTGACTGATAGGGCAAAATAGACCTGGGAAAATAAATCAGGGAAATGTAACGTATGTCTTTCCACTGCAAAAAGAGTTATCGTTTTTCCGTTTATGGATCAAGCAGATGGATATAGACTGTCAAATATTTTACTTGAAGCGCACCAGGACAACGATCAGAACATGACTGTCTGAATTACAGGTGCACTATTTCACACCCGTGTTTTGGCATTTTCTCTGATTGAAGCGTTAAGCTGACTGATAGGACAAAATTACTTTGGGCGTGCCTACCAGCGGCGTCAGTCTCATAAAAATGGCGGAGTCGATCTCCCTCACACACGAGCTTTAACACAGATTATCTCCCTTCCAGATTTCCAAACATCGTCTATTACATATAACGAATCGAATGCTCCGAGGAGGAAAACGATCGTCTTCGGAACATGTTCACCTTTGATAGTCCTGAATTTGTAGACTTTTCATTATCTTTTACAGAATGCGCGCTTTTTAAATCATTTTCTACAGAATCTGTACATCTTAAGCCACCTTATACAATATGTGTTTTTTCCTAACCACCCTTAGAAGAATGTGTGTGCTAATAATAATCTTTTAGTAAATCACAGTAATTTTAATTGTCCTGAATAGATTCTGTGAACTTTCATCATCCTCTGCAGAACCCGTGTTCTTTTGATTAATGTCTAGAACCTGTGT
The DNA here is from genome assembly GCA_033310375.1 of Conus canariensis. Classification (NCBI taxonomy): domain Eukaryota; kingdom Metazoa; phylum Mollusca; class Gastropoda; order Neogastropoda; family Conidae; genus Conus; species Conus canariensis. The sequence goes on along the minus strand of CM065716.1, from coordinate 27,163,066 downwards.
TCTTGTAAATCCCTCCCCTCTCTGCAACTTTTCTTACGTTTCAGTTCTGATCGATATATTTTGTCCTGAGTTTGATGTGATTGCAGTATACCAAGTCTTAGTCCCATGAACATGTTGCGATTATGATGTAATGTATTTGAAACTGAAATAAAACTCTCACTGCAAGAAAAAAAAGGCCTAGTAATATTTAATCCCATTCATCCTTCATGCATAAACAAAAACATTTGTAAAAATAATGCTTTGAAAGAACACTCACTTGATTAATGATGAAAAAAGGAGCATATGCATCTTAGATTATCCTCTACGGAATCTGTGCTCTTTTAATCGGTCTGTACAGAATGTATACAGTCTTGATCATCCTGTACAGAATAAGTGCTAATTGAGTCATCCTTTTGATCACCCCACCCTTGGCACTTTTAATTATCCCAAAGGAATCAGTGCACTTTTAGTCACCCCACTTTAGAATCTGTACACTCTCAATTATCCTCTGCAGAAGGCGTACTCCTTTAATCGTCAATTAGAGAATCGATGTTCATATTATGCACTTTTCTTGTAAATTGCTACTGCTCTGACAGAAGTGGGAGATCGTTCCCATACATCAGTCGCAAAGCGTCGAGACACCGTTAATTTGCACTTGTTGAGATAATACCGGTTTTCTTTGATACGCGTGAAACATCCAGATTGATGCTCGAAAACCACAGGACGCAAGTTTAATATACAGCAAACGTTGTTGACCGTGTGTTTATGTGCACGTTGTAGGCCTACTACCGTAGACTGAAGAGGGACGTGGATGGGATTGGGTGAAGGAAACCTTGAATGCTATTAGCCCGCAGCCGGATTTTCTTCTGTCCTCTGGGAAATCATGCATTGCAGATCACGGTCGATGTTTCCCCCAAAAAGGCGGTACAGAGGCCATTCCAGGGACGACGAATGGCACTCCCGTCGGAAGAAGATTAAACATGGCACGCAGTGGCCACATTCGCGGGCACGCTGATCTAGAATTTGGAGGAAATTAAGTGGACAATGATATTGTCCTGAATCAGTCATTACGTGGTCGCATTTGGCCAATTTAGAGCTGTTTGGAGGCAGTGATCTTCGGTTGGTTGGTGACTCGGTGTTGACAGGCACGCTTTACTTTTTGTAGGGAAGTTCGTTGGATCTGTCTCTCTGTCGTGTACAGAGAGGGTCACACCGAGAAGAGATCACATCGACCAAAACGAAAATCAGAATGAAATATTTCATTATTAGTTTGAATGTACTGGTGGCTGGAATAGAACAGCTTGAAGTCTTTTTCGTAAATTGTTATCCTTGTTATCAAACGGGCATCCTGCATTTTTCAGGATATGCTTTGATATCCTTTGTATTTGTTTACTGTTGCATTCAACCACATATACGTGTGTTTTGATTATCAGGGTAAAAGCAATCGTTTTATAGTAAATAATAGATCGTGGTAAATTTTTATCACGTGGCGATATAGGGATTAATCTGGGACTAGCAGCTTCTTCCAGTGTTAGTGTTCTGTGCACGAGCATTGAATTAAAAAAAAGCAAAAGGGAATAGATCTTTCTGGCTCAGAAGTGAATTTTTAGCTGTGATAGACAAAAAGTAATTGTAGACTGTTGAAAGAGGCTCAGGAGCGGTGCGGAGGGTTCGGGATGGCAGTGGTCGTAGAGTGCGGGATGGGGGCTAGAGTTTCGAAGTCATTTGTTGTTAACCAAATACTTCTTCTGGATTTGTTCACTGCTTTTAAAATTGGCTGAATTTGATTTACATTACTCATTTTACGCAGTATAAATTTAGATTAAAAAGGCAAATACTTGAACGTTTACTCCATGACTTGTTTGGATTTTATTTTCCCCTTTTCACCAATCAAGGAAAACTTCTAATTGAATCATTTTATTATTTTGCACACACACACACACACACACACACACACACACACACACCACACACACACACACACACACTCCAGACTTTGTTCCTGTCCCACACAAAGAAAAGATAAATTGCGCGCAAATTAAAGTTCCTTGTCTTCTGCCATTGAATCGGGATTGCCGCTAAAGTCCGCAGCATTCACTGGGAGATTTAAGCAGCAGGGTCGGGAGAAGGGTTGGGGAGAAGTGGAGGGGGGGGGGGGGGTTTGGATCCTTCCCCCTCCGCATGTCCACGTCCCTCCCCATACACCAACACACACACCTCGTGGACATACTAGATACAACAGTTAGTTTATCGTCATAGCTTTATAAGCTTGAGTGCCCAGGATAAGGAGAAGAAAAAGAAAACTGGAAAAATACACAATTGAACCTGAAATATGTCAGTACAGGTCAAATATGTGAGCAGTGTGCAGTTATGAAAGAAGAAGAAAAGATGGGGACAGAGCAAGATGAAAACGTCAGAATGGATACACGGTTCCGAAGTTCGGAGCTGTTATTATCATTATGAAGAGTGGGTTAGAGAACAAGACCTGAGCGCTTTATAGTTCATGCTGTCCGCTACACGACGGGCTACCTACCTGGGTAAAGCCAACCGAAGAGCTGCCTACTGGCTGCACATTCCGTCGTTACCCATGTCGCTCAGTCGAATACCAGTCACTCAGGGTTTTTTTTATTCATTCTTTCATTCTTTCGGTGGAAGAAATGTGTGTAAGCGTCATCCGCACCAACGACCAAACTGGCCTTCACTTCCGAAAGTTGATGATGGGATATAAGTGTCGGCAAGATGTTACGCATGCGTTCACGCGGGGAACCGGTTGACAGCCTCATTCGAAAGACTTTAAGGGAATTGGAATCAGAACCCTTGTCAACTTCGAGGGTAAAATTCCCTGTACCAAAACGGCGAAGATTCGAACCGACAACACTGAGATCACAAGTCCGGCATTCTGCAAACTGCTCAGTGACACACCTTGCACGTACACACACACACACACACACACACACACACACACACACACACACACACACACACACACACACACCCCTTGTGCGCATGCACATGCCTTGCATATACGCACCATATACGTATTCATTTTATATCTAGGTTACAGCGTTGTAATGTCTTACAGTTTTAAATAGAAATACTAATAGTGATGAACAGCAATATATGTCTCATTGTTAATATCATTTAGTACATTTTGATAAACACCGCTTGAACACACACACACACACACACACACACACACACACACACACACCACACACACACAGCCACACACACACACACACACACACACACACACACACACACACACACACACACACTCACTCACTCACTCACTCACTCACTCGCTCACTCACTCTCATTCTCTCACTCATTTACTCCGTCTGTCTGTCTGACTTCCACACACACACACACAAACACAAACACAAACACACACACACACACACACACACACACACACACACACACACTGACACACATTATAGTCAGTTTATGACAATATGGCATGTATCTGAAACTTTAATATTTAACAGCAGAATGATTTACCCAGGCTTCCAGATCGTTTGAGAACTACTAGTGTTACAAGCGTATATAGAAATTGGTGTGTGTGTGTTTGTTTGTGGTGTGTGTGTGTGTGTGTGTGTGTGTGTGTGTGTGTGTGTGTGTGTGTGTGTGTGTGTGCGTGCTTGCGTGTGTGTGTGTGTGCTCGCGCCCACGTGTATAAGAGAGAGAGAGCACTCGTTAATATTTTGTCCTTTTTTTAAGACCGGTTGTCAGTTCCAAGTTGTGCTCTCATAGCAGAAACAGGGATGGCGGGCAGGCACCATAGGACAGAGAGTCAAATACTATGGAGGTCCTCAAAAACCAGGCGAACTGGGAATAAGCAGAACCGTTCATTGCTTATCGCTGCCGTCCGAAACAGATTTGATCAACCAATTTGGCAGTCCACAGTCGAATGAGGGTAGTGACGAGGGAGTGGGGGTGGGCGGATGGGGAGGGGGAAACCCTCTCGAGCGAGTCAAAAAAACGCTATTCCGTAAATGAAATTTTGCCACTTGAACTAAGAAATTCCGAACAGCCGGGGTGCCCTCTTCCCCCCCCCCCCCCCCTCCGTCCTACAACCTCCTTAAGTCCCCTCCCTTTGGGGCTCATTCAGTGCGAACGAAATGTTGAAGGGTGGAAATCTTAGCTTTTCTTCGCTGGTTAATGTCTTTCTGATGCATTTGTTTAGTGGGGGGAAGAGTGGTGTTTTTACATTGCTCCGCTTTTTCAGCAAAGGACATAATGGTGGGCTGATGCTGTTTTTCGCGCGATTTCCAGTAACAGGCCGTCTGCTCAGGGTGCAGAAGACAGTTTTCAATATTTTCTGTTTAAGTTGCAAAAATTGGACAAGGAAACGTCGGTGAATACGTTATACACCATAGTGGGCTGACAAGCGCGTCAGAAAGCTATTGCTTTACCGAAGAAGAAAAATAAGCAAAGCAACTCTATTTTAGGGGGAAAACAGCAGCAGCCACAACAAATCGCACGAAAACAAACACCAGTAAACACTCTCGTGAGGAAATGCCCTCTCAATAATTTACTCCACACCCTATTGAGCACCTCCCATCTCTTCCGCCTCCTCTACCACCTTCCCATCCCTCTCCACACATTTGCAAACACACACACAAACGCATGCGTGCATGCGCACGCCGCACGCACGCACGCACGCACGCACGCACCACACACACACACCACCACACACACACACACACACACACACACACACACACACACATTCATGCACACACAAGCATGCTTGTCCGTGCAATAGCAACCCGGCATATTAAATCGAAGAGAAAGAAACAATCAGTTACAAAAAGCCGAAGTTCGAAATGGGATCAGCAATTTGCAGGACCGTGATATTCCATTTTAGCGCTCCGTTCTCTTTACCAAACGGACCTGCACTCAACGATACGGCTTTTTGTTGCTATAAATCAGACTACACATGCGTGACAATTGTTTTTGCGCTTTGGACATAATGGCTGTCTTCTGCTTTGCGAACGCAGCATATCTGATCGAAAAAAAAAGGTAAGCTAAAAGCATTGCTTCAATTGTGTGTGCCTGGCGTGAGTTCTGAACAGAAAGCTGCTGGCAGTAGCTTGGCCGCATGGTTTACGGCACAGTCAGAATCATGGTAGTTTCACGAAACTGTTGGCAGCACTATCAGGGTTAGCTTGGAGCACGCTTACTCAGTGTTCATGCAAAACGGTAAAGTAACTTTTTCTGTTCCATGATGTAGTTCATTCCTTGATACGAAAGTTGACGTTTATGATACGCATCAGAGAGTCGTAAACATGCAGGAGCATTATAAATCCAAATTCAATTTGAAAGTGATTTTTAGTGTTACACACACACACACACACACACACCACACACACACACACACACACACACACACAAAAGAGAGAGAGAGAGAGAGAGAGAGAGAGAGAGAGTCTTTTATTATACAGTTATACCCCTAGTAATACAGGCTTGAAAACCAGTTTTTATTTTATGTTTTCACTTTCATTTGCTCTGGCCTTTTTTGCAGTAATGATGTGTAGCATATTCAGTTGCGAATTGTTGGCCTTTACTTCAATTTATCATGTCGAGGTTGTCGTCGTCAGAAATTATGTACAGCTAGATCGCACAGGTCGTTGGAGTCTCCATAATTGTTTTTACTGTCAAACAGCAAAGTGTTAAAAGCCAATGCAAAGCATTTACAGCCATTGCTGCAAACAGCGTTTCCTACTGAACACACGGTTTTCAACTCGCTGACATTTTACGAGAAGCTCTGTAACAGTCGACAGCATAGCTTATATCTGAATTTAACAGCTGTTTTGAAGATGAGCAGGGAAAACAAAATACGGTCAATTAACTGATTGTACGTTTGCGTGACAAGAGCTGTAGGTGGACACAATCTGCGAATGAATTAAGGGACACGGGTCTATAATTAGATCCATAAAGAAAAGATTTGTGGCCTGACCAGTGGAGCTGTCAAAGCAAGGTTAAAATGCAATTGTTGAGGTTTGCCAGGAAGAACGGACAGAACAGCTTGAGAGAAATAACTGTTGGTTGTAACATTGAACGAGACTGACCTTTTGCTGCCGTACTGCACCACGTGTTCTGGATGAGTGAGGAATTCACTGCAGGGCATGCAAGAAGCCAGTGGTCGAGCAGGAAGCTAACAGGGGGAAAATAAACCCACCTTGTCTGCCAGCTGGGAAAAATATGATCGTCTGTGCTGAATGTTACGTGGTTATTGACGTCAACAAAGGATTGGAGGGCTATACGTTGAGATTTGCAGGGGAAACGTACCACTCTGACTGCTGTACATGCGCAAACAAGCTAGGATGTTTGTACTGATTCGGAGCTGCATTACCTGGTTCGATGTGGGAATCCTGTACAAGATAGAAGGGAATATTATGGGACATGTACACGGACATACTGGATGAACATCTCCGGCCGGAAACAGCCTATTATTTTCATTACCAAAACTACAGGTTTGGGGCGGATATAGGAAAAGTGATGGGGGAGGGTTACACAGTGGGAATACACGGCTCCTGCTAGAGTCCAGAGACAGAGACCCCATTTGTACCATGAACTTGAGGCATTTTTGCCATCTGAATGTAACTAAATGGCCTAAACTGTTCCTCTTGTCTTAGCACACAAATGAAATTAAAAGTTGAAGCAGCTGATTGCTGAAAACATTTCAGGAAAAATTCAGTTGTACTCCAGAACTCCGAATTTTACTTGACCAAGCCCCGTTTGAAAATTTGTGCATGTTAACAAACATCATTATAACATGTGATTATGACAAATAGGCACCAATCCATTTAAAGTGTTAGGATGAATGTAAGAATTACTCTGACCTCATTACAGTGCTTTTCTGACATGTACGAAGAAGTGAGTGACGTAACCATATAATGTCAGTCGTCAGTGTCTTTGCATTTGTGTGCGTTTGCGTGTTTGTTTTCATGGTTAACTTTAACATTGGCATTTTCTCAGCAAGGACAAGGAAACTTGGTCAGATGAGAAACATTTTCAGTCATCCCCTGCATAAAGATGTAAATAAATTGTAACAACATTAATATACGATTAACATTTTCAGAAATGTTTTAGAAATTATATGATTGATATTTTCGGAATTGTTGTCACTTAAAAGCACTATTGTATACACCGATAAATGACACCTATTTTTAGAATTGTGGTCACTTAAAAAAACCCCGCTGTGAACACTGATGAATGACCTACTAAATTATCTATTGTTATTAGTATTCAGTAACATAACGTTACGAATTGATCTTTTAACGTGAGTTTTATCAAGCACAGAGTGGAGATACCATTAAATATAGAACTAAGTTGGATTACAAGTGGATATATCTTGCAATATGTAGCTCAGTAAGGCGAAGTGCGTTTATTGTTTTGTGGTGAATTAAGCCAATGAATCCTCAGAAAAGCAGCTAATAAAACATTCTCTTTTCAACAGTAACAGATCGTAAAAATGCGATACCAGACCGCATCATACATTTTATATTGCTGCCAAAATGATAGATAATAAGCGCTCATGAGGGGAAATCTGAAATGCATGTATTAT
>CM065716.1:27148011-27150511 GCA_033310375.1 Conus canariensis | reverse complement strand
ACCCCAAAAGAAACAAGACAAAAAAAAAAACAAACAAAAAAACTCGAACAAAAACTCCCACACAGACAAAACAGACAGCTCTTCCCTGCTGGCTGACCGTTGCACTCGCTCTTCGATTGCGACAGATCGTTTACCCCTACCCTCCTCTTCGCCCCCTCCCCTCCCTTCCCCAACCCTTCCTTTCCTGTCCTTGTCAACCACACTACCTTTCCCCCACATGTCAGTGCGATTTTATCTGATGCATCGTGAACTGAACTAGAATTCTGACTGCGTTTAGCAAACAAGTTGCAATTTCGTAATGCTGTCTGTGGTTGGGAAAAAAAAACACACAAACAAACAAACAAACAAAAAAAAAACCACCTGCGGCGAACGCACGCGCGAGCTATTACTTGAAAGAAAAGATGTAGGGAAGGACGGTGTGACATATTCGAATTTAAAAAGAAGAGATTATAGGCGGGGATGGTATGTGTGTGTGTGTGTGTGTGTGTGTGTGTGTGCGCGCGCGGGGCATGTGTGTGTGTGTGTGTGTGTGTGTGTGTGTGTATGTGCACGTGTGCGTACGTGCGTGCGTGTGTGTGTACACACACACACATGCACGCGCTAAGAGAGAGAGAGAGAGAGAGAGAGAGGAGAGAGAGAGAGAGAGAGAGAGGTGGGTGCTGTGACATCCAATTTACCCAGCAGTAGAAGAGAGAGAGGGAGGGAAACGGGGGGGGGGGGGGGGGGGGGGAGAAAACTAGTTGCCGTGCCATCCAATCCACACATCAGTGGGAGTTGTAGCAGCAACATCAAACACAGCAGCAATAAAAACGGCATCCGAGAAAGGATACAAAACCTGTGCGCTTCATTCATTCCCTGCGGAAACAAAGCGTCCTGTCTGCCACTTCACATCCGTGCTGACGGCTTTTCGTTTGGAACTCGGTCAATGACTGACTAGAGATCTTGAACATTCATCGCTAGTAAGTAGAGATATAGTGATAGGAGGCCTTGGACATCCATTGCTAGTAGAAAGTGGCAGTGTGCCTAGAGGCCGTGAACGTTATCACCAGAAGATAGTGACACAGTGATTAGAGATATCGCAGTAATAGCTAGTAGATAGTGACACAGTGATTAGAGATCTTGCATTAATTGCTAGTAGATAGTGACACAGTGATTAGAGATATTGCATTAATAGCTAGTAGATAGTGACACAGTGATTAGAGATCTCGCAGTAATAGCTAGTAGATAGTGACACAGTGATTAGAGTTCTTGCATTAATTGCTAGTAGATAGTGACACAGTGATTAGAGATCTCGCAGTAATAGCTAGTAGATAGTGACACAGTGATTAGAGATCTTGCATTAATAGCTAGTAGATAGTGACACCATGATTAGAGATCTTGCATTAATAGCTAGTAGATAGTGACACAGTGATTAGAGATCTCGCAGTAATAGCTAGTAGATAGTGACACAGTGATTAGAGTTCTTGCATTAATTGCTAGTAGATAGTGACACAGTGATTAGAGATCTCGCAGTAATAGCTAGTAGATAGTGACACAGTGATTAGAGATCTTGCATTAATAGCTAGTAGATAGTGACACCATGATTAGAGATCTTGCATTAATAGCTAGTAGATAGTGACACCGTGATTAGAGATCTTGCATTAATAGCTAGTAGATAGTGACACCATGATTAGAGATCTTGCATTAATAGCTGGCAGATAGTGACACCGTGATCAGAGATCTTGCATAATAGCTGACATATAGTGACACAGTGATTAGAGATCTTGCATTAATAGCTAGTAGATAGTGACACCTGGATTAGAGATCTTGCATTAATAGCTGGCAGATAGTGACACAGTGATTAGAGATCTTGCATTAATAGCTTGGTAGATAGTGACACAGTGATTAGAGATCTTGCATTAATAGCTGGTAGATAGTGACACAGTGATTAGAGATCTTGCATTAATAGCTAGTAGATAGTGACACCTGGATTAGAGATCTTGCATTAATAGCTGGCAGATAGTGACACAGTGATTAGAGATCTTGCATTAATAGCTGGTAGATAGTGACACAGTGATTAGAGATCTTGCATTAATAGCTGGCAGATAGTGACACAGTGATTAGAGATCTTGCATTGATAGCTAGTAGATAGTGACACCGTGATTAGAGATCTTGCATTAATAGCTGGTAGATAGTGACACAGTGATTAGAGATCTTGCATTAATAGCTGGTAGATAGTGACACCATGATTAGAGATCTCGCATTGATAGCTAGTAGATAGTGACACAGTGATTAGAGATCTTGCATTGATAGCTGGTAGATAGTGACACAGTGATTAGAGATCTTGCATTGATAGCTGGTAGATAGTGACACCATGATTAGAGATCTTGCATTGATAGCCGTAGGTAGTGACACAGTGATTAGAGATATTGCATTAATAGCTAGTAGATAGTGACACCATGATTAGAGATCTTGCATTGATAGCTGGTAGATAGTGACACCGTGATTAGAGATCTTGCAT
>CM065716.1:27135511-27143011 GCA_033310375.1 Conus canariensis | reverse complement strand
TGTCTTTGCGTTTGTGCGTTGTGTGTGTGTAGGCACGCGCGTGTGTGTCCGATTTCTCGCTCGTTTACCATGTTGTTTCCGTTGCTGTGATAACCTGCAGTGTTTATTTATTTGTTTACAACCTCTTTTTAAACCAGCAGGGATTAATAAAAGCGTTGTGGTCTGGGCGCAGAAAGCTTATTTTGGTGGTGATGAAAGAAAAGTTGTTGAATCGATTCTGATTGAAAGAAAAAACTGGACTTTGGGAGAACATTTTATTTCTAAACTTAAAACCTTAAAATAATTTCGTTAAAAAAAACCCAACAGAACACTTGGTCTGCAGAGATTGGGAGGAGGAGTGTGCTCGTTAAAAATGCAACAACAAAACAACGCAAACTGACCTTGACCTTTACAGACCTTTGATCTGGTCAATGTGAGCAGGGTTGTGCTGCATACTGGTATGCAGGCGGGGTTTTTTCCCCGCAGGTCAGAAATGCAACTGCTTCCCATTAACATGAAGGGGAGTGAAGTTGATGAGAATCTTGTATTTGTTTTCAAAATTTAATGGACAGATTGAGTGCATGCATTACTCTCTGTCTCTATCTCTGTGTCTGTCTCTGTCTCTCTTTCTCTCTCTCTGTGCCTCTCTCTGTGTCTCACTGTCTCTGTCTCCCTGTCTCTGTCTGTCTGTCTGCCTGTCTGTCTGTCTGTCTGTCTGTCTCTCTTCTTCTTTTTCACTCTTCTGTAACTCTTCTTCTTCTCCTTCTCCTCCTCCTCTCCATCTCTTTTGCTGCTGCTATTCTAAAGGGATTTGTTTTTCATGTTCACGGGTCGTCTTCTCTCGCCGCTGGCTTCTCTGGCTCCCCAGTATGTGGTGATGGCCTATTTTCCTCCCTCTCATGTTGGGGCGGAGTGGTTCTTCTCTAGGTTGCGTTGTCTTCTTTGCATTTGGCCAACCATGCGTTGCGTGCATGCTCAGGTAAAGGTCTGGAGCTGGAAAGGGCTGCTGCTGCGTGACAGCACGCGCGGTTTGCGTCTGTGTTGCTCTTTCCTTCAGACTTTCGTGGTTGGTGGTATCTGATCGTTGTGTGGGTTCCGTGCACTTCTTTTTCAGCAGTATGCTTCTCGTAGGCGTAAGATCTCTTTGATTCCAGTCACTGTTAGAGGTTTAGGATCACTGTGGTGCTTGAAATGTGAGGTACTTTCTCACCCCCAACCCCCCGCCCCTCAAAATGATACGCAACAACAACAGGAACAACAGACGGCCAGACAGACAAACAAACAAACAAAAACAAAAACCACACTAGCCTTATGGAATGAAAATGACACCGAGTTTCTCTCCGTTTTAGAGTGCATTCTGCGCCTGGAAATGGCTTTTGAAGGTGCTTTAGCGTCTAAGTTCTCTTTTGAATTTGTTGAGAGCAATTACCGATTGCGTACCACTTCAGGGAGTCTGTGTTCTCCCTTATCAGCTGATTGCCTACATCAGCTCTGGGAGGATGTCTGATCTTTAATTTCTGAAAACCCGCCATAGAAACATTACATTGAAGGTTGAAAGAAGTCGATTTAAAATGCAGAGAAAACATTATCGAAGAATGAATGAATAAAAGCGAAGAAATAATAAATTTATAATAAAAACGCGTTCGAGTCTGCCAAACGAAGAAATGGTTCATCGGCGAGCGCTTTGTGTGTGTGTGTGTGTGTGTGTGTGTGTGTGTTGTGTGTGTGTGTGTGTGTGTGTGTGTGTGTGTGGTGCGTGCGTGCGTGCGTGCGTGCGCGTGCGTGTGGTGTGTGTGTGTGTGTGTGTGCGCGCGCGCACGCGTGTGCATTCATGTGTGTGCATGTTTGTATGGGCGTACGTGTTTGTGTATGTGTGTGTGCTCGTGTGTGTGTGCTCGTACGTGCGTGCGTACGCGTTGTGTGTGTGTGTAAGAGGAGGGAAAAGTTTATAGTGAACAGAACACTCGTGCATGCCAGGCTTTGGTGGGACTATAGAAAATTTCTGTTGGTATACAGATCTATTTGTTTCGATTCCTTTCTTACTCAGTAAATAAAAACTTAACAGTATATAAACTGCTAAGTCGCTCTTATTTCATACTGCTCTCACATGGCCTTTTTTTCCTTTCCATATTTTTTTTATTCTGTACGGTGCTCGGTGTTCAGACAGAGAATATAACAATGTCTTCGGTAGGATATAAATGAAGAAAACAGAAGAAAACAGGTCGGTTAATTCTCCACTCAAGCAAAGAACAACGAAAAAGGACTTTTTTTTTGGTTTCAAAATACAGTTTGATTCAGGATCCGTCGGTGATCTGTCAGGGAGTGGGGGCGACTGTGTCGACTGGCCAGTCAAGGCGCTTCTCCTCGTGCTGATTGATGTCGCTCCACGTGATCCCTGCACGGCGCGGAGGCTGCTGATAGGAAAAGGTTCTAAAGAGGAAGCCAGGCTGCTTACAGCTCGCCCGACCACAAACACTTTCGGAACTGAAAGGGCAAAGGAGTATATAGCGGTGGTCTGGCGAAGTGTGGGGGCAGAAAGGCGGAGAGGGGAGAGGGGAAGGAGTCTGGTGAGGAGGGGGAAGGTGGCGTTGAGGTGGCGGAGAGAAGCGGTAGTTTGTTGCCGTAGGTTTTTTTTTTTTTCTCCGTGTGCAAGAGTTTGGGAGGAGTTCCAGTACTAGGTTGCCGTTGGTGTTTGTTGTGTATCTGGGTATTGCGACGGCCATCATCCACAGCTATTTCAGACGGAGCATTCATTCATTCATATATTGATTCATTTATTCATTCATTCATTTTCTCTCTCTCTCTCTCTCTCTCTTCTCTCTCTCTCTCTCTCTCTCTCTCTCTCTCTCTCTCTCCCCCGCCCCCCATTGTGAAATAATACTAGCGGGAAAACGAAACGAAGTGATGCAGACAGCGAAGTGCACTGAGGATGGTAAAATGACTGCGGCGACGAGCTTGTACAGGTCTTTAACCCAATCACATCAGACGTACACTGTTTTTATTTTATTTTATTTCATTTTTAATTTTTTTTTTAATCTTATTTCATTTCATTTCTTAATATTTGATTTCGTTTTATCCTGTTTCGTTTTATTTGATGTTATGTTAATCTTATTATATTTCATTTTATTTATCTCATCAACTCAACTTAGTGCTCAAGCCACAACCGACAAGAATGATTTTGTAGCCTTTCGAACAAAGCAGCAGCGAACGATGCAGCAGCAGCAGCAGCAGAGCCAGAGGTTCTGAGCACTGGTACAGCACATCTCCATCGCAGGGCTGCGCAGCCTTGCCATCGCCGCAAGCGTTGACGGGGGGGTGGGGGTGGGGATGGGAGCGGGGTGGGAGGGTGGGAGGATAAGGGACTTCTTGCTGTCTTACGTCATGGCTCGTGGAAAATAACCATCTTTGGGGATTGTGCACAGTGCGAAAAGACATTATTACGGGAAATCGGTTGTCGGGGTGGACAGGAAACGTAGTGAGGGGAGAGAGGGTGGCAGGAGCAGGATAGGGGCGGGGAGGCCGACGTGATCTCTCATTAATGCCAGCAGAAAATGTGTGCCTGGAAGTAGGACGCGAAACAAAAACAAAAACAAAGAAGAAAGGGGAAAAAAAGTAGTGCCACCTTTGTCTTGTCTCTCAATTGATCTTCCTTTTCAAGCTCCCTTCTCGTTTCACACCATCCAAGTCCTCTGTCTGTCTGTCTGTCTGTCTGTCTATCTGCCTGTCTGTCTGCGTGCAAGTTGGTGTGGTATACTGTCAGACTGATAGAGAAGAAAAGCTGAGAGAGAGAGAGAGAGAGAGAGAGAGAGAGAGAGAGAGAGAGAGAGAGAGAGAGAGAGAATATGTACAGTGGGTTGGAGCAGGAAAGGGGGAGGGAGAAAGTGAAAATGAATTGAAAGGGAAGGAGGGGAGAGTATGGTGGATCAAAGAGCCGGGGGAGGGGAGGGAGGAGATAGATATAGATAATCACGTAGATGGATGGACAGACAGACAGACAGAGAGATAGATAGATAAATAGACAGATAGACAGACAGACAGGTAAATAGATGGAGAGAGACAGATAGACAACCAGACAGAGATAATTAGATAGACAGACAGGGACAGAGAGAGACGGAGTATAGTGGACTGATGGGAGAAAAGAGGAGAGGAGAAAAGAAGGAGAGAGAGAGAGAGAGAGAGAGAGAGAGAGAGAGGGGAGGGAGGAAGAGAGAGAGAGAGAGAGAGAGAGAGAGAGAGAGAGAGAGAGAGAGAGAGCATGGTGGATCGAAGTGTGGGGGAGCAGGGAGTGGGGGTGAGTATAGTGGATCGAAGTTTACGAGCGAGCGAACGAGAGCGAGAGCAAGACAGACAGACAGACAGACAGACAGACAGACAGACAGAGAGAGAGAGAGAGAGAGAGAGAGAGAGAGAGAGAGGGGGGGGGGACGTGGATCGAAGGGTATTGAGGGATAATCCATTTTCTCGTCGATCAGGCCGGGCCGGCCCATAGTGGAGGACAATATTGCATGCTGCCAGACGCGTCCAGCACTTGGCTCGGCAGCTGTGCAAGATTTATGGCAGGCATAATTGACAGCTTGCAGAGAGGGCGGATCTTCCCCTTTCAGACCTTCATCAAAACCTGGCTATAGTGGGAGTCGAAGGGAAAGTGGGGTAGGGGTGGGTACTGGGGAGGATGATGGGTGTCGGAAAGATGTGAGGTCGAGTGGGTGGGGTGGGATGGTAGGGGTGGTATGAGGCAAGGGGGTGGGGGTGGGTGGGGTAGGGGGCTGGGGAGTGGTGGTGATGTTGACGCAGAAATGGGCTTCCCCGTGCGACAGATATTGCCGATTGTTATTGAGTGTTTGTTGCATTAGAATGTTGTGAAAGAAAGTTTAAAGTTTTATTTTGAGTAGGTATATTGAATAAGCAAGTATTGCACATCCGGTCATCAATGTTGTTGCTGCTGCTGATGCTGAAAGGATTTGTGTGGGATTTATTTTGTTTGATTATATATATATATATAAAGTTTTGCTACTAACTCTTCATTTTTCGTTTGGTTTTTACTTGTGCTGTAATTCATGAGGAGAAGTACGTGGTTAATTGTTATGGAATGCTTGTGAAAGTGTTTGTTAGATTATGTGGTATGAATGTTTCTTTGGAATAGTGGCTGAGCCTATTCTAATCTTTTGTTTTGTGCATAGATTATTGTTATATATTGTTTGTGAAGGTGTTTATACATATTTTTTATACATATTCTTTCTGTATTACTTTAAACAAAGCTCAAGGAGCTCCATTTATTGTTAAAAGATGTTGCGCTATATAAGCACGTATTCACTTATTATCATATATATGTATGTATATATATATATATATATATATATATATATATATATATATATATATATATACTTCTTTGCTGGTTATAGTGTGCACGCACGTGCGAGTGTACCTCTGTATAAAGTATATATAAATAATTATGAGCACGTGCGTATGCCTTGTACATGTATATGGAACGTATGGTCGATATTCTGCTCGAAAGAAACTGTCTCGTGAAGAGGGCTTGGATGTTTGTAAGTAAAGGGTATCTGATAGGAGTTTTGAAACAGAAAAAAGCTGACGTAAGCCACTAATTCCCAAACGAACGATGCAAACAAAAGTTTGCATTATACGGAGAATAGTTATGTAAACGTTGCAATTAATTCATAAACACAGTTTTGCTCTGTTTCACTACAAACTCGCTCACACCCATGAATACCAGCACGTCAAAGGGGGACGAATGCAGATTTAGCTCCCCTGAACAAAGTAATGCAGAATAACCCCGGAGAGGAAAAGGTCCGCTTGATCTACCATGACAGCCGCACAGAGGGTCTTCCCGTCATGAAGTCTCCTTTCTGCTCCAACAGCCCCATGGACTGAGCGCAAGACTGATGCCAGACAGAGAGCGCAGAGAGCTCCCCCGCTCGGGCTTTCAGCACTGCAGTGGAAACTAATTGTTTTACCTTTCGTTCAAGGGGTTTTTACTGCAGCCTTGGGTGTCAAAGACAGACATCTGGCCGTTACAGGCTTCATTGTAGAAGTGCAGTCTTGGGTGTCAAAGAAAGACATCTGGCCGTCACAGGCTTCATTATAGAAGTGCAGTCTTGGGTGTCAAAGACAGAAATCTGGCCGTTACAGGCTTCATTATAGATCAAAATATTAGCACGTCTGCTACTAAGCAACACAAGGAGCTCACACGCCTCACCACAATCCGAAAGGAAGTCTTTCCATATAGATGAACACCAAGATACCATCTCCCCCCTCCCGCGGTACAGCTTTTTTTTTGTTGTTTAGTGAAGCACGGTCTCAGCCACCGACAGTTGCTAGTCTACAAAGTGTAGTGTTGTCAGCTTTCTGCACAGTGGAGGTGGCAGGATTTTCGCTTGGCGTATGCCGGTGCAAGCGGAGTTCTGGACGACCTGCTCAGCCCAGTGCAATGTGTCTGAGGCTCCTCCCACTCAGCTAGGGGAAACCGGTAATGAAGATGACTAAAACAGACTGTACGCTGCGGAGAACAAGCCAAAACAATCACACACACACACACACACACACACACACACACACACACACACACACACACACACACTCACACACACACACAACACACACACACACACACAACACACACACACACACACACACACACACACACACACACACACTCACACACACACAAGCACGCACGCACGCATGCACGCACGCACGCACGCACGCACATGTAAAGGTAAAAAGTAATGCTTGTTTTGATACAAAACACGGAACAAGCAAGTACATTTTCCGCAACGACGTCTTGTTCAGACGTTAGAAACAACAGACATAAATCATGCACAGAATAATATTCTCGAGATCACACTCATGGAAATGGCAATGTAGGAGAGTGTGGAATAGAGAGGGCGGTTCAAAAACAAGACAGGGGAGAGAGAGAGAGAGAGAGAAGAGAGAGAGAGAGAGAGAGAGAGAGAGAGAGAAAAGAGAAAGAGAGAGAGAGAGAGAGAGAAGGGCGAATGTAGGGAGGAGGAATAAAATAATACAAAAAAGAAGGGGAGGGGAGGGGGGGGGGGGGGGCGGAGAAAATGAGCAGGTGTAAAAGGGGAGGAGAGGAAGGGGGGTAGCAGCAAATAATGTCAGCATGAATAACGTACAGAAAAGTACAGAAAACAAGCGAGCAAAAAAAAAAAAAAGAAAGAAACATAATCATGAGTCACAAGTAATAATAATACACGGCCATATGTAGGCGTGTGTCAGTCAGCAAGGTGGTGAGACTGATCCATACACAGAAGAAATTAAGTTTAAGTGGATGTAGGTAAGATTTAGGTGGAATGGGGTGGGGGGTGGGAATGGCATCAGTCTTCTGTAGCAGATCAGGTCGAGCTCCAAGAGGTGAGGGGGGGGGGGGGGGGGGACGGAAGGGCTCCGTGGAGGAGAAAAAACAAAACAAAACAAAAGAAGCAACAACAAAAACTAGTCAGACGCAGCTGATCTGGAAATAACTGCAACCCCCTCCCC
>CM065716.1:27120511-27130511 GCA_033310375.1 Conus canariensis | reverse complement strand
ACACCAGCTTTCACATTTCTGTTCATAGCCTTCAATGTTTTGAACATTTTTCCGTGAATACCCGTTTTCACTAATATGAAGTATAGCAGTTTTTGTCTGTGTATACTATCAAATGCTTTAGAGAAATCCACAAAGAGTGTGTAAAACCGACCACCATGTTTTTTGAGGTATTTTTGAAGCAGTGATTACAGAGAAAAAATGTTATCTGTGTACTGTAACCTTTGCGAAAACCTGCTTGAGCTTCAGGAATAGTATCATTTGCATCACAAAAGTCTTTTTGTCTGTTATTAACTACTGCACTGTACGATTTGCTGATTATGTTCAACAATGAAATTCCTGTATAATTGTCTGTTTTACATGAACTACCTTTTTGTGTAAGGGGAGTATGACAGCTTTCGTCCAGCTTTGAGGGTACTCCCCACTTTCAAAAATTCTGTTGAACAACGGATACAGAAATTTAAGAAGAGCATCTTCAGCGTGAATGAAAAAATCAGAGGACAGACCATCTGATCCAGATGCTTTTCCGTTTTTTAATGCACGAATAGCACTTCGAATTTCAACCTCTGAAATGGGGAATAGGGGAAATGTGTGTGTGTGTGTGTGTGTGTGTGTGTGTGTGTGCGTGTGTGTGTGTGTGTGTGTGTGTGTGTGTGTGTGTGTGTATGTGTGTGTGTGTGTGTGTGTGTGTGTGTGTGCGCGCGCGCACGCGCGTGTGTTTGTGTGTGTGTGAATGAGTGTGTTTGTGCGGGAAGAGAGAGAGAGAGAGAGTGAGAGAGAGAGGTGGATGTTAAAGAACCTGGTCTCTAACTCAAGTTCTGTTAGAACCTTTTTTAATTGTTGAAAGAAACAAGATAAACTCTGTCTCTAGGTGTTGGAGGTCGGTAAACAACTCGGTTCTAAATACATTCCGCACTTTCATTTCCAGTACACCAGAAAGAAAAACACCTTCTCATTGGTCAGTAATTCTGGCCTAACAGCGTCAAAATTCTTGGGACCGTTCCAACGTCATACGTCAAGCCAGCATCTCCAAGTGAACTGACTGCCAAGCGATGGCTTCAACACTAATGCAGGAACTGAGTGGCGTTCTTACTACTGGTGTTCATTCAGAAAGAAAGTTCGCTGAAGTGCGTTGGTGATTCGAAAGTATGCCACGTACTGTTTCTTGCTGCTTCTATCATAAATACGCGCGTACCCGTCTAAAAACGGTTATGGCTTGTTGCTTTTTCAGTTTCATCGGTCGCAGGAAATAGAGACAAACGAATCGGACATTTTTGCCCCTTTTTAACAGAATCATTAGGAAGCTGATGCAGGCAATTTTTAAGTCCAGCTGCGGAGAGAAAAATGTTTTACGGTTCCTTATTGAATAATGCAATTCATCGTCATGTTTGTTGTCAGCGGTTTTTTTGTGTGCTTTTCTTTTATGGGGGCGGGGATATGGGGAAAGGTGGGCAGTATGTTAGCCTTGATATGTTTTCTCCTATGGTGACACTATTTATAGTATTAATAATAAGAACAAAAACAAAGTGTGTTCTTGATTTTCGAGCAACCACGTGCATGGTAATAAAAGATACAGTCTTGACTTGAGGAAGCAACGTTTCCGTTTTGAACGAGGGAAACTGAGTTCGTAAATTTCTCGTAATTAACAGTTATGCTTGAACTGAACGTCCTCGGCTATTTCAAAAGTGTAATTACAACAGTACGGGATCCGTGTGTGATCGGATACGATCGGCTGTTCTCAACCATAGGCGTGAAAGGGTCGGTGTGGCGGGGCCTTTACTCACCTGTTCGGGCCCTTTATCTCTGCTGGCCGTCTTCCCGTGGGCAGCTCGAGCCGCTTGCCTGCTAATGGGTTTGGCTGCACTGATTGTTGAAGCCGTCCCAGACTCGGACTCAGCATCCTGCCAGCCTCAGGCCAACCACATCCATTTATCTCCGCGATAGCACAGAAGGTTCTGCTTTCACTCGCGTCTGCTTTTTTCTTCTTCTTTTTTTTCTGAGTGTCTGATAGATTTGAGAAAAACTAGCGAACCGATTTTTAGAAAACCTTCGTGAAAAATAGAATGTGGCCTGGAGACGAAGACATTAAATTCTGGCGTGGATCTGGATCAAGCGACGGGTCCAGCATCCGTTGACCGTGGCAGAAGTCTGTGCTCTCCCGAGTACCCTTTAAATTTTGCTTGTGTTCCTTTGTTGGTCTGTTTTGCCACAGATTCGTTATTTCCTCTGTTTCACCTTGAGTTTTCTTTTCCTCCTCCTTCTCCTCCTCTTCTTCCTCCTCCTCCTCCTCCTCCTTCTTCATCATCATTAAAAAAAAAATTGATTAGAGATCTTGTGCAAAGGTGGTTTGGTCTCTTACCGAATCATACGTTCTAATTTCTGCCGTTGTATAAAATCAAGGTTTGTAAACTCAACAGTTTAGGGTAATTATATGATAAACATATTCGGACACATTCACGAACATGCACATTATAATATTCACGTTTGCATGCACGTGCACATGTTCATTCGCAATCCAAATCTTTAATACACACAACGCGCACGCGCAGAGCGGCTGTTTAAATGGAAAACAGGAGCATGGAAAAAGAACGAAAGAAAAGAAGGGTGGGCGTGGGGGTAGGAATCACAAGAACTGCAGGAACTGTTATTAGAGCGATTCTAGAAATAGCAATGGGATCAATTCAGAATGTCCTTTTGCTGTTGGAATTGATACCGGAAAAGGGGATAGACATCAACGAAACTTCTAGTCTAAATTCAAGTAGAGACCTAGCATTTCTTTTTTTTTCTTTGTTTGTTCCCAAGAACGGGGAGACTGTCGTTTCGCAGTTGCTGTCATTTTGTTTGTCATTGTGTGTGCACGTCCACCCGTCTGTTTGTTCATTACTACATCCAAGCAAGAGCAGCAAAGCGACTGATCCTGTTCCACTGAAATAAATCTGTACAGAACAGTACTTCTGTAATGTAGATCGTGCCTTTTGCTGACTGTCTTGCGTTTCGCCAACACATCCGGGAGGGGTTGAAACATCATGTTAAAAGAAATGGTAGTAAAGTAAGAGAGAGAGAGAATGGATAGGGCTGTTATTGACCTCACCGATCCTCCAATCCCCCCATTCATCTTAATTAAGCGTAACTGTTCAAGAAGCTGGGTATGCCACCGGGATGGCATCAATCAATAGCTTCCTCCTGAGAGGTCCTGGACAAACTTCTTTAGGGGGATTTGTGTTTTGACACCGTCATTTTCTAGACTTCTCGATCGTTCAGCTCAACGTCAAGCCTAATCCTGGTCCCCGCCCCCCTCGCCCTGTCCATGGCTCCGGCTCCTTCCCTTTCCCTGCTGTCTTTTCTTTCCTGTCTGGCTGCTGCTTTGATTTGGCCGCCAATTATACGGTAAAAGGCGAATATGACAGCCGCTCTCTTGTGCTCTTGAGATAGCTAGCTACGGAAATCCCGTTTAGTAGTCGCTTAAGTCAGGTTTGAAAATAAGTGTGCGTGTGTGTGCGCGTGTGTGTGTTCGCATGTGCGCTTCTATGTACACAGGCAGGCAGGCAGGCAGGCAGGCAGGCACACACACACACACACACACACACACACACACACACACACACACACACACACACACACACACACACACACACTCTGTCTCTCTGTCTTTCTGTATTGCTCTCTGAGTCTGTCTGCCCCCCCCCCCCTCCCTCTCTCTTGCTTTTGCACATACATGTGCAAAACCACTCACACACATAGATACACAGACACACACACACGCATGCACACACGAACGCGCGCGCACACACACATACATATGGGCGTCTTTGCACACACACAGACACACATGTACGGGGGGGGGGGGGGGGTAGAGAGAGAGAGAGAGAGAGAGAGAGAGAGAGAGACGGACGGGACACACACACACACACACACACACACACACACACACACACACACACACACACACATATGTACACACTGGTATGCATACATGCGTGCGGGGTCGTACAGAGAGCGAGAGATTGAGAGGGGGGAGGAGGGGTGGAGAGAGAGAGGGAGAGAGAGAGAGCACAACAAACCCGGAAACATCTAAACGATGAAGCTGTTAACCAAAAAAAGTGAAGCTCCCATCACAAGCACCTGGGATAAAAAATCAAACATTGTCGTTCCCAGCCCAGCCAACCGCGATGGCCTGTGCAGCCCCTCGGAGGGTGGGGGGCGGGGGAGATACCAACAACAGGGAGAACAGAAGCAGCCGGGAATAAATATCATTTCCAGAACGGATCGGCTCCGGAGCCGGGCCCAGCTCAAGATGAAGTCAATACCGGGCCCGCCTGTGATTCATCCTCTTTCAGGTCTGTCAGGCAGGGCAGGGCCACGGTTATTTTCCTATCATTAACCTTGCTGGACTGTTCGATCGACTGACTCCCTCCCTGCTTGCTGCCTCGCCGGCCTGGTCGGTCGGTCGGTCACT
Organism: Conus canariensis; assembly: GCA_033310375.1. Taxonomy (NCBI): domain Eukaryota; kingdom Metazoa; phylum Mollusca; class Gastropoda; order Neogastropoda; family Conidae; genus Conus; species Conus canariensis. Next base: position 27,126,058 of record CM065716.1, on the reverse strand, counting down.
GGTAATAGAACGGCGTCGGCACTCTTCGAGACAGGCAAGAATCGTATTCTAGCAATTTGTATGTATCCGTCAGCTCCCATTTTGTGCCAGCCTACCCGAACTGGACCAGACGGCAGACTGTATCAAGAGGCCACATTTAGCCTCATCTTCACTGACGCACACTGGGTACAAAGAGTAAGCTGTAGACGGGGATTTGCAGTTTTCCAGGATGTCAGTCTTGTGATTAATATTTTGAAATATGCCTGTCTGTCTGTCCGTCTGCCTGTCTATCAATTTATCAATCTACCTCCCCCCCCCCCCCTTCTTCCCTCTATGTGTGATTGATATTCGATAATATGCCTGCCTGTCTGTCTATCTATCTATCTACTATCTATCTATCTATCTATCTATCTATCTATCAATCTATCTATCTATCCTTCCCTCTGTGTGTGATTAATATTCGAAAATATTCCTGCTTGTCTATCTATCTATCCCTCCCTCTATGTGTGATTAATATTCGAAAAAAATGCCTGTCTGTCTATCTATATATCTATCCCTCCCTCTATGTATAATTAATATTCGAAAATATGCCTGCCTGTCCATCTATCAATTTGTCAATCTATCTATCTATCCCTCCCTCTATGTGTGATTAATATTCGAAAGTATGCCTGTCTGTCTATCTATCTATCAGTCTATCTATCTGTCTCTCCCACTTTGCATTCATCTGTCTATGTATCTGTTTGTCTATCCACCTGTCTATCTTCTTACTTTGTTTTTAATCCATTCAGAGAAAAGAAATCTATTGCTCACGGTGCGTAAGATGAGGGTTGCATTTGTAACTTTTCATATGACTCTCATTTGTTTTAAAAGATTTAGATAAATTATTCATTAAAAAAAAATCATACTCGCTCGACTCACACGCCATGATAAATGCATGTAGTCCTAGCTACGTTTTGCCTGATGTATCTATGTGTGGACTATTTTTGTCCTATATTTGGTAATATAATTACATCCTACTTCCTGCTTGGTAATTCCATTAACTGGTTTGATGTTGAAAGAATGTCACTTCATATTCCACCGCATTATTTTCTCTCTCTCTCTCTCTCTCTCTCTCTCTCTCTCTCTGTCTCAGTCTGTCTCTGTCTGTCTGTCTGTCAGTCTGTCTCTCTCTCACACACACATACACACTCTCTCCACACAGACAGACAGACAGACAGACAGACAGACAGACAGACACACACACACACACACACACACACACACACACACACACACACACACACACGCACACACTTATGCATGCACTCATCAATATCTTTTGTATGAATGGCAAGCTACTAGTATGGTTGATCAAAATGATAATGCTTTCATATAAAAAAAATGTTACTGAAAACGAAAAATATCAGTTGCAGACTTATCACCTTTTACAGTTCAGTGGTATCTTCATGCTCGGGATGGCTGGTAAGGTCTAATAAATATTCATTGCTTACTGAAGTTCGATTTGATTACGCAAACGCTTATAATTGCAGAGAAAAGTTTGTATCACACACACACACACACACACACACACACACACACACACACACACACACACACACACACACACATATACATACATAAATAAATAAATATATATATATATATATATATATTCTCCTCCCTCGCGCGCGCGCGCGCGCACACACACACACACAACACACACACACACACACATTCACTCACACATGCGCAAACAACTTGACCACGCACACACACACGCACAAACGCGCGCGCGCGCGCGCGCACGCACGCACGCACGCACGCACGCACGCACGCACGCACGCACACACACACACACACACACACACACACACACACACACACACACACACACACTGTTACTCTCTGTCTGTCTGTCTCTGTTTCTGTCTCTCTCTGTCTGTATGTCTGTGTGTTTGTATGTCTGTCTCAGAGGAGCAAAACAGGATGATTACGAAGCTTTACTTTCTTTACGCATAAATAATGAAAAAAAAAAATCTATCACCATCGGAAAATTATAAGGTGCCTACTCCATTGACTGATAACACAACTGGCCATTGGGCCTGCCTGCCGTATATATTGTTGGGTCGGTAAAACGATCGTGTCTTTTGGCGATTCATTCAGCTGTTGCTTATTTCACCTGGTCGCCAGTGTCTGTTGATCCGTGCGTTTCACGCGTGGCTTCTAACGTGAAACGTCTGTGGTATGCTGCACCATTTAATGTTCGTCTGTTGGTGTGTCCGGTAGTCGGGCCGCTGGTCTGATCCAAGACACGGAAGGTTTGATTATGTTTGGTTTATCTGATTTCAGTTTACAGACCGGTTTTGGTCAGACACAGAAGGTTTAAATTAACTTTGGTTCATCTGATTTTACCCACGCGTACCTGCTTGCGCTTGCTCCTCTTTCTGCAATATTGTTTTTATTTTGCTATTCCCGTTAAATGATTCGAAGCAAACGCATCGAGGCGATTTTGATTCATCGTCTTTCGTTGTCTTGTGGCTGAGGCCTTTCAGTAACAAATGTGTGGTTTGTGCTGTGGTGTGCTGTGGTGTGCTGTGTGCGTGTGTGGTGTGTGTGTGTGTGTGTGTGTGTGTGTGTGTGAGAGAGAGAGAGAGAGAGAGAGAGAGAGAGAGAGTGTGTGTGTGTGTGTGTGTGTGTGTGTGTGTGTGTGTGTGTGTGTGTGAACAGGTGCGTGCGTGGCGTTATATTGACGCGCATTGAAAACCGAAGTAACGGTACACTGACACAGATTTCTATTATGCTAAATTACATCACACCTTTGGATATGACATTGTAGCGCAGATGCACTTTGTAAATATCCTTTGTTAAAAAAAAAAGGAAAACAAAACGCCAGAAGTGCACGGATGTTGATGCTGGTTTTCACAAATAAACTGCACTCATATTACATTGACAATACATGTTACATTTTAAAAAATAAATGGGAAGCGTCATTACTTCCCTTCTCTCCTGTTTTCTCCTCCTCATTGCACCCTTTTTTTCATGTTTTAAGAACGCCTCTGTACACTGACGAAGCCACTGAATGTCTCTGACTGCGGTAGTGTGTGTGATAGGCGCGTAACAACTTAACGCGGCCTTTCTGTTTCCCTGTGTTTCAAGCCGGCTGGCTATACCACACAATGATGCAGCCAGCATCTTCAAAGCCCGGAAATGTGCAGCCCGGTGTAACGAAAAGTTTGAACTCCCCGAATGGTTTAACTCCCAGGGAATTAAATTGTTCATATGTAAATTTTAACTCCCCGAGAGTTAAACTATGACTCCCACCCTGTGCCAAGATAACTCCACTCAGTAAATCTTCAAAATGTTCTAAAATCTTTTTTGTACAAGTCTCAACAAATTCTTGAAAACGTTAAGGGGGGGGGGGGGGGGGGGGGGGGAGCATTTTGTACATAATTTATATCAGACTTAACTCCCACCCTGTAACAGAATGGACCCCCCCCCCCCCCCCCCCCCCCGGGAGTTAGTCTGTACTATATCCAGAATAACTCCCAGGTGTTAATCGAGGTGTGTTAAAGTTTAACTCCCAGCCCACTAGGGGGTTGGGGTGGGGGTCAGTTTTTTACAGTTTAGAATAACTCCCCTGGGAGTTAATGTGTACACGTTTTTTTCTGACATGAAAACACTTCATGGGAGTTACTTTGTAACAGAGGGGGAGTTAATCTGATCATGACTAAGATGATCCCCATCCACCTATTCCCAGATGTCTTTCTGTAAGAGAATGGAGAAGGGGATTTAATGTTCATCATCATCATCATCATCATCATCATTGTCATCATCAACAGCAACAACCACAGCAGCAGCAGCAACAACAACAACAACAACAACAGCAGCAACAGCAACGTCTTAGCCATCGTTGTCGGTGTCGTCGTCGCCATTTATCTTATAGATATAAAACTTGTTACATGTGTGTTGTGTGTGTGTGTGTGTGTGTGTGTGTGTGTGTGTGTGTGTGTGTGTGTGTGTGTGTCTATCTGATGCTTATACAAACCACACTTTTCGGCCGATCGCCACCAAATTTGGTGTCAAGCATCCATGGCACCCTGAAAAGGTCATGGGCTGGTCGGCCCTCACGTGACGCATTGCGTCTTGACGTAATTTGCGTCGACAGACGCAAAACTGGAAATCATGAGAGAAGGAAATGTTCAAATCGACAGCCACGGCCGTGTTTCTTGACCGATTTCCTCCGTATTTGCTGGCAGCCTTTGGCCTTTACTCCTACAGCTTATGCAGCAGATTTGAAATCGTCATAGGCAAAGGTCAAGGTCACAGGGATCCTGAAAGGTCAACACAAAAGTGTTGATAACTCGCGTCTTTATTATTCAGTGTCAATACAATTTCACACAAATGTGCACAACTATAAGGTCCACCAACAGTGTGCGTTTCAAAGTCCAAGATTAAAGGTCAAGGTCACGAGTGCGACTTTTACCTTGGGAGAGAAGTAAATCTTCACTCGCCAACCACAGCTGCGTTTCTCAACCGATTTCCTCCAAACTTGCTGGGTGCGTTTGGCCTTCACCTCTACAGATTATGCAGCAGATTAAAATTCGCCATAGCTAATGGTCAAGGTCATAGGGACGCCGAAAGGTCGACACAAAAGTGTCAATTACTCGCGTCTTTAGTACCCAATGTCAATGAAATTTCACACAAACGTGCACAACTATAAGGTCCACCCATGATTTGTGGCCGTGCAGAAGGAACACACACACACACACACACACACACACACACACACACACACACACCACACAAAACAAGATAGATTTATAGATTTCCCCCCTCCCCCCCTCTCCCCTCCTTCCCCTTCTTCCTCCTTCCCCCCCCCCTCCCCCCTCCCCCTTCCTCCCCTCCTTCCCCCCTCCTCCCCCCCCCACACACTCTGTGCCGCGTGAAGTGAAAGCATTGTAATTTTTGTGTCCCTGGTGGCTCACTTCGCTAAGCTCACTTTACTTACTATAGGCAGAAATCGATTTTTCATACATTTAATTTTGCTGCGCTCAAGAAACAGTGCCAGCCAAAAGTAAATTGCCCATGACACTCCCAGGGTGCCAAGGATGCTGTGTGCCAAATTTGGTGTTGATCAGTTGAGAACTGAGTTCAGTTCGAAGAGTGGAGCTCTCCGATTTTTTGAATATTTGATTTTGCTGCGCCCTAGAAACAGTGCCGCCCAAATCTAAATAGCCCATGACACTCCCAGGGTGCCAAGGATGCTTTGTGCCAAATTTGGTGTCGATCGGTTGAGAACAATGGCTCCGGTTTTTTTAATATTTGATTTTTCTGCGCCATAGAAACAGTGCCGCCCAAAACTAAATAGCCCATGACCTTTCCGGGGTGCTAAGAATGCTTGGTATCAAATTTGGTGTCGATCGGTTGAGAACTGTGGCCGTGCATATGGCACACACACACACACACACACACACACACACACACACACACACACACACACACACGCACGCACAGATTTCGAAAATATAAGATGCATGGGTGGTAGCGAGGTGCGGGGAGAGGGTGGTGGGTGGTGAGTAGGAGTCATTC
>CM065716.1:27098011-27115511 GCA_033310375.1 Conus canariensis | reverse complement strand
GGCTTTATTGCCTGCCTGTTTGATTGTTTTGTTGGGCTTTATTAACTGCCTGTTTAATGGTTTTGTCAGTCTTTATTAACTGCCTATTTGATGGTTTTGGCGGGCTTTATTAACTGCCAGTTTCATGGTTTTGGCAGGCAGTATTAACTGCCTGTTTGATGGTTTTGGTGGCCTTTATTAACGGCCTGTTTGATGGTTTTGGTGGCCTTTATTAACTGCCTGTTTGATGGTGTTGGTGGCCTTTATTAACGGCCTGTTTGATGGTTTTGGTGGCCTTTATTAACGGCCTGTTTGATGGTTTTGCTGGCCTTTATTAACGGCCTGTTTGATGGTTTTGGTGGCCTTTAGTGATTGGCCATTTGATGGATTCGGCAGGCTTAACAGGCTGCATGTTTGATGGATTCGGTGGGCTTTATTGATTGCACTTTTGATGGACTCGGCGGGCAGTGTTTGTACAGAGTGTAAACATCTCCTCCCAAACTCTGCCCCCTCCTCCCTTTCTCCGCCTCTCCCATTCTCCGCCGCTCCCCACCCACTCCCTTCTCCCTGCAAACGCATACAGTAGCGAAGTACTCGTTGCACGCAACAGTCCAGGTTCTTCCTGTGAACATGTGTAGGCATGTTCGTAGATATGTTGTGTGCAGCGTGCGTGCGTGCGTGCGTACATGCTTGCGCGCGCGCGCGCGCGTGCGCGCGCGCGCGCGCTTGTGTGTGTGTGTGTATGTATGTCTCTCTCTGTCTCTCTGTCTGTCTGTCTGTCTCTCTCTCGCTCTCTCTCTCTCTCGCTCGCTCGCTCTCTGTGTCTGTGTGTCTGTCTGCCTGCCTGCCTGCCCCCCCCCCCCCTCTCTCTCTCTCTCTTTCTCTCTTTCTTTCATTCTTTGTCGCTCTCCCTATCTTCCTCCCTCCCATTCTGTCTGTCTATCACTCCTCCACCCCGTCCCTGCCTCTCTCAACCAACCATTCATCCAAGTAAATAAACTAGGGGGGGAAAACAAAGCCCCATCCATTGTAACTGCAATCAATGTAATTCAATATTGATCACAGGAAATGGGATGTAATGTGATAGTTGGAAGGGCTGGACCAGATCTTGAATAGATGTGTTAGTGAGTGTGTGAACTGGCTAAACGACGAAGACAACTGCGACACCATTAAGAAAAGTGTCCGGAAAGTTCAATTTCCGGGTTTCTGTTTTAAAGGCAAAGCGTGTGCTGTTCTACGTACTTTAGATAGTTAGGCAGCCTGAAGTGTGCTTCTAATGGTAAGTTATGTGTGTGGATGTTCGATAGGTCATACTGCATACACCATGAAGACCAGATCCCGGAGAACATTGTGTCAATATATCACGTTAAACGGGTGGATTAACAATTTGTTTTATGAACAGAAAAGATGAAGTCTCTGTATGTAGCTTCTTTTTCTTTCCTCTTATTTTCCTGTCTTTCTCAGTGATTTCAATTATGAATCTGTTAGTTCATTTTTAAGTTTGATTTTTTTCTTTGTATCTTAATTCGATCATTTTGGAGACGTGGTGGATTCAATGTTATCGACGTTATTAAATATCACACTACTCTCATGTCAGCATACACGAATTCGATTATCTTTTTAAAGCTTGTAACGCTCTTCCTCCTCCTGGATGATAATGTTCAGGTATTCAATGATGACTGTTTCATTGAATTCGTACCACATGATGTATGTGCGCGCGCGTGCGTACGTGCATGCATGCGTGTGTGTGTGTGTGTGTGTGTGTGTGTGTGTGTGTGTGTGTGTGTGTGTGTGTGTGTGTGTGTTGTCTTTTATCGAATTTTGTTTGTAATTGTGAGAATATGTTTCCATTTCAGCATTAGCAGATTGTTGAAATAATAGTGCTTTGAGGTGAACATGTGCTGTGCACTTTCAAGATGTATGAAGAATTCTAGTGCTCAGGGTTGAAAACAACCGGCCAGTCACAAAATCACATTAATCTTTCTATCCCCGTGTATGGAAAAATGGAAGATTCATGAAGTCCGTTCTTTTCTGCCCACCCACCAAATTTCTTTTCATGTTCATCCACCCATCTTTGCGATTCTGTCTTCGTGTGAGAACTTGCGGCATCTAGTCCTGTTCCTTCCTATCCGCACTTGTACCCATTACCCCACCCGCGTCCCTCCCCTTCATTGTAATTCTTTGCCTACCGGCTTTGTAACGTATTTCTTCATTCCTTCTTTTCTCTTTTTTTTTCTTCTTTTTTTTTTCCCTCCCAATAACTCGTCCCATCTGCCCATCTTCTTCCCTTCGAGGCAGTTTTTTTTTTTTAGTTCTAGACGGAACCGACTATCTTACATTAGATTTGACATACTGGTTCTCATGAACCTGATTTTACATTTGTCCCCCTTTTCATTTGCTTCAGACTTCAACTTGTATCCTTGCTGTTGAACATTTTTTTTTAAATATGCGCATCGATTTGTTTTGTACATACGATCGAAGAAGAGATTGCAACAGCGGTGGACTACATACAACAAGATGAGCAGAATCCATCCATCTTGCGCCATCCACCGTGGAACGTATCCCGACGCTTGGCTAGGCTACAAAACAACATAATTACGGTCATCGGGTCCTCCTTCTCCATCCTTCCCGGTATCTCTGCTTCTATCCGTTCCTGATAATTTCCCTCCCTTTTCCTCCTTCCCCCCTCCACCTGTTTCCGCCTTCGATCAGTCACTGTGAGGTTGACGTCGACATCAGACCGGGATGGTTTGACCCCGAGGGAAATCATCCCGGGAGAGAGGGCGTGATGGAGAGGCCCGTGCCAGCACAATAACATCGGATTGACCAGGGCACCGGAAGGACAGATTTTGTCGCGCACCCTGGGAGCTGAACTCACAGTCTTTGAGATTTAGTTAGACACTCAAGCAGCTAACGTAAGCAGGCAATCCTCCGCCCTCCCCCCACCCCCCTGTCTAACTCTTCCATTCCTCATCTCCTCCTCTGCCTCCCCAATTCGCCACCTTGACATGTATTATTTAATTCTCGAAAGTTGAGTTCCTGGAAATGCATAACTCACCATATTACAGATATTATGCAGGTCCAGAATAATCATGACGAAATTTTAATTGAACAAGAAAAAAAAAAAAAAAACCTCAGCAACAACACTCTTCGGATTTGCATGGCCATGCAGAACAAATTCAATATCTTATGCAGCTCTAGAGCAATTATAATGAGTTCTAATTAAGCATGGGGCAAGGGGTGGGGGGACACCTTCGGATTTCAGTGGGTATCCAGAACAAATTCAACACGATCATACAGTCCGTGTTTCGGGCATTGACTGGCAAGTGAGGTGTGTAGAGTGAAGGATAATCGAACGGTAATCTAACAAGTTTCACGTACCATGTCTTGTGCTCGTAACTCGTGCTTTGGATTGCTGTTTCTTCTTCGTTTAATTGCTGCACTTATAACGCTGTACATTTTTCCCACCAGCCAGAATTAGTGATCAGTTTCAGACACAGAATCACACCAGATATCTGCTATACGATGATGATGATGATGATGATGATACTACTACTACTACTACTACTGCTGCTGCTGCTGCTACTACTACTACTACTAAGAATCATCATCATCATCATCATCATCATCATTGTGATGGTTGTTGTAGATTATTTAGAATTTGTTTTAAAAAACAAAACAAACAACAACAACAAAAAACACACCTGTACACTGTCCTTTTGTGTCTTCATTTTAGCATCTGTTGAAGTTATCTTTATTGTTTACATTTGTTTAATCACTCAGCTGTGCCATCACTCATTCGTGTCTTTGTTCATTCTTTCATGGAGACGGAGAACACCATAGAAATCCGCACAGTCACTCCAGATGTGTTGCAGACGCTAATATTTTGTAGGATCACTTTCTTCCAACGATCTTGCCAGATATCAACCCTAGGCCTCTACGTATGTCTGAAGGAACGGAGCAATTGGGGTGATGACATCCGCTGCCGCCCGGTGATGGAGATCAATACAGCCAAGATTGCCCCTGTCCAGACATCATTGATTTATGGGGGGAGGGGCCGCCCAGTTCGGGCCCGCAGCCTTCACAGTCTGCCCGTGGGGAGGCTGCCTGTCCCTTTCCCTGTTAATCAATCGTTCTGCTCACACCTCCTTTTGCTGCCATCTTGTAGGCACTGTTTGTGCGCTTCCGATCTTTAACAGGGTCTCGAAAAGATCAGATATTTACTGAAGATGGCGTCGAAATGATAAGATATGTGCTGTATTTAGTCAGATTTTTTTTTTTTTTAAACAAAGAGTAGCTTAATGTCGCAGTTCAATATCATCCGCATATATTTCAATCAGAACGAGTACTTGATAACCAGCCAGTCAGTCAGTTATTTTTACTGTATTTAGTTGTAAGTTTTTTTTTCTTCTTTTTTTTTCTTTTCCGTTTTTCAACAAAGAACAGCTTAATGCCACAGTGCAGTATTATCCGCATATATTTCAATCATCAGGATTACTAGATAATCAGTCAGTCAGTAAGTTATTTTCTCGCTCGCTCAGCCTCTTGCTCACTTACTAGCTTAGTCACTCACTCAGTTATTCAGACAGTAAGTCAAATCAGACATTAGCGCTTGTCAGCCACGCCGTCAACCAATCGACAAACAACCGTCTCCTCTTGACGCTGGATAGAAAACTGTAGCGAAATGGGCAGCTCGGCTCAGTCACTGTGAAAAGCTTGCACCTGACGACGCCTTGTCCGTTCCATTTGTCTCCCTGGCCCCTCACCACTCCCCAGAGGCCCTGCTTCATGTCGCCTGCCATTCAGTCTTCAGCCCCCCCCCCCTCCCTTCAGGACCAGGGAAGGGAACAAGTCGTTAGAGATGGATTCAGATAGCCCGCTGGCTTCTTTATTGATCTCCAGGGCAAGCTTGTAACAATAGGTGCTCGTTCGAAAACTCCAGCTACCTTTCCCAACCAAAAATTATATCTGTTATTTTTGGTGTTATTGTTCATATTTATCGATGAACAGTGGAAACATCACATACTGGGGATGTGGGAACAAAAGCAAGCCAGAGGTTTGGATGTTTTCATTCGTTTTCTTCAATGACGTGCATGCAACACAAACGAAAAGAGAACTAAATAAGGATTGTTGTTTATTTTCTGTGCTCACTGTACAGCATTGAAAATGGTTTCTTTGGTCAGTTGGATCATTAAAAGCACGACTGTTCAATATAACAGTTCCGGATATACAGGATAGAAATAATGCTAAAGGTATGAATTATGTTTGAACTTAAGAAATGTATGAAAATAAAGCTCAATTACCGGTCAGTTACGGTTCACTTGTATGTAGGAAACATGATTGAATGACCAACGTGTACTAGTAGTTACACTGAACGCATAGCATGATATTATATTTATATATATATATATATATATATATATATATATATATATATATTTTATAAAATAAGGTTTTTAAAAGGCAATCTACAAATTTGTTTCTAGCTTTGCGCTGTCGTCAGGATGATTTTGGTTTGCCCACCGCCGGTGTTATATAGCGTGTGGGCTCCCGTTTACGGTTGTTTGCACGTGCGGGTTGGCTGCACGTGTTTTTTTTTTTTTTTTAAGTTTTCAGGTTTTGTTTTGGGTGTATTCACTAACAACGATTTCCATTTATGCCTGCAGTTGTTTACTATTTCTGTTTTGGTGTTTAGAGTTGCTAAGTGTGGTTTGCATAGTATTAACCATTTTTCAGTTAAACATAGGTAGCACCTTTTTGAAATATTGCTGTATGATGATGCTCTTTTTATGATTTTCCAGGATATATTGTAGTTTGTTTTTGCGTCTTTAAGTTTCCAGATATATTTACTCAGTTCTGTTTGGTTTTTGTATTTTTCTTTATTAAATGACTGTTTGTGGTTTGCATATCTGGTTTTGAAGTGGTTTTCAGTGATCCCTATGTATGTTTCTTTTTCATTTTCTGATGTCACAGTGGCTTGGTAAAGGCATTTATTGCTTAGGGGGCACTGCTCTTTTTTGATGCAATTGCAAGATTTCCTTTCTTCACCCTTCTTTGCTGTGTTGGTTTTCATTTTGTTAGATGCGTCAATTAAATTTTTGAGGTTGGGCATACATGAATGCGATAGTTTGACGGTGTTTTTGTTGAATATTTTATGTAGTTGGTGTTCTTTAGGGAACGAAGTTGTTAAAATTTTAAAGAATTCTTTCCCTATGTTTGTTTTGAGTTTCCCTTCGTATGGTGGGTTGTACCATATGATTTTTCTCTTCCTTTTTTACTTATTTCTATTTGTGTTGTTGTCTGGGTTGTATTGTAGTTTGTAGTTGTACCCACTTTTTTGCAGTGCTTCTTGGTATTCTACTGCTGCTTTGTTGAATACTCTTTCATTGCATGACAGGTTTGATAGTCTCTTGTTTATGCCATTGGGTATGGCTTTTAATACAGATGGTGGGTGGTTGCTTTTGATGCTTACATAGATAAGTGTGTCATTGCGCTTCTTGTATGGTTTATATATGTGGTTGTTGAAATCAAGTGTTATGTCTAAGTAGTTTACTACCTTTTTGTTTGCTTCAGTGGTGATTTTTAAGTTGTGGCTTTGGAAGATTTTACATAGTTCTTTTTTCTTGTTTTCAGTGGTTCTTGGGTTGTTGGTTAGTGCAGCAAGCCCGTCGTCTCTATATAATCCAACTTGTTTTCCAAGTTGTTTCTTGATGTTGGATAGCATGAATAGTCCGACCAGTTAGCATGTTTCTGCACCGTCATATTTCCCATGGTTACATCAAATGTTGAGTTTTTGTTCGTTTTCTTGATCCAGGTTTCATTTTTGCTGTACAGTAGCGTTTTCTTGGTGTGGAATATGATTTCCATTTCTGACCCTGTTATGTCTGTATGGTTACTAGCAAATTTCAGAGCTTTGGTGAGTAGTTCCTCATCTATGGATGGGTAGAAATCCACTATGTCGAATGTGATGAATACTGTATTGCTTTGTTTATTGAGTTATATAACACCGGCGGTGGGCAAACCAAAATCATCCTGACGACAGCGCAAAGCTAGAAACAAATTTGTAGATTGCCTTTTAAAAACCTTATTTTAACAAATGTTGCTCCCCAAGGGGTTGAGCACTCTCAAAATCGTTTTAGGAATTTTAATCACATTGATATATATATATATAATATATATATATATATATATATATGTGTGTGTGTGTGTGTGTGTGTGTGTGTGTGTGTGTGTGATGATGTGCGTTCTGCACACACACACACACACACACACACACACACACACACATATATATATATATATATATATATATATACAAACATACATATATAACACACACCTATGTATACATATAGACTGAGGGGGAAAGAGAAAAAAAATTCTGTGATTAATGTATATGTTTATGTCCCAATGTGGACAACAACATGGGTATTCCCGCTGTTAAAGAAGCTCTGAAAGAGAATCCCTCACCTCTGCAGGTACCTGAAAGTTGCATTGTTGAGGGTTTAAAAATTGCCCTCGACAGCAATTGCTCCGCCTACACGGATGGAGAAGGAAAGACTGTCTTCGCCAAGCCAAACCATGGTACTGCAATGGGACCCTGCCATGCCTGTGACTTTGTTGATGTCTTCATGGGCAGCTGAGGCAATAAACTCATGCAGGATTGCCCAGTCCCTTTGCTTTCTTCTCTGGTTGAACCTGAACGGCGCAAAGATCTTGAATTCCTAGACTGGAGCAGGTATCGAGATGATGGTATCACTATTCTTCCCAACAGTGAAGACCAGGAATCATTCTGCAAACACCTGGATGAACTGAATCCGCCAAGTATTAAGTGGACTGTAAAATTTGACAGACAGGTAAAATATCTGGATATGAAACTTTCAATAGTTGATGGTGTCATAAAGACAGATGTCTTTTCCAAACATTGCCATAGTTACCTTCCAATGAACAGTTGTCACCCTCCTGCAGTTTTCAAGGATCTTCTAACAGGTGTTGGCACCAGGCTGAGAATGTTATGCAGCGAAGACGATAGACTGCAAGACAGACTCAGAGAGTATGCCAAGTATTTTACAATCGCTGGTTGGAAATTTGAGGCAGCACTTGAACAACTCAGAAGGGGAGCTAACAGAGACCGAGGTGTTCTCATCAGGCAAGAGAGACAACCCAAACCCAAGAAATTGGCTTGGGTCACACAGTATGACCCAAGGTTACCACCTAGGAGACAAATCCTAAAAACAAAATGTACACGTCCTGTATTCCAATCCAAAAAACAGGACCATTTTCCCTGAAGAGATGCTCATTGGTGCTGATAGGAGAAGACGCAACTTGGCAGAAATGTATAAACCTACAGTACCACATCACCATTCTCTCCATGGACCCATGAACAGACCTGGATTTTTTTGTATGCTGTGCCCGCCGATGTGACCTTCGTGCACATTCCAGTTATCTGATAGGGCTAAGAAGCCCATGGGATGGGCCCATCAGGCAGCATCTCGACAAAAAAATACCATCTACATCATCAGATGCCAGAACCACTCAGACTTATGGTATGTTGGGTCCACCAAGGACCTCAAAAGAAGGTGGGCCAATCATAAGTCAGACTGCAACAGGAAAATGGTCCAGTGATGTGGGGTTGCCAGACACCTCGCCCAGACTGAGCACCCTGAAGATGAGGCTCTGCCCTTCTTTCCATCCACCCCACCGAACAAGTTACATCTGAAGACAAACTGCTAGACAGGGAGACTTACTGGCAAGCCGATTTGGGGACTGTCTTTAAGGGTCTTAACTCCCGTACAGAACTCAACAGTATGCAAAGAATGAGAAACAGGATTCTGTATTAGGAGGGTGCTATTTTCAGGATTTAGTCGATCCCTCAGAAAATGCTTGGGTTCAATACATACATTATATATATATATATATATATATATATATATATATATATATATATATATATTATAAAAGTCCTTAAAAAATCTGAAGGTGCTCAACCCCTTGGGGAGCAACATCTGTTAAAAAATATTTTTATACTTCATTTTTAAAAATATTTTTTTAACAGATATATATATATATATATATATATATATATATATATATATATAGAGAGAGAGAGAGAGAGAGAGAGAGCGAGAGAGAGAGAATTCTGTGTGATTATTTCGTCAATTTGTGGGGGATTCCATCTCTAAGGATATCCAACTAAAGGTAACTTCAAGCAACTCTTATCCGTTATCAGCGCTAATGTGACCGGTAGTGCTTATATACTGAAACAGTAGAGCTTATTACACTCATGACTGAAGGCTCGCTTCACTAGCTCCTCAAGTTTAGGCTCAAAGATGTCCATCTACATCTGGGTCGGGCCTGGGTGACGAAGAGGAAGGGATGAGATGGGAAGGAGGCAGAACTTTAAGCTAGGTGGGGGACGGGTGGTAGTGGTGCTCAAAGGGTCCAGGACATTCTCCAGGTGGTGATGAGAATACTGTAGAAGTACAGGTGTTATTTCTCTGTTAGAAACAAAGCCGTATCAGGAGTTGGACTGACACATTCAGACGAGTGTACCGAGGAGTCTCAACCGCAGACGAAAAGACAGGCGTAACAAAATAATGGTTTTGTTCACAACACAGAATTCGATCGTCCCCGTGTGGCGTCAGTGAAAAGTTTGATATTGTCACTTTAGCACTTTTTTTTTTTTAATCTCCCCTTTCCCACATCAGAAGAAATATTGGCTGAGTCATCGTCCTAGTAACAGAGAAATAATGTTTCCTTGTACTCGTTGCCCCCACTGCTTATTCAGCGGATTCCTGGTTTTATACTTAAACATAAGAATCTAGCTCCATATGTCAGTGTGTCACCAGCGGATTCCTACACACACACACACACACACACACACACACACACACACACACAACGCACACACACACACACACACGCGCGCGCGCGCGCACACACACACACATACGCACACACGCACGCACGCACGCACGCACGCACACACACACACACATATATATGTGTGTGTATATATATAAACACACACACACACACACACACACACACACACACATATATATATATATATAATAATATATATATATATTCGCCTTTGTGTCATTAAAAACGTGTTCAGGCTCACAGTTTCAAAGATCTCCGCTAGAAAGGTCGTCTTTATTTAAGGAACCGGAGAAACCACCGTCTCAGTATACAATTACCCCCAGCCCCACCTCCCTTGGTTTAAGGTTAGGTTATTTTCGTAACCCTGTTTCTATCAACCGCCGCCGAGGAATATTGAGCACCTTGCTATTCGACTTCATCGCTAGTCATGTGAAAAATGCGTCGAGGAGACAGACAGAGCCGGCTCTCAGGGTTTATCAGAGCTGCCTTTGATGCCGACTTGAAGCCTGTTCAGCGGTAGTCTATCCCCACGGGACATAAACACGGTCGCTGGCTCGGCGAAAGAAGTTGATTTCGGTTTTGAAGGTCTTTGGGTAGTGGGTTTCTTGGCAAAGTGTGGCAGTTGTTGCTGCAAGTTTCCATCGTCTTTTTGAAGCTGACTTCATCTCGGCTAGGCATGCTGTCCCACATGTGCGCAGAGACAGATGGGGAAAGAGAGAGAGAAGGAAGGAGAGGAAGGCAAGAGGGAGGGGAGATAGATAGATAGATAGAGAGAGAGAGAGAGAGAGAGAGAGAGAGAGAGAGAGAGAGAATGAATGAAAATGAATGAGAGATTGAAAGAGGGATGAAGCGAAGAAGAAGAAGAAGAAGAAGGAGGAGGAGGAGGAGGAGGAGGGGGAGAGAGAGAGAGAGAGAGAGAGAGAGAGAGAGAGAGAGACAGACAGACAGACAGACAGACAGACAGACAGAGAAAAACAGAAACAGAGACAGACAGAGGTAGAGAGGGAGACAGAGAATGAAAGTAAAAGACTATATTTTTTTTCTCCCCTCCGCCACCCCCGCCTTTACTAATTTTTTTTGTCTTTTATTTTTTCCTTTTTTGTCTCTTTTTTATTAGCTTCATTTTTTTTTCCCTTTTTATACTTTTCTTCTTTATTTTTGGCTTTTTTTTTAAGGCGGTCCTTTTTCTTTTTGTTCCCTTCAACTCTGACGCACCATGCGAGTCTGTATGTTGTATTGTGTCAATGGACATTATTTTGCTGATTTTAATGTTTTGGCGTTTGTTACAGCGCGTCAGGGTTCATTTTTGTACTAGTGTTTAATGTTGTGACACTTTCACACTGTGTGTAACAAAAAGATACAAAGGTTATAGGAAAGAGAGAGAGAGAGAGAGAGAGAGAGAGAGAGAGAGAGATGTATTAAAGAAATCATACATCTCGTCTCGCAAACCGGCCTATTCCCCTGGAAGGATATCCTTATAGTAAAAAAAAAAATAAATAAAAAAAGGACTACAAGGAAGGCACGAAGAAATGCCTGCAGCAAGACAATCAGAGTAAAAGACTATAATTTTTTTTTTTTTTATCCGGGTAAAGGCCTTGGCCCATTACTGAAGGAGGATGTTCACAAAACTAAGCAAGAGAAAAGAACCCAGCGACGTATACAAATTAAACAACCAATAAACAAAATAAGATTCTTCATGGCATACACTGAAAGGTGATATTTTACGAAGTCACAATTTTTGCCTATTAAGTGCCTTATAAATATACACTGCTAATTTTGTTTTTATCGTAGTCTCATGCCTTGTCGACATAGGCAAAGTTAGCTTGAAATTGCATTGAACCTTGTGGTATTTCGGCTGTACAAATTTCATTCTAAAATCACTAAGGGCACGGCAACAAAATAAAAAGCGTAATTCATCTTCTTTACCAATGTTGCATTTACGGCAGGTTAGCATATTTTCATTTCTGACACTGTATCCAGATCAATGACAAGCAATACTAGATACACCAAACGGGTACTTGGTCCGTTCACTTTCTATATATCTATTCATTTTCAGCTCAGTACACGGTTCTCTCAAATGAGTAGTTTTGCGAAAATCTGTCGCTAGCATATATGTGATCATCTGCAATCGACAGTTCTTTGCCTAAAGGATGTTAAAAAACTAATACATTTTGGACACTCTATTTATCCCAGACAAAAGAAAATCTATAAGAATTTAAACAGTTACGAATATTCATAACCCATGTCTTCTCACCAGTGGCATCCAAATTAGATAACATTTTGTATGCCTTAAAAGGCAGTCTATCTTTAATCATTCTTGTCAGTTTCAACCAGTGTTTAACAATTTCATGTATGAATTGAGGTAAATTGGATATCTGCCTACTTCACCATGTACAAGATTATTTGACGTTCGCCTGTCGAGATTGAGAAAGCGTTTCAATGCAAACAAATGTATTTTTTCTATGTCTTCTTTTTTTCATCAAAAGCCCGTATTTCCGCACCAGACTGTAGAATTGGCTGAATCTGAGAGTCAAATACTTTACTAAAGACACCGAAAGCATTGCTGTCTAATTTACATATGCTGTCTAATTTACATAAAGTATGAAGCAAAGAACAACCGCTTTCTTCCCATTATTAGAGATACTTTGGCACGCAACACTTAACCTTGTTGAGAAATAAATTCCGAGACACTTGTATGCTTTTACTACCTGAACTCTCTCATTTCCATGTGTGCATTTCTCACTTGCCTATAAATACCCTCCCTTATGAAAAACCCCATGTTCACTTTCAGTTCTAATTTACTTGCAACATTATATAAGTTATTTAACTGCCTTTGTAATCCAGCTACTGTTATAGACAATAGAATGATGTCAACAGCGAAAAGTAGGATCAATAGTTGTCTGAGGTCAAACATAACTCCGTGAAGACCATTCTTAATTATTTCCAAAGCCAGTTCATTAATAAACAGTGAAAACAAAACAGGACTACATAACATCGTTTTGCTTAACCCCACGTGTACAGTTCAACGCATCAAACAGTGTTACCCCAGACCTTACTCTTGCCCTTACTTCGTCATCCATGCTTTTAACACAACAATACAACTTACCCTTAAATACGTTCTTGATCAGAACTAGCCACAGTAACCTTCTAGATATATAACCGAATGCCTTTTTAAACTCCACGAATCAACATACAACTATCTGTTATATGCGAATTGTTTTTGGATAGCATCAAACAAAGTAAAGATATGGTTGATTGTCGAACATCCCTTCTTAAATCCGGCTTGGTGCTCACCTATAATATCATTCTGACTAATCCATTCTTATTATCCGCGACCGACATACATATGATAATTTGCTGCTAATGTCACATCAGGAGATACCTCGATAATTGTTCACGGATTAACCTTTCTCAAACAACGGTATGATTATGGATTATGGATGTCCAATTTTTCGGATAAATTCCTTTTTCAAATGAGTAGTTAAATAGTGTTGCTAGGAAATTAGCAACTGACTGTCCGGAAGTTAAAAAAGCTCACTTAGGAGTCCATCTGGATCAGCTGATTTACCATTCTTTTGCTTCCTCGTGGCAAGTAAAACTTCTTATTTAGATATTGGCCTGTCCAGCACATTGTCGTCATTCTCTTCAACGAAGCTGCTTTCAATTACCTCCTCTTTGTCTTTTTTCCAAAACACTTTTGAAATGATTAAACCACTCATTCACAGATATATCATTTGAAAGCTGAGATTTTCTTTTTGAAATCTTGTGCATTGTGTCCAATAAGTTCTTTTGAATTTTTACAGAGTTTACTACTTCGTTTACAAACCAATCGTTACGATTTTTCTGTTTTCACTTATTTAGGTTTCTATAATTATGTCTGGCAATACAAAGTTGTCTTGTAATATTTTTATCTAATGTTGTTCTAAACCTTCTCAGCAGTCGTTGTTCTACACGTCTTACCCGTGTACATTCATGATCGAGCCATTCCTTCTCTTTGACTTGTTTATATACCAAACTTCTTGTCTTCATATTATCAGCTTGTTTCTTAACGATCTGATGAAATATGTCCAGGGATTTACTCTTTCTTTTCAGACGAAGAAACCGATGTATTCCTAGTAAATGTAATCTTTCATCTTATCATTGTTTTAATTTTTGCTCGTTTTCCTTCCTTCTGTCATATTGATTACTCCCATCCTAATATTCTTATTATGCACGTCGGTATAACCAAGTTCATAGGCATTGTCGCAGGATGGACGTGGACAGTTACTTGCGCTGGCTTCACGATTTACCAGTCACTGTCGTGTGTAGGGGGCGTAGAAGTTGGTGTCTTGCCTACATTGTATCGGATCAGGCACCACATATCACCATCGAAGAGGCTTGGCAGCAGTTCAGTTTCTACTTTGGATTGGCTGTCGCTGACGACTACACATATATTGATTCCTGTTGACTGCAGATTGTGGTCATGCAGTGAGACAAGCCTGGTTATGGCCTCGTATGGGGAGTGGGAATTATGCCGCTTAGGCTCACAGCTGGACAGATGCAGACTGTAAAAACAAATCGACCATTGAAACCAGATGACATCGTCACATGCTACGACGATTCCAATGCATTAAAATGTCAAGTGAAGAGGACCTCCCACCCCCAACCCCCCGCACCATCTCCATCGTCGCTCCCTCTCTAACGATCTTAAGGGCCGAACTTCCACCAGTACAGTACGTATGTACACGGCATGATCAGTCCCTCGACAGACTGAAAGACTGAAAAGAGAAGTGATGAGATTTAGTGGCTGACATTACACGAGCTGGGAATCACAGGAAGTTTGTTTTAATTGTTGTAATGCAGTAGCGCTTATTTTATGGAGCTATACCATTTAACTAAATCCGATACTCAGCAGTATGGTCACATAATTCACAATAAAAAGATTTCTGACAACATACTCTGTCTGTTGTTTGCGCTACCACTGTAAATGATAAAAAAAGGAGATTTAAGATTGTTTCTTCATGGGGATGGAAGAGATGGATACGGATGAGAAAAAAGGGACTGGAAGTGGGTGGATAGGGGGAATCCCACGGCCTCGACTGTGCCGTACGGACTTTCCCATATTGTTGCTAGGGAGAGAACGTGAGGTATTTTAGGACTGTGTGAAAACATCTAACGTCATATGAAGAGAAGCAGGATGGGTGCGCCAGTTCAGTACGCTGTTTCTTCGTTCACTAGTGATTTGTAATTAAAGAGATTTGGTTTTCATTCCAAAGCAGTAGAGTGTAATAGTTATCATGAATGCATGCATTCTTTATGGTAATCATAAAGATAAAAATGGCATTGAACAGATCTGGCGTTTTTTTCCAGTCAGTTGAACAGTTGCATGATTAACTTTTTAAAAAATGATTATTGCAGTATTGATTAATGGAATTCACCACTACCACAGGCTAAGACGTGTCTGTTTTGCAATTTAGAAGACAAGAAATACATGTTTCCAGCGTTCCTTCACGGGCAGTTAATAAGTGCCGATCATAGATTTATTTCTTTGTGAACTTAAAAAACAAAATTGAATTGAGATGTTTGAGATAAGTATTGCATGACACATACCCGTATACCTTTGTGAGACTGGCTTTGTTGTTGTTGTTATTTTTAGATCTCAGCACTTGTTTGTCTAGGTATTAGGTTTTGGGAGTGACTTGTACTTTTTTGTTTTGGTGGGTATCCCAGCGACTATTATCCTTGGTTGCTAAGCAGCAGAAACCAAATAACAAAGGACTAGCATCCGCAAAAAAGGAAACCGGCATATCGGCCCGGTATACCCATTGGACCATACTTGAAGGAAACAAATGCATACATTCACATTTTGTATGATAACAATTGTAGTGAAAAGGTGTTGAATTAAACCCCCCTTCTCCCCACTTACATGCACACATAGACACACAAAATATGTACGTTTGCGTGATGCTAATCTTAAGAATTCATTATGGAATATGTATAATAACCGGAACAATTTGTCAGTTAAGCTAGGCTTTCTTTCATCTAGTGTTTGAATCAGCTTAGTATTTATGCCTCCCCCTCCTCTTTCTCCCTCATGCCTTTTTGTCAGTCAGATGAAATTGTTCCATTTTTTTTGTCCATGAGAACTAAGCTACAAATCCGATAATAACCATGTCCCCTGTCAAAACAGCAATATGAAACATCTGAAATTTACTAATTATCGTTGATGCACCCCGTTTTTTGCTTTGCAGCCCAATATTGCGGCCAGACGTGAATACCATGACAATAGTAAGTGGAGATCTTCAAAACAGACAAGTATGACTCGTATGCATACACAGTAGTACTAATAACATAGGCTGACAAAAGACTAATTCTCAAAGGTGCAGAATGCTGGAAGCCGAAAACAACTGTCATGATTAACTTTTTTTTCCAAAGCCTCATAGAGTCATGTGGTTGTTTTCTTACTTTTGACACATATCTTATGGCTTAGCAGGATTTAAAACCAGGAAAAACACGTGTTTGTTTTATCAAAACTGCCTATTTTACTTGACGTTTATCATTTTCCTGCAATGGGGATCACTGTTTCTGTTGAAAAGGGTGTTGATAATTGTATTCTTGATGATCATGTGAAGTAGTGACAGTCACCTTTTGAAGATAGTAAGTTTCCCATACTTTTTCACCACAGCCTTTCAGTTTCTTAGTTCTCTCCACCATACCTATTCCTCAACCCTACCTCCGGGCGCCTCCCCCTCCCCTCCCTCTCTCCTCTCCTCTCCCCATTCACCACCATGCTAACTCTCTTCGCTGTTGCGAAACCCTTCTCTAACAAACAAGTGAGCAAAGAAAACGCCATTGACACACATTCTGGGCCTTAGCCGGCCAGTCTTGGAGTCATCTCTTTCTTTTCTTTTCTCTCTTTTTCAGAGCTGCCCACTCTTTGGCTTCACATTCACATTCAAGACCAGACTTCTCAAAGCGGCTTCCGATTTCCCCTTGAGGGTTTTTTTTGTGTCTTTCCTAGTTTTTGGTTGCTTGTCTGCCTTGTGTGTGTGTGTGTGTGTGTGTGTGTGTGTATGTGTGTGTGTGTGGTGTGTGTGTGTGTGTGTGTGTGTGTGTGTGTGTGTGAAACTGCAACTTTGGCATTTTCTTGGCAATTACAAGAGGCAGCAGTACAGACTTGAAGGACAATGGAGGTTGACAACACATTTTCAGCCATCAAGTATACGAAGATTTTACCAAATGTTAAATGGCATAGGTTCTTGACAAACATCATACATATATATATATATATATAATATATATATATATAGTTTTTATATAGTGTGTGTGTGTGTGTGTGTGTGTGTGTGTGTGTGTGTGTGTGTGTGTGCAGATAGACGTACACGTATGTAGCAGTGACGTCCCTTGATGATCTATTGAATGTTGCAGTAAGAATTGAATTACGCCTTAATTCACACTACGTGCGTTCAATTTTGATAAAACCAACGTTAAGACATTAAGACAGAGCAATGTATTTTTCAAATATAGTCTGAATACTTCATGATGGATTCAGCAAGATCCATGAAAGCAGTAATTTGAATAGTTTGATATGTTTTACCAGTGACATTGAACACAGTTACGCAAATGTGTCATAACTAATTTCTGTCTCTGATCTCAA
>CM065716.1:27090511-27093011 GCA_033310375.1 Conus canariensis | reverse complement strand
CCTGTAAACCGGGGAGAAACTAGTGACTGTGCGTTGCCTTACTTTCGCTCCATTTATAATTTTGGAACTGAAAAAAGCAAGCTGGGTTTAAACAGCTGCAGCAGCAACAGCAGCAGCATCCACACACCACCACCACCACCACCACCACCACCACCACCACCCTCAACAACAACAACAACAACACAAGCCTTGTTTCGCTGTACTTGTCACCTGATCCGCTACAAACACACGCCAACACAAAAGTATGTATTCCTTTTGGCATTTTAAACATTTTTCGATGTTTTAATCTCATGTAAATACAGCACATAACTTCTGCAATCAACCAAATCAAAAGTAGGTATTGACCTCTGAGTGGTAAATAAACTTTACTTTTGTCCTTTTCATTTTCATGTAGACAGTTGTTTAACACGGATTTACAGGAAAAGATGTGGTTGATCGTGGAAATTGTTTATCACAGATTCAATGGAGAAGATTTGGCCGACTGTGGAATACCCTCTTCGAAAATCGGTTTTCTCCTCTTGTAAATGTAGCGTGTATTTTTTCACTTGTGCAGTCGTCTATGCAAAATAAATGTAAATATTTAATAGCTGATTATGTTAAGTAATAAACTGCCTCTTTCATAACCATGGTTAAGGTTTCACCCCTGTGTGTATATGGAAAATCATGACTTAGCGTGTCTGTTCTAGAGGGAAAATAACTTCCACAAAATAATGTATTGACAAGATAGGGTCATCGTGCATAGCTAATAGACTTAAAAATGTACTTCCCAAGATCATAAATGAAGATCAAACAGGATTCATGAGTGGTAGATATATTGGCGATAACATAAGACTTATTTATGACCTTATCCACTACCTAAACGTTACAAATCGTCCTGGATTATTGCTATATATTGACTTTGAGAAAGCGTTTGACACATTAGATTGGAATTTTATGATGAAAACCTTGAAAGCTTTCGGATTTGGTTCAACTGTATGCCAGTGGATATCATTGTTTTATAGAAATATTAAATCCACAATAATTGTAAATGGTCAGTGTTCATCCTGGTTTAAAGTTGAGAGAGGGTGTAGACAAGGCGACCCCGTTTCACCATATCTGTTCTTAATCTGCGTAGAAATACTTGCTACTATGATAAGAGAAAATATATTGATTAAAGGTATAAAAATAAATAATAATGAGCATAAAATAACTCAGTTTGCAGATGATACTCAGATGATGACCAAGGGTGATGCAACGTCTTTTGAGGCAATCATTGAAACGATCAGAGTGTTTAGTTGTAAGTCTGGTTTATACATGAATGATAGCAAAACGCAAGCAGTATGGTTAGGTAGTAAGAAAAGGTCGACAGTAAAACATTTACCACATTTGAAGATAAATTGGAATCCACCAAAATTTAAAATTTTAGGCGTATGGTTTTCGGTAGACTTAGATGACTGTGAGGAAATGAATTATAATGAAAAATTTTCAGAAATAAAAAGATTATTCAACATCTGGATTAAAAGGTCTATAACTCCACTAGGCAGAATCGCTGTATTGAAAAGTTTAATCCTTTCAAAAATAACACAACTATGGTTACTCTTGCCAAATCCGCCAGATGACTTCATAAACGGTTTGCAAAGTATGTGTTTCAAATTCATCTGGAAAAGGAAACAGGACAGAATTAGTAGAAGAACGGTAAGGAAGAGTGTAAAAAAAGGCGGATTGGGCTTACTTGATATTAAACAGTTCATAAGTGGCCTAAAACTGATTTGGATACGCAAACTGATACAGAATACACAAAAGTGGAAAGGTATTATGTCTGCGTTATTCCCTGTCGTAGATAACATTGGCATATATGGGGCATCTTTCCCAATGACTGTCAATGTAAATCGCTTCTGGAAGCATACATTTGAAGCGTATAAAGAATTTTCACGAAAGATGTGTTTTGAAAGAGCTGATGAAATCATTGCAGAACCTCTGTTTTACAATGATAAGATTAAGATAGGAAATCTAGCCATCTCTTATAAACAATGGATTGACAGAGGCGTGTATCGAGTACATCATCTGCTGCTTGAAAATGGTACCTTCCTTACCTTCGAAGAATTCAGACTAAAATATAATGTGAAGACAAACTTTCTGACTTATACGGGATTTGTAAATGTGGTGAAGAAATATATTAAGGCACATGGTATTATTGTTCAGTCCAGTAAAGCCAAAGAGAACATAAGCCTGTCCATACCGGAAGGAACAAAAAATATTATGATATTCTCAATGATGACGAATGGGTACCTAAATGCTGTAAAAACGGAATAACGCAATAACAATAAAGATAAACTGGAACATGGTTTTTCACAGAACACATAAAATACAAGAAACAAAACTTAAATGGTTCCAAATAAGGATAATCCACATAATCATTGCAACAAATGTATCCCTTAAAAGAATGGGGGTTACCGATGTTGAAAAATGCAGTTTTTGCGAAACAGAAAACGAGACCATTCCTCATTTATTCTGGCAATGT
>CM065716.1:27083011-27085511 GCA_033310375.1 Conus canariensis | reverse complement strand
ACACGTGTGTGTGTGTATGTGTATGTGTGTGTGAGTGTTTTGTGTGTGTGTGTGTGTGTGTGTGTGTGTGTGTGTGTGTGTGTGCGTGCGTGCGTGCGTGTGTGTGTGCGTGCGTTGTGTGTGTGTGTGTGTGTGTGCGCGCGCGTGCGTGCGCGCACGCGGCAATATGTGCACGTGTGCGAGTGCTTGTATTTCTGTGTACATAAGAAGGGGGGGGGGGGGGGGGGGGGGGACGGGAGAGAGAGAGAGAGAGAGAGGTTATTGTCTAAAAAAAGATTGAGTCGTGCCGTTTCATGAAGTGTCTGCTGAGTTCATTAGCGCACAGGTTCTCTTCAAAGCTAGTGGGCGTAATTACCTCTTTAGGCTGTCACTTTGTCTTGAAGAAGAAGAAAAGCAACAAACAAACACTGACACAAATTAAAAACAAAACAAACAAGATACGCACGTCAGGATCAGGTGCTTTCAGCGCTAATGTAAAGCGGGAATAGGACACGCTGGGATAAAAGCAATGAATGGCAGCTTCAGCAAAAGACGAGGCTCAGCTGCTGGAACAGTGATCCACATCGTTGTGACGGATTAACTATACTCAATAAATGTAGGTAGGACCCGGATTGCAGTGACGTTTTATTTACAGAGTACATATATCATATGAAGCAGTCTCTCGAGATGCTCAACTAAAAGCCTTTAGAGGACCGCAGGCAGTGGACCACTTCCCTTGACAGGGGTACTTTCCCGGCATTGCGGCTTTGCGACGCGTTTTGATCAGTTGGAGAAAGCCGTGAAATGTGCTTGTTCATTGTCGCGAAAAGCAGCTCCCTCCCCCCTCTCCCCCACCACCATTCCATTTCCCCACCAATCACAGCATTTATAAACTCACACGCTCTTTGCCATTCCACCCCCATCCCTAATCCGCCAAGGCGCCCCCCCCCCCCCAAAGACACACACACACACACACACACACACACACACACACACACACACACACACACACTCCCATTCCCGCCTGCTCGCCAGTTCCTGCACCCCATCTCCTAGGAAATAATTCCATTCTAACCTGAGAGTAAATATGAAATGAGGCAGGGAAAAGCAAACAGTAACTAATAAACAAGAAGGGTAACTCTTGCTCCCATGATGACATAAATACACGCTCATAACTCCAAAGGAATGCTGGTTACGACACCAAATCACCTAGCAGATATGACAGCACAGAGCACACAGAACAAAGAAGGAAACATCCCCAAAAAAGGATGTTCCAAGCTTGCCTACATACCCTGTACCGGACATATGTACACAGCAACAACTGTAAAAATGAACAAATGCAAATTAACATTTATTCAAGACTGGCACAGCTTTTCGATCTTGAATATAGTAAGACAAAGTACGTGGACGAACAGAAACAAATACAGGTAACCTCCATTTGATTGAAATGAAAGTAAATATGAAATGAGGCAGGGAACAGTAAACAGTACCTAATAATAAACAAGTAGGGTAACTCTTGCTCCCATGATGAAATAAATATTTCACTTCAGCAGGAACCTCGAAATGTGTTTTAAACAACCCTTACAGAATGGGTCATATAGTGTCATTACTCTGCAGCTTCCCTTCCACGTGAGACAGATTCTAATGAACTGTCGAAGCAGTGGCAGAAATAAAGAACAAAGAGCCGGTGAAAAAGTTTGCTCTTTGCCTTTAAAGGGACAATTTTCCATTTGTATGAGCAGATCGTATGTAAATGAGACACAAATAGAGAAACAACCTATAAGATGCTGAGGTTTCCTCTACCACGTAAGAGTAGAAGGTAAATAACCACAACAATAACAAAAAGCCAGAAAGATCTGGATTTAGTGCTGACCTTTGCATATTCCTCATACACAAGGAGACCCACACGTGTTAATCCACGCCCCACCAGCCTGTGATTTCCCAAAGCCCATGCTTGCCATTGCACTGTAAATCTGGTTTGATGTCCTCGCTTGCCGAGGCTGGTCGAACGCTCTGCATTTGTGAGCCACAGCCTGGGGTCAGGCGTGTATCTCCATTTGCATTCATTCCTGTATGGTCCACATCCCTAGCAAACAACACAGGCGATGGTGCTTTGCATTATGGTCGCCTGCTGTTTTATCATTGCGGGGATGGGATCAGAGCGGTATTTGCATGTGGGGGATAACAATCTCTGGCGCTTGTTTGGGGCATGGCTACGCGCAAATGTAGGACCAGGAACTTATGCCAAGGGGCCATGTGATGCAAAGGAATTGTATATCCATAGCTGATGAAGGTGGAGTCACCTTTACATCGGGCTCAGTGAGTACACTCTATCACTGCCACAGTCATCATCGCTGGTTGAAAAAAAAAGGAAAACAGAAATGGCAGTTGTGTATTTATTTGCTTTCAGATGCTCTCTCTCTCTCTCTCCTCTCTTCTCTCTCTCTCTCTCTCTCTCTCTCTCTCTCTCTCTCTCTCTCCCCCCCCCTTATTAGGAGGAAAACAATGACCATGGCGGTTT
>CM065716.1:27075511-27080511 GCA_033310375.1 Conus canariensis | reverse complement strand
AATAACAGCAAAAAATAACGCCAGAAATATCTGGATTTCGTGCTGACCTTGGCATATTCCTCATATACATGGACATACTCACATGTTAATCCATGCCCCACCAGCCTGTGATTTCCCAAAGCCCGTGCTTGCCACTGCACGGTAAATCTGGTTTGATGACCTTGCTTGCCGAGGTTGGTCGAACGCTCTGCATTTGTGAGCCACAGCTTGGGCTCAGGCGTGTACCTCCATTTGCATTCATTCCTGTATGATCCCACATCCCTAGCAAACAACACAGGCGATGGCGCTTTGCATAATGGTCGCCTGCTGTTTTATCATTGCGGGGACTGGATCAGAGTAGTATTTGCATGTGGGAGATAACGATCTCTAGCGCTTCTTTGGGTCATAGCTATGCGCAAATGTAGGACCAGGAACTTATGCCAAGGGGCCATGTGATGCAAACAAATTGTATATCCATAGCTGATGAAAGTGAAGCCACCTTTCATTCCAGCCCAGGAAGCAGACGCCATCTCTTAGAGAGAGAGAGAGAGAGAGAGAGAGAGAGAGAGAGAGAGAGAGAGAGAGAGAGAGAGAGAGAGATTTTGTTTATGTCTTTTTTTCAGTCTCTTCACGCCTTCATCTGTCCAATCCTTCACCTTTCCTGGTCTTGTTCCGTTAATGCATTCCCTTTTACCGGTAATCTCTACACTAGCCATGTCCGCTTAACTCCTTGCATTCTCCCAGTTCGCCCACCGCCAGAAGAGAGGGGAATATGTATATGTGAGAGGGGGGTTGGGGAGCGGGGTGGAGGACGCAATTCTCTAGCAACTCCGATCGAGGGTTCCCGCTGCTTAATACTAGGAAAGGATTGACGGGTGGAGTGGAGATTGAGACAGGAGGGAAGGGGATAGAGGAGGGCAGCGGACTGGTACAGGGGAACGGGGAGATTGTGGAGGCAATGTAGAGATTTTGAAAGTGAAAAGTTTTCTTTTAGATCTCTTTTTACACTTAAACGGAAAAAAGAGGCTTTGAAAGAAGTCCATTTCTATCTGTACGTCTGTGTGTCTGTCTGTCTTGCTCTCTCTCACTCTCTTCGTGTAATTTCTCATTCTATTGCTTTCATATAGGCATGGCAAGGAGAGATTGCACTGCAAGATCAACTTCGGCGCAAAATATTCATCTTGGGTATTTAAAACCAATGAACGATGGAATAAATAAATGAGTAAATGAATCAGTCACTCAATTGACCAGTCGATCTCTGTGTCTTTCTAGCTCTGACTCCTTGTCACTTTCTCTCTCTTTGACTGTCTGCCCCTCTGTCCCTGTCTGCATTTCCCTTCACAACGCTTTGTCTCCCCCCCCCCTCCTCCCCAACAACACTAAACATTCATCCCATCCCCCTTTCCTCACTGTCTCATTCCAGGTGCTGTGAATCAAACTGAATTTCAAAGTTTGCGGCATAAACACTGATTGCTGTCAATCCTGTGCAAAAGTATCATGGGCAACATTGTTTTTGACTGGAGTTCATGCTGCCCAGCTATGTCTGATAGAGTATATATAATGAAAGTTTTCGTTTCAGGAGCAAATAGGCATATTAGCGGAATGGTTTCATTTTTAATAATTCAGACCCCTCAGTTTCCAGTCTATGTATGTGCATGTCTGTGCGCATGTGTGTGTGTGTGTGTGTGTGTGTGTGTGTGTGTGTGTGTGTGTGTGTGTGTGTGTGTTCAAATGTTTCATGGTAGGTCTGTTACTTATTATTATTTCTGGTGGTCTGCAGATGACATCGATTCTCCATTTGTATGAGCAGATCAGTTCGTATGTCAATGAGACACAAGTGGAGAAACGACGCAGAAGATGCTTAGGTTTGTGCTGCAGCATAAGAGCAGGTAGTAAATGACAGAAAAAACAAAGCCAGAAAGGACTGACCTTGGTATATCCTTCATATACATTGACAGCCTCACATGTTAATCCATGCCCCACCAGCTTGTGATTTCCCAAAGCCCATGCTTGCCATTGCGCGGTAAATCTGGTTTGATGTCCTCGCTTGCCGAGGCTGGTCGAATGCTCTGCATCTGTGAGCCACAGCCTGGGCTAAGGGCTGTACCTCCATTTGCATTCATTCCTGTATGGTCCCACATCCCTAGCAAACAACACAGGCGATGGCGCTTTGCATAATGGTCGCCTGCTGTTTTAACGTTGCGGGGACTGGATCAGAGTATTTGCATGTGGGAGATACCGATCTCTGGCGTTTTTTGGAGCATGGCTACGCGCAGGACCAGGAACTTATGCCAAAGGACCATGTGATGCAAAGGAATTGCATGTGCATAGCTGATGAAGATTGGAGTCTTTAGATCGGGCCCAGCAAGCAGACACCTTCACTATTAAATGTCATCATTGCTGGATATAAAAAAACCACCTGTGCATTCATTTGCTTTCAGATGGTTTCTTTCTGTCTGTCTGTCTGTCTGTCTCTGTGTCTGTCTGTCTGACTGTCTATTTTTTTTTACTCTCCCACATTCCCCCCCCCCCCCCCCCCACCCTCCACTCCCCGCTGGTCTACCCCTTTGCCTCCGTGTCTCTCTGGTTCTGTTTAAGAAAATGAAATTACATTTGCAGTTTTTGAATCGCATACTTCTTTATTTGGTTACAAAAGAAAAAAGACCGTAGTGTTTTCAGATGACTTTAATTTGGAAACCATGGGAGTAAAATTGATGTGTCGATTAATGATGTAGACAAACAAAGATAAAGTTATGGGACGCTGTAAGTGAAGCACATATCACATCTTCAAGAAAGAAAATGATAGCTGCATATTAGGGAACAAGATAAAACAATGGCCGATTATTCTGTGTAATGCTGACTTCGGGATATTCCCCAAAGACCTATGGACAATCCCTGATGCCTAGGTTCGATCCATGGCTCAGTCTGCCAGCGATTTCTAAGATCTTGAATGCTTGTCATCTCTCGATAGATCTGGTGTCATTACCTTGTTTGCAAATGGTAGTCGCTCGCTCAGGAACTCTGGCCTATGCGCCCATCTACATTCATTTCCTCACGGTCCCTCATTTCCAGTGGCCTACCCAGTAGTGCTTTGCATAATGATCGTCTGCTCTGTGAATGCTGAAAGGAATCAGATCGAAATCGAAATGTAAGTGGTGGACTGGTTCTGGCGCGTAGCTGGGGAAACTTGGTTACGCTGAAACGCGTGGGAAGGAAAGATGTGAGCGAGGGACGACTGCAGATTACAAATGAGCATATTGTGCCACCTTTACTGTAGCCCGTGATGAGGGCACTGCCTTTATTAGACAGTCAGGACAGCATACCAAGGGTCATCGATGGTGGCTGATGAAGAATTGAAATTGGAAACTGTTTGTACATGTGTGTATCATTTATGACAGATATACGATGTCTGCTAGCCTGCCTGACTCAAGGTGTGTGTGTGTGTGTGTGTGTGTGTGTGTGTGTGTGTGTGTGTGTGTGTGTGTGTGTGCGCGTGCATGCCTGCGTGCGTGCGTGCGTGCGTGAGTGTGTGTGTGTGTGCACACTTGCGTGCGTGCGTGCTTATGTGCGTGCCTGCGTGTGTGTGTTATGTGTGTGTGTGTGTGTGTGTGTGTGTGTGTGTGTGTGTGTGTGTGTGTGTGTGTGTGTTTGTGCGCGCGTGTCTGGGCACGTGCATGTCTGTATGCGTGCGAGTGCTTTTGTTTTTATGTATATGAGGGGTGGGGGGAGAATGAGAGAGGGAGACAGAGAGAGAAGAGAGAGAGAGAGAGACAAGAGAGAGGAGAGAGGAGGAGGAGAGAGAGAGAGAGAGAGAGAGAGAGAGAGAGAGAGAGAGAGAGAGAGAGAGAGGTTGTCGTCTAAAAAGTGAGTCGTGCCGTTTCACGAAGTGTCTGCTGAGTTCATTAGCGCACAGGTGTTCTTCAAAGCTAGTGGGCGTAATTACTTCTTTGGGCTGTCACCAAAAAAAAAAAAAAAAAAAAAATACGCACGTTAGGACCAGGAGCATTCAGCGCTAATGTAAAGCGAGAATAGGACACGCTGGAATAAAAGCCCTGAGTGGCAGCATCGTCAAAAGGCAAAGCTCAGCTGCTGAGACAGAATGATCCACACTGCTGTGACGGATTAATTACACTCAGTAAATATAGGTATGACCCAGATTGTTTTGACGTATTATTTTCGGAAGACGTACATCCTATGAAGTAGTCTCTCAAGATGTTCAGCTAAAAGCCTTCTGAGGACCACAAGCAGTGGATCGCTTCAGAGTTCAGCGCGAAACTGGATCCTCTTGACAGGGGTACTTTCTCGGCATTGCGGTTTGGCGACGCGTTTTGGTCAGGTGGCGAAAGCTGTGAAATGCATTTGTTCATTGTCGCTTGTCCCTCCCTCTGCTTCACCTCCATTCCATTCTCTCGCACCAGCCACAGCGTCCACCGACTCACACGCCCTGCACCATTCCAACCCCCCCCCCCCCTCCCCCCTTCCCAAATCTGCCAAGGCCCCTCTTCCACACACACACACACACACATACACACACACACACACACACACACACACACACACACTACACACAACACACACACACACACACACCACACACACACACACACACACACACAAACACACACATATTCCCATCCCCGCCTGTTCCCCGGCCCACTTCCCACATCTTTTCTCCTAGGAAATAATTCCATTCCAACCTGCTGTTTTTCTTTCCTGTTCTGCCGGGGTTTTTTTCACCTTAACCCCACATGGCAGTCATCGTCAACAGACTGAAATCATGCATCCATTTGCCCATGCCGTATTGAAATCCACCAAGGAATTTGAAACAACTACAACAAAACAGTTTCTTTTATGGACGAACGGACGGACAGGCAGATGGGGCGGTGTCTGTTGAGAGACAGACTGACACTCGCACTCACACATGCTCTCTCTCTCTCTCTCTCTCTCTCTCTCTCTCTCTCTCTCTCTCCTCTCTCTCT
This sequence comes from Conus canariensis, assembly GCA_033310375.1. Taxonomy (NCBI): domain Eukaryota; kingdom Metazoa; phylum Mollusca; class Gastropoda; order Neogastropoda; family Conidae; genus Conus; species Conus canariensis. The sequence goes on along the minus strand of CM065716.1, from coordinate 27,075,553 downwards.
CTCTCTCTCTCAAACACAGACACACACACATACACACACACA
>CM065716.1:27065511-27068011 GCA_033310375.1 Conus canariensis | reverse complement strand
TCCTCTGCGGGTTGGTATTATGGCAACATGGCATCTGTCATATATGTCGTGGGTCTTGTTTCCCCTTTCATCTGGCAGAAGATCAAAGTCTGCAACACACACGTGGTGACTGACACTGGTTGAAAAATCGTTGCTAGTGGTGTTGTTCGTTTGATCGTGTGTGTGTGTGTGTGTGTGTGTGTGTGTGTGTGTGTGTGTGTGTGTGTGTGTGTGCTTTTTAATTCGTGTTTTTAATATTTGGACTTTTTTCGTTTCATGTTATTTTGTTTTCACACCTCCTTGACGGCAAGGTGAGGTAATGTAGCTTATAGCCCAGCCGACCGTAAGGGGACTCCTCGTCTTCTTCTGCGTTCCAGAATCATGACTCATATCTCCAGACCAGTTTGATGGATGAAGGCTGCTGTTGTCTTCAGATCCTCCGTTGTGCCCCAAAGCTTTGCCGCAAACGTGGCTCCGTGTGGCCAGCGTTGTATCCGTGCATCCTGGTAAAGGGGGCAGGACTGAAGAATGTGCTTGGGGGGGGGTCTGTCTCACACGGGCAGTCAGGTGTGTGCGATAGTCGAATACGATGGAAATGGGCTTGCAGACGGCAGAGACCAGTTAGTAGTCTGAAGGCAAGGGGACAAATCAGAGCTGTCACCGCGTTGAAGTCAGTCACAGGTCATTAAAAAAAAAAATCACGCAACTCTTTAAAATACACGTTCTAAAAACACTCCGGAAATTTTGTGAGATCTTTCTTCTGTGAACTCTCAGGTCAGACGACAAAAGTCAATTTCCTTCAGAAATTCAAAGATCACGTCAGGTGGGGCATTTGTGATCTTCTTGACGGCAGTCTGTGAAACAGATGGAGCCACATACACACAGTCACCGTTGGGTATTTCACGCTCTTTACCTGAAATTGTTGCTGCCTGTGTATGTCGTTACCATAGCAATGGACAGTTTAAGGCGGCGTAAAAACAATCATATTCCAGATGTCAATGAAGTTTTTTACGTTCAATGAAAACGACCCCGATCAATCAAAGTCGAAACAACTAAACATGACGTGTTCGGCGGGCCATGGGCCGTTCAAATAGGTGAAAGTGTTTACCGCCTTACAGTCTCAAATGCACAATTGTTTGATATTGAACGTTTTCGTTTAACCGAGATAATAAGTCTTCTGTGTTCACTTACTCTGTAATCATTACAGCTCTTTGAGCTCGTTGATGGAACCCCCATCTCCTCTCTCTCTCCCTCCTTCTCCCCCCTCTCTATGTATGTGTGTGTGTGTGTGGTGTGTGTGTGTGTGTGTGTGTGTGTGTGTGTGTGTGTGTGTGTGTGTGAGTGATATTTCCATGCTCATTTCTCCATCATTTCTATATACAGCATATCAAAATTGATATGTCCCATTAATTTAAGACAAAGCTAGAGAGAGAGAAAGAGAGAGAGAGAGAGAGAGAGAGAGAGAGAGAGAGAGAGAGAGAGAGAGAGTCCAAGACAATCGTGATAAAATGTGAATCTATTTAGCTATTGCGTTTTTGTGAAAAATCGGTTTTGACATGTTTCAGCCGTTTTTTGTTTTGTTTTTGTTTTTGTACGCTTTTTTTTTTTTTTATTAATCAAACTGATGTCTTCTTTTAGCACAGGACAGCCAGAGGATGGGTTCTGAAATGACTGGAAGGGGGGGGGGGGGGTCACTATTTTACTTGTAACATGCTGAAAAGCTTGGTACCTCATAGCAATATATGGGCGCAGTTCCCGGGTTCATTCCTCCTATGTTTCCTATTGTAACGTCTCGACAATGTTTATAAAAAAAAGAATTCGAGAGATCTGTTCGAGTGAAGTATATATCTCGATGTTTCGCATTTTTGTGAAAGACGGGTTATGATGTGTTTTTGATCATAATGTTTGTGAGAGTGATGTGATGTTTTTGGCATGAGATGGCCTCAGGATGACTTCTCAACTTATCACACGAAGGGATTGTAGTTTTATCTGACCTGTAATGGAAAGAATGCTTAAAGATGTGGAACAGAAAAGCATATTGTGGGCACAAACATCAGTTAATACTTTACAAATTCAATTGAAATTCAACATCTCTCCTGAAACAAGCCAGAGCCGTCAAAAACTCGATACTTCTGAGAGATATTTTTAGATGGTTTATTCATTCATTTATTTTTTGATTCATTTAAGCTGGTCTTTCGGTAATTTTTTTTTCTTTTTTTCAAAACCATGTTATTTTTTCAGTGCGAGAAGACCTTATGGATGGCTCTCGAGTTTCTTTGTCGTTGGAATTTGTGAGTGTGTGCTGCAGTGTTAAAGATGATTTGATTTTAACGAAGATGGCCATTTGTCGGCTCCGTGATCCTTTCATGTAACTCAGTCTCATTTCACCAGGAACTAATCATCTAGAACAACGCTCTCTCTCTCTCTCTCTCTCTCTCTCTCTCTCTCTCTCTCTCTCTCTGTCTGTGTGTCTGTCTGTCACACACACACACACACACACACACACACACACACACACACA
>CM065716.1:27030511-27063011 GCA_033310375.1 Conus canariensis | reverse complement strand
CACTTTACGCGTAATCTATGCCCAAAGATGTGAAACAAACTAGAACATTATGGGCACATAATTATGTTTGTCAAGACTTTGAAATTTCAAATTGGAAACGAACTAAGCACTTTATTGTTTCATTTTGGATGTATTTCCTTTAAAATGTATTTAAACAGACTTTTTCACAACTGTGTCATATTTCAGCTAGAGAAAACCTCATGGATGGCTGTTTATTTCTTCTGATGGAGGAATTTATGAGCTGGAGGACATGCATGTGCTGCACTGCTAAAGATGACAAATATCGCCATTTCGGGGCTCTGAGATCCTCCCTAATGACTTTGTCTCCTTTCATCTGAAACTAATCATTGAGAATCACGCACACACACACACACACACACACACACACACACACACACACACACACACACGCACGCACCACGCACGCACGCACGCACGCACGCACGCACGCACGCACGCGCACACACACACACACACACAATTGATTGGCTTGAAATGTACGCAAGTCGTGTCACTTACACAGTCGAATACTACTCACGCTACAGGCATATTGTGAAATGATTTTCGTCGCAAAAATGCATATAAGCAGGCATGGTAAGTATGATTATACCGAGGACACACTAAAAGAATGGATTTTACATATTGCCAGAATTCTTTTTCAAAGTTCCTAGTGCGCTCTCCCTCCCTCTCTCTCTCCTTTTTACATTTGTCTGTTTCCATGTATGAGTGCATGTGTGAGCGCGCACGCGCACGTCCGTGCGTGCGTGTATGTGTGTGTGTGTGTGTGTGTGTGTGTGTGTGTGAATGTCTGTGTGTTTGTCTGTGCGTCTGTCTGTCTCTCATTTCATTTCATCTCATCCCATCTGTGTGTGTGTGTGTGTGTGTGTGTGTGTGACTCTTTTTTTTTTTTTTTGCCAATCTCTTATTTTCATTCATTGTGTGTGACTGTGACAGTCGCTTTTCTTTTCTGTTTGCCTGTCTTTCTGTCCGTCTGTCTCTTTTCCCAGTGAGTTTATGTACGAGTTTGTGTCTGCTAGAACGTGCTTACATGCATGTGTAGGTGCATTTGTACATGACTGCCTCTTTATATGTATTTGTGTGCTAGATTATGAATGAATATGCTTGGACGCGGATGTGTGTGTGTGTGTGTGTGTGTGTGTGTGTGTGTGTGTGTGTGTGTGTGTGTGTGTGTGTGTCAGTGCATCCACCAATCTGTTTATCTACATATCTCTCTTACAATATAAATCTGGTTTCAGTTTGTCTGTCTGTTGATCTGTTTGTCGGTCGGTCCGTCGGTCTCTGTCTGTCTCTGTCTCTGGAGAATGCTCGTTTGCACACACTCGTGCGCTCAGGTGTACATGTTTGTCTCAATTCCTTTCTCACTCATTCCATGTATTGACGTATGTCTATCCGTGATGTGTGTTTCTGTGGTGTACCAGTCCCAGTATATCTTTCCAATTTCTGTGAACGTTTGGCACAGTATTGAGTATTCAAAGCAGCAGTACTTTTGGAAACGTCCACAAAGAGACATTGCAAATGCACGTGCTCTGCCTCTCACTCTACACCCCACCACCCCTGCCCCAAATGATGTCTTTTTAAATTGGCCTCATGCAGTCAACATTAGCCTTGTCTACCGTGAAGTTGAACTGCGCATTGAGAGTGATCTGCTGACCGAGACTCGTGTAGTATTGTCTGTTCTTGTGCGTGGTTGAAGTAGGTGAATCACCAACTACCATGTACCAATCATCTGCTTTTTAAGACCTGGTTACTTGACTGTATTTGTTGTTGTTGTTTATATAGAAACTACATATGGTATACCAAACTCACCAACTACCAATCACCTGCTTTTTAAGACCTGGTTACTTGACTGTATTTGTTGTTGTTTACATAGAAACTACATATGATATACCAAACTTTGTTGTATTCTAAAAGCGAAGAGAAGAGACTGATATGATATCGTTTTAAACACGTGTGGATTCCTCCAAATTACCATCATGATCGTCGTGATGAAAAAAGAAAAGTCTCGTAGATTCATTCTTGAAATGCAGGAATCACAGAGTGCTTTAAATTCTGGCTGATAATGTTTGCTTGGATTCATGTGCTTCAACTGAAGCGGAGAATATGTGACAGAAGGATGACTCCACCGTCTGTCAGAAGGATGCAGAGAGAGAGAGAGAGAGAGAGAGAGAGAGAGAGAGAGAGAGAGAGAGAGAGAGAGAGAGAGAGAGAATTCAGAACTCTGAAAAACTTTATTCAATCAATCATTCAGATGAGTGACAGAGATAGAGAGGGATGGAGGGTAGAGAGAGAGAGAGAGGAGAGAGAGAGAGAGAGAGAGAGAGAGAGAGTATTCAGAACTCGGAAAAAACTTTATTTAATCATTCGATGAGTAAGAGAGTAACACACACACACACACACACACACACACACACACACACACACACACACACACACAGAGATCGTTACTCGGGAAAAAAAAAACTTTATCCAATCAATCATTCAGGTGAGAGGATAGAATAGAAACACACACGCACACACACACACACACACACACACACACACACACACACACACACAGAATGAATGAATGATTTAATGAGGTTTGCATACAAAGCCCATTCTCATGCAAGGGGAACGATGGGGATTGGGGGGAGGGGGAGGGGGGGGAAGGGGGGGAGTGTTCGAAAAATAAGTGTCAAAGAATAAACACCGACAATGTATGTCATGAAACAACAACATCGCGATTAGAAAACCAAATCAGTCATAGGAAGCGATTAATAAACATCGAACACTGATCTGATTGTTATTGTGATTGCCAAAAGTTTATCCACAGTCATCAACATTTCCATGCTGCACAGTTGAATTACTGCAGGAAGGCAATTGTACATTTTCTCTGTTTGTAGAAAGAACGCTGTCCATATGTCTCATCATTTCCTGTAGGAATGACATAATGTCACTGATTGTCACATTCTCTGCAGGGTCGTTCTGTCGTTCATTCACCCGAAAAACGTCTTTGGGTTCATCTGTGTACTGGAAATTATGTTCACTCCCAGTTGTCACAGTGTCTTCAGTTTTGCGTTGTGGAATAGTCTGTGCACTTACTGGAGGCCGGTCCTGTTCACAAACCACATTAACACAGTCTTGATCAGCGCTTGGCTTCACTGACCCAAAATCCAATATCGACTCTTCGTCGCGTGCAGCTAACACAGATTCTTTGTCACACTGCCCCATGTCGATCTCTTTTTGCTTGTCGCTGTGCCGAGTGTCTCGTGCAGGCTGAGTTACAGACGGAGAGAGACGGTTGTCGCACTTGAAAATGTTACCACATGCTTCAGACCAGTTCAGGCTGTCTTTGTCAACACCGTAAAATACACTAGGTGGTGTCGGCAAAAACAAGCCGGACGAAGATAAGTTTTCACCCACCTTTTTCTTTTGACCTGTTCTATAAGTCTGTGCTCTGTGCCTGTCCCTGTTCAGCTGTGACGGGCGTTTACGGGTGATACGCTATGCTATGGCCTTGGGTTAGCGTGGCAGAGGGCTGTTCGGTAACTGTAGTCAAACGCAGAATGATGGCTCTTTTCCTCTGCCCTCTATTCTGTACGAGGACAATGTCATTTCTGCTAGCGCAGCATTGAGTGTCGCTTCTAAAGTGCAAGGGAGACCCTCAACAGGCATGCTGGACAATTTTCATTTCATACAAAGTAGAATTTTACCGGAGCGGCCGAAATACGTCTCTGATGGGAGCCAGACAAGGGAAACCACGAGAGAGAGAGAGAGAGAGAGAGAGAGAGAGAGAGAGAGAGAGGAGAGAGAGAGAGAGAGATCATTCATAACTCGGAAAAAATTTATTCAGTCATTCAGGTGAGAGAGGAGAGAAGACAAGGGAAGGAGAGAGAGAGAGAGAGAGAGAGAGAGAGAGAGAGAGAGAGAGAGAGAGAGAGAGAGAGTATTCAGAACTCAGAACGGAGAAAAACTTTATTCAATCAATCACTGAATCAGTCGAGAGAAACAGAGACAGACAGAGAGCGAGCGAGCGGCGAGGAGAGAGAGAGGAGAGAGAGAGAGAGAGAGAGAGAGAGAGAGAGAGAGTGTTGGGGGAGATAGGCGGGTCGAGAGAAACGATCGGAATAGGAAAAGCAGGCAGATGACAGACGTCAGCTAAAACTAGAGAAAATGCGGGCTTCGTCTTAAGTCAGGTCTTTATGACGCCCCCTCAAGACCTTGTATTGATCGGTTGTTAGCGCATGGCCCAGAACGCTGCTGCCTGCTGCTTTCTGGTTCTGATCTGAGAGCGATAGGATGATGCCAGCGGAAAAAAAAGAATAACCATGGAAACGTGACCAAATGGCGAGTGTAACAAAGGAGGGGGGGGGGGGGGGGGGAGAGAGAGAGAGAGAGAGAGAGAGGCGTGGACTGAAAGCGGCACAGAGGTCTGTAGTGGTGACACTTGAAAAACGTGGCCAGCTCGATCGAATGACCGATCTTCTGTCATTTATTGCCTTGTCATGAACAGCAGACCTATCCTCTCTGTCTGTCTGTCTGTCTGTCTGTCTGTCTGTCTGTCTGTCTGTCTGTCTCTCTCTCTCTCTCTCTCTCTCTCTCTCTCTCTCTCTCTCTGTGTGTCTGTGTGTGTGTGTGTTGTCGGCTGAGGAATTAAAAAAAATCTGAAGCCGAAACAGTATGTTTGTAAGTGCGCTCTCACTTATGAATTGTGTGTGTATGCGTGCGTGTATGCAGTAGTGTGTGTGCATAGATGTATATGCGTGCATGCGTTTGTAGATGCTGTGTGAATATGCGTGCGTGTATGCATGCGTGCCTGTGTGTGAGTGTGTGTGTGTGTGTGTGTGTGTGTGTGCTGTGCGTGCGTGCGTGCGTGCGTGCGTGCGTGTGTTGTGTGTGTGTGTGTGTGTGTGTGTGTGTGTGTGTGTGTGTGTGTGTGTGTGTGTTACTGGAGTTGGTAAGAATATCCAGTCGGACCCATTCGACATAATCTGATCTCATCGACCCAATTGGACCAATGTGGGACTGATATATTTGACGATGTTGTTATCCATGTAGAAAAAAAGATTATTTTTAATCTCCCAGTTGGCTTCATCGATTGCTCTTTGAGTATGCTTGAACATACCATCAAAAATGAGTGATAACCAAATCACTTTAATGTCTAAATTCAGAGATTCAGGTAAACGTTTCATCATCTTCGAATTTACATTTCACAATAATAATTATGTTTTCCCCCAAATATTGAGTGCTACACATTTACTAGCTTTAAAGTAAGAAATCGTATGTATCCGACCGTGCTGTTAAGGCATTAATATCTTTTTGTATTTCCTTATGCTTGTTTGATGCTTTGTATATTTGTGTATCATCTGCGAATTTTTGCATGTACCTAGACTGCAGACTGGCAAATTATCTGTGTACTGAACACTACCGGTCGCAGTATGTTAGCTTGAGGATTACATTCTACGACATCTGCGTATTTGAAGTAAGAGTTAATCACTTTCACTCACTATGAACAATGTCAGTGGCTGATATTAGGCGACAGTTAAAGATCAACTTTTTCTGGAACTTGTGCTGGATTGGGTCACTAGTGACAGATGAAAATTCCAACCTCCGGTAGAACAGATTCACTCAAATTTGTGTTGCCAAACTGGAAACAGATTGCAACGCAAGGTACTCCCAGTCTGGGTATTCTTCCTTGTATACCAACCCTAAGAGAGGTGACTCTGAGCTTACAGCCATAAACGGCACCTATGTTGACAAAATCTGTTTTATTGGCTTCCCCTCCTCCGTCTAGCTCTTACATCCTGCCCCCCCCCCCCCCCCACCTCCCCCACACACACACACCAAATCGTCATGTTTGGGAAAATGAGCGTTTCTCTACCTACATCTTGGTACTCTTGCCTGAGAAGTGGAAAAAGAGGGGAGGAGGAGAAAGGGAGGGAAGAGGGAGGTTGTCAGCTAAAATCGAATATTTCATACATTTAACTGCTTTGCTCCGCTCAATTGATTAATTTGAGTATACAGTTTGGAGTCCGATGGAGTCCGACAGGGTGCGATTGGCTGTTCTTAGCGACCGCCTTAACGGCTTTGATGAATGAGGTGTCTGATCAACTTGCCAAGAATGCCACAAATAAAGAACTGTGCAGATTCCCTCTCACAAAGATCTGAAGCCCCGAACTTACACACGTCAAAGATCTCTGGCACGAGGAGTCAAATACGCAGACGGATCCTTTAAATCTGTCAAAACTGTAAGAGGTTTTACCTTCTGCTACTGGTGACCGTAAAGAAGAAACAGATTTGTGTTGATTACACGCATACCACTCATTTTACACCCATTGGTACCTTTTAAAAGGTGGAGAAGGTCCGTGCTACACTCCACGACGTACCCGCTCACTGTAAAACACGTTCTTATTGTGTTGGGACTTACAAAATGTCACAGAAACACGTGCAGCAGACTCCATGAAAACTTTGTTTAAAGTTGCCATCTGATATGATTTGTTATCAGAAAAATATGAATATTTTCCATATGATTTAACATTTGACAGAAGAAAGATTTTTTAAAGTGTGTTTTAGAGAATCTGTTTTAATGAGTTGTGCATTTCTTTCTTTCTTTCTTTCATTTTATTTTAAACGATGTGTATGGAATTAACTTTGACCAAGCGACAGCTCTGATATGGTCGGCTGGGTCACAAACAACATGCATTGAACTGAACTGGCCCTGAATCCAACCTCTTGCAGCGTGCTTCTGGCTGTCATGTGTTGTTAATGGGTGATGGTCATGCACATGTAATACCAAATGTCTGCCTGTCTGCCTGATTTTCGAATGTTTATTGGACTGTGATGACGACGATGTTGATAACAAATTTAAATCATTTGCGTGCTTATCTACCTATCACGCAAAATCCGTTCTTTTGATCTGTCCTCGGTATATACTCATAATCCACCGTGCTGGCTTAAAAAAAAAAAATGCATTCTTACAACAAAAATCACGTGCACAGCATGCCTGCAATGTGAGTAGTATTCGACTGGGTAAGTGACTCGACATGCGCACTTTTTGAAGCCAGTCAGTTTTCTATCCATGTGTGTATGTGTGTGCGTGTGTGTGTGTGTGTGTGCGTTATTCTCAGTGATTACTTTTGGATGAAAAGATCCCAAGTCACAAGAAGGGATCGCAATGGCCCCAAATGCCGATCTTTATCATCTTTAGCAGTGCAGCAAATGCATACTATCCCGCTCACAAGTTCTTCTGTCACGTTTCATCACTATAGAAACATCTGCATGGTCTGGCGCAAGGTGTAATGTTTTCAGTGCTACAATCCGCTCGACGGGAAAAACTGCCAATTAACATTGTTTTAAACGTGTTCCAGTCTATGGTTTTGCCCGTTCACGTACATGGATGTGAGATATGGGGGTATTTAGAAAAAAAAAAACCCAACCAAACAACAACAACAAAAAAACACTACAAAAACAAGAAACGCTGCAGTTTAAATTTGTGAAGAATCTTCTCCATTTAACCGTGGTACTATTACAGTCCTGATTTATGGAAAACTGGGAATGTAACCAGTCTCTGTGCAAATAATTCAAATTAGAAGATTTTGAATGTTCTTGATTTCATCTTCAAGTGACAAATACTCAGTAGAAATTGTCGCGTACTGTATGATTTGCATTACAATGGTTTCTATAATTCTGAATGATTACTTGTGCGAAAAATATTTTGCTTGAAACAGGCTGTGATTGTATTTCGGAAAGACAACAGTTTTCCAATGCCAAAAGTATTTGCAAAGCTGTTCGTTTTACTTTGCAAGAATTAGGTTCATTCATGGGATGAAGTGGCAGAATCGAGTTACAAATATCTGTTTGAAAGAAATTGTGAAACTGATTTCAAACGAAAAAAAAAAAGTGTATCTATCAATCGCCAGATCTCCAAGTCCATTCATTGACTGAATTTAAATGTAGCATCCAGGTACTTGTGAGCGAGGTCGGACAAAGTTTTGGACTTGTCTGCAAGGAACGTGCTTGTTGAGAATGTGATAAACAAAAGACAGGGGACGTGTTTCCTTTTGTTGTGCAGTGTCATAGGCACACAGATTTAAGAGCGAAATTCATATCCGGAAATTACACGTGTGTTAAATCTGTTTATGATGTTTGCAGATTATTTTCTGATGGTAATGACATTGCTGAATTCGAATAAATTTATAACATTTATTAAAGGGCGACTAACCGAGAAGATGTCGCCACTCAGTTTCTGATCATTTTGCTCTTGTTCTGTCAACATTAGAATGCAAGTTTAGTCAAGCATGTCAAAACTTATTTACTAACACAACCATCACCGCCGTCGTCGTCACCACAACCATCAGAACGCATTACTACCAACATTCTAATAGCACTGTCAATGGTAGCATAAGTTGTTGATTGTTAGTAATCACCATTTCATCCTCATTTTACCTTGTACAGCTATGTTAGCGAAAATGACTTGTCAGACGTGAATCTAGACAACACATTGACATGAGGCGACAATTTGTTCCACAGTGGACATGAACACATGACCTGGCGGTACAGAATGTCACCAGGATGTGACATTTTGCTCCGCAACATCTGTACAGAGTGTCACCTTGGGTGATATTTTTGTCGGGGGTTGACCTTTCGTACCACAGCACAGCCCGATTTATCCAACGTTTGGACAAATCGGGTAAACATGATACATACGCTCTCTCTCTCTCTCTCTCTCTCTCTCTCTCTCTCTCTCTCTCTCTCTCCCTCTCTCTCTCTGTCTCCCGTCTGTCTGTCTCTCGTCTCTCTCTTCTCTCTCTCTCTCTCTCTCTCTCTCTCTCTCTCTCTCTCTCTCTCTCTCTCTCTCTCTCTCCCTTCTTCTTCTTCTTCTGTTTTTTGTTTTCCTTTTTCTAAGATCTTGGTTCAGTAGCTCTGTTTTATGGTGACGCAATCCTTTTCGTTGTGGGGAAAGGGTGGGGGAGAGGATGAAAATGACATTAAGATATACATGAAAGTCATACTGGTTCACAGCTTTGTCGCTGCCATTTATATCGCAATCTGTCTGGCTGCATTGACCCGCTCTCTTTTTCTGTCTCTAACTCGTAATTTCCTGATATCTAGCTTTATTCGTACTTCTTTCTCTTTATCCGTGTCTTTAACTTTGTTGATACTCCTTTCTTTTTATCCATGTCTGTGCCTCTGTTTAATCTTTGTCACCGTCTCTCTCTCTCTCTCTCTCTCTCTCTCTCTCTCTCTCTCTCTCTCTTTCTCTCTCTCCCTCCCCCCCCCCCCTTCTCTCTCCGTTACTGTGTCTGCGTTTCTGTGTGTGTGTCTCCTTGTCTGTCTGCCCTTGCCCATCTCTTTTCGCCTTTCTCTGTTTTTTCCCCCTTCCTTTCCAGATGACGATATAATTTACACCAGTTATTATGATATTATTGGCCTTTTAAGAAATTTGGAAGGAAATAGCAACGATCTTATACAATGAACTAAATTAAACCACATGTCGCTTCACAAACAGAAAAAAAAGCATGTATGCTACAACCAAGCAATACAGAGTCTCAAGTAAGATTTTCCATTACACCTGAAAAGGTGCACCAGTTGAACAAGTACCTGATGAGAAATTTCTAAGAATAGTAATTAATAGTAATCTTCTTAATTGGAATCCCCACGTATGTTTATTACGCTAAAGATTTTCCTAGAAGTCTGAGCTTTCTAAATTAATACATTTCCTTAACTTTTGTTCACGTAAACTATCTTTCAAGTTTACATTCAGTGGGGTTTTTTTTTGAAATTTTCCCATTTACTAGAACAAAATAGTCTGGGAATGAGTCGTGAACTAATTTGGAACTGGGAATCACAGGCAGAATATTCAGAATATTGTGTCTGGTTGATTCCAACAAATTTAGAGTTGCATTTTTGAGTCTGTCTCTGTGTGTGTGTGTGCGTGTGTGTGTGTGTGTGTGTGTGTGTGTGTGTGTGTGTGTGCGTGTGTGAGTGTGTGTGTGTGTGTGTGTGTGTGTGTGTGTGTGTGTGAACTGAGCAAAAATTACACTCAGCCAGTTCGAAACTGTTCATATATTTTTGCTTCATTCTGGCCAGTGTGCTGAATTCTCCAGATGAAACACCTTATCTTTTAACGATTTGAAATGCATGCAGTTGAACGATGTGTCAATATAGACAGGAACTGACACAAGTTATGTCAACAATCATTGCAACGTTTTCTTCCGCATGATCTTCGGTCAAAGCGGTGCAAGACATCGGGAAAAGTTACGACGCAATTTGACGCTGCATGATAACCGAACTGAGTATGAAGGACCAGCCCAGATCTGTGCTGTTTACAGACAGACCGACAGACAAACAGACAGACAGACCGACAGACAGACAGACAGAGACAGACAGACAAACTCTCTCCCTCCCTCTCGCCCTCGCTCCCTCCCTCTCTCTGTTTCTCTCCCTAAACCTCTCTGTTCCGCTGTTCTCTCCGTTCAGCTCTCTTCCATCCCCTATACACAGATGTCCGCGAGAACACACATGGAAGATCTAGCTACAGGTACACCATCGCGTATACACAGATACCACGGAGCACACAGATAGAAAATCTAGTTATAGGGAAGACAGCAACGTACAGTATCGGTGTAGGCTTACTGCAACTAGGCGCGCGTGCGAGGTTTTTGCCGTTAGATCTGCGTGTGTGTGTGTGTGTGTGTGTGTGTGTGTGTGTGTGTGTGTGTGTGTGTGTGTGTGCGCGCGCGCTCTCCGTCTCTCACTCTCTGTCTGCCTGTCTCTCCCCCTGTGTGTGTGTGTGTGTGTGTGTGTGTGTGTGTGTGTGTGTGTGTGTGTGTGTGTGTGTTTGCGCGCGCGCGCGCGCGCGCTCTCTGGTGCTGAAAGATTTTTTTTTTTTTTTTTTGCATTTACTTTTTTTTTTTTTTTGTACAAGAATGCTGTGGTCCTGCATACGTTTAAGCCAAAGCAGTTGAGAAAATATATGTTCAGAATTATTTTGTTTCAGAACGCGATTGAATTGGAAAGTAGCGAGTCCAATTTTGTTTAGCCTACACGGTAAATGCGGAGGAGCGGGACCGTGCTGTCTAGTGCGGAAGTTCTTTATTTTTTTATTTCATTCATTTATTTTGTTTTTGCTTTTGTGTTTTACTTTTTTGTACAAGAACTCTGTGGCTCTGCCTGCGTTCAAGCCAAAGCAGTTGACAAATTATGTTCAGAGTTACTTTCAGTACGCGGTTGAATTGGAAAGTAACGGGTCGAATTTTGTTTTCCGTGCACGGTAGATATGGAAGAGAGTGACTGCAGTGATAATCAGCGAGATCAACAAAACCGTGTGTATGATCAGTATGTCAGCTCTCAAGTCCCAAAAATGGGTCCGGTCAGCGGGCTGTGAAAGAGGTTATGGTTACACCGTGATATGTGGACACACCCCTCTCTCCCGGTCATCTCAGAAGCCGGTCTGTTGGACTGGTTTGGGTCCGATAGTCCGACACTTCACGATTCCGACGTTTCGATAGTTCGACAAATCACGATTCCGACGTTTCGACAATCCGACAATTTTGTCGGACCAACGAAACTGGTTTTGGAATGTTTTATTTTGTGCCAATAGTTCGACACATCACGATTTATCGAAACGAGTTGGAATTGTCGGAATCGTGGGATGTCGGACTATCGCTACTTTTTCTTACAGTGTCGGATTATCGAAACATCTGAACGTGGGGTGTCGGACTACCGATGTGTCGGACTATCGAAACGTCGGACTACCGGACCCAGCCCTGTTGGACTTTGTACCCTCCTCATCCAGTGTTCAATGGACAACGGGAAGATTTCGTTTCTGGTTATCTTGCTCTTCGTCTTCCCCAGCATTTAGAGAGGAGCAGAAAACAAATTTTTGTACTCAGAGGACGCCAACGCAAATCTGTGGGTAGGGCGACGACAATAGATTCCTGAACGTGCATGTACACACGCAACACGTTATGTTGATAGTACTTGCACGCACACACACACGTGCACTCCTCCCCCCCCCCCCTCTCTCACTCATCCACTGTCTCTCTCTCACTGGTACACATACACACACGCACACACATACACACGCTCAGGCACACAGACTCACACGCGCGCGCGCGCTCACACACACACACACACACACACACACACACACACACAGAGGCAAAGAATTTCGTCGAGCGATCTCATCAGCAGTGATCTGCCGAACGAGAGAGCCTCCGTTGCTCATTAACAGACTGTAAATGGCATTTCCCTGCCGTCGAGGCGACGAGAGAGAGAGAGAGGAGAGAGAGAGAGAGGGGGGGGGGGGGGGGAGGTGACGGCAGAATAGCAGGCCATCAATTAAGCTTGTGCAGCAGCATAGCTTTTAGCGTAGCGTAAGCAACGGATGCTAGATACAAGCTGGCGAGGACAATGACTGTGGCACAGAGAGCCATGAAACCCGGTATGCGCGTGCTTTGTGACCGGCCTCGACGTCTTTTGACAGCTGCCCAAGGGCGATTTGCCTTAATGGCTAGGATGCGCGCGCATTTGCCCGAGCTTTCTTATGTCTGCAGACCTCCTCGCACATTCCTACCGCCCTCCCACTTCCACCCCCGTACCGAGCTTGCTCCATTGTAACACTGCTGCATTCTTTAAAAGGAGGTCTAAACCGGCCAGAGAACTAGTAAACAGGCATTCTGGCTCACCCACCTCCGCCAGCTCCAACCGGCTGAAGCCGGTTTCGCTGTTGCTCCGCCGGCTTACCCAGAATGCCTGTTTACTAGTTCTCTAATAGTAAACACTTTACAAACATACATAATGTGTAGGATTATCTGTTTTTAACACTAATTTAGAAAACTTTTGAGACTTTAGTTTTTGCTTAATCCTTCGTTTTTCTTGATCGTTTTCAATAACATCATTTTCACGCATACATTCATCAAATGCGTCTCTGTCTTTCATGTGAAATAAAACTACAGTCTTTAATTGCTCTCTAAAGTCTTTTAAAACTGAGTTATATTTCTGACATAAAATCCACACACTTATCCCAGCATGTCTTCCACTGAAAGCCAGTTTCGACAAAGATTTTCTCTTTTTAACTATGTCTCTTTCTGCCGAACAGTCATCAATAATAAATAGTGTCTGCGTTCCCCCAAACAGTCTGTACTACCAGTCGGTTGACTGTCAGCTTTTTGCAAGACCAAGACAACACAATTATAACGACGCAGTAAGTCAGCAGGCCGAGCGTCCTGTTTACAAACTGTGTGTCTCCCTATGTTCTGACCTAAAAATCAATAAAACACGCCTCGCGCGCCTACTGCGTTTCTTCTCTCACCGGGCTCGCGGCGCGCTTTGGCCAGGTCAACTTGCAACATTATTGCATCAGCAAATGTTCTTGAACATTCTCGAATGGGAAGCCACCACTTCGCCGTTTTCAGTGTGCGTGTCGGTTTGTTGGTGTGTGGGGTTTACGACTTAACACAGACAAGAGGCCTTTGTTTACACAGAACACAGCACACAGTCAGTTAGTTGACAATGTACATACCTTCTTCACATCCAGTCAGCTGCCACACCGGCGTGGGTTTTTAGAGCAGCATGTATCTTTGGCGTCAACGCGATGGCTTGTGTAATAGAAATTGTCAGATTTGCGAGTTCCGGATATTTTTCAAAGAGTTCTGTCGTCTTTCTTAGTTTATTAATCCAACGAAGGGAGTACTTCAAATGACTACACATTTTTACTACACTATTTTACACACACACACACACAGCAGCGCGCACACAACAGCAATGTTTAAAGTGTTGAGTCAGTCAGGGAAGGTCGGCCAACTATTCACCAAATGATAGGTCTGTCCCGCACAGCGGGCGTGCGCTAACACGTTCTTTGCTATAGCGTGAGCTGCCTCTTTCTCTGTTCTTCATCGCGCTTAACTAGTAGTTGCAGGCCAGCCCGACACTGCACAGCGCCCACGCACATCCTGTTCAGTCACAAAGCAAGTGGCTGACATATCAAATGAGAAGTGGTCCTACCAGTTCCACTTTTCGCCCCAAGTCCTTAATTAAGTCACCCCAAGTCCTTAATTAAGTCACCCCAAGTCCTTAATTAAGTCACCCCAAGTCCTTAATTAAGTTCTTAATTAAGTCACCCCAAGTCCTTAATTAAGTTACCCCAAGTCCTTAATTAAGTCACCCCAAGTTCTTAATCAAGTTACCCCAAGTTCTTAATCTAGTTCTTAATCAAGTTACCTTAAGTTTTTAATCAAGTTACCTCAAGTTCTTAACTTAAGTTACTTTAAGTTTTTACTTAAGTCATCCTCTATGTACAACCAAGTTCTTATTTAAGTCAATTTATAATTATTTATTAAGTTCTTGAAATATTATTCCATCTGAAATGGATCAAAATGATCTTTTGTTGTTGGCGGTTCTGGCATGCTTTTTTGTTTGGCTTCTGTATTTAGTGGTTGAGATTTTTTTGACTGCTTTGGTTTTTGCTGGCGTTGTTTATATGTTTTATAAACGTAATAACCACCCCCACCAACAGCAATGACGCCAAAAATGCTAACTCTTTTAATCCAAATAATCCATGACGACTTTGGCGTCGTAGGTCTTGAATCAACTTGTGTATTTACAGCTGGCTGTGGCAACACTGTTGGCGTTGGCGGTGTTATGTTTTCATTATGAGTTATATTCTGTGATTGCAACATTAATTTTTTTTGTTTGTTCCACTCTGCTAATTTTTTTCCTGCTGCAACGCGCCCAGGATGAGGAGGCTTTTTACTGGTCACTTTCTCCATCAATGTTTTCTGCTGATTTTCTGGCTCGGTCATTTTGAAGGGAAACAAAATCTATATGATTAAAAGTAATTAATCCCATGATTAATGGCGATAACAATGTTCCAAATCTGTAATACAGATCACATCCTAGAGACTCTAATGACTTTGTTAAAACGGGATCCTGTGTTAAATCATACATAAAATCTTGTTCAGAATCAATGGGAGCAAATCTACTAACTAGTTTAGTGTACAAACTAAGAGCCGTTTGCCCAACACTTTTTACCATTCTTGACCCCAGTTGCGCTTCATACCTGTTGTGATACTTTACAATGTCTTGTGGCGACATCTGTTGTATCTGTTCTATGCTGAATTCATTTCCAAGGTACTGTTTTGTTTTTCCACACGCCGCCAAAGAATACAGCCTTTCCTTTTTAGGCATAATAGCTTGGTCATCAACTTGATCATTTGTAATCATAAGTTCAGGAACGTTTAGTAGATCATCGCAGTTCATGTTTTATTAATAAATAAATATTATTTTATTTTTTAAAAATGAGCACCGAAAAAACTATTACTAACCTCGTATACCATTCTGCTGTTATTGGAGGCCTAAGTGTAGGATACACAATGCTTGGTAAAAGCCTGTTAAAAATAAAACCAGCAGATCTTGGCAAACTAGGCTTTGAAGACTCAGCAAAGCTGATTGCTGTTATTACAGCTTCATTTGCTACGAAAGATTTTCTAGTTAAGCAAGGAATAATTCCAGACAGTATTAATATGTAAAATTAAAAAATACATTTATAAAAATGGCTTCACTCGTGATGATGATAGGCGGCGCTGTGGTGAATGCGCTTGCTTTTAGCGGAAGTAATTACGCGTTTAGTAAACTACGGGATGACGGCGAGAGAAAAAGACATAACAAAGCTATGGAGCAACTAGCCGCAGCACAAGCTGCGTATGAAAAGCAGAGAATTGAGCAGTTAGATTTTATTAACGATGAACTGAAAAAACAGGGACATGCAGCTTACACATTTAAAGATGTTGATCAAGCAATAAAAGAATATTATCTAGTAACAGGCAAGCCAATCGAGACATTGCCCCCACCAAAATTTAGCGATTACTATCAACCATCAGAAAAACAAAAGATGCAAGAAATATTGTTTATTGCTTTTGGCATGACCGTTGTGTATTTTGTTGCGCATAATATTGGCTGAATAAAAAATGAACAAGATCTATTATTCGCCAAAAGGATATTGGAAGGGAATAACAGCAATTAAAAAGCTAAGCCAAGCAGCTGGAGTCAGTGAACAAACAGCAAAAGAATGGTTATCTAAACAAGCGATTTGGCAAATTTATTTACCTGCGCCTAAACAAATACAAAGACCACACTTTGTGAATATAACTCCAAACGACACCCATCAAATGGATCTTTTATATTTACCCCATGATACGATTAGACGAAAAAGATTTAAGTACGCACTTACAGTCATTGATATAGCTTCAAGATACAAAGATGCTGAACCATTAACACAAAAGAGTGCTTCTGCTGTTGCTGTCGCTATACAGCTGATATACCAACGAGGCCCGTTAACTTATCCTCGCATGATTCAAGTCGATGATGGGAAAGAATTTAAAGGACAAGTGAATCAATTATTGTTAAAACATAGAGTTACCATTAAAAGAGGCATTCCGGGTGTTCACAGATCACAGGGTTTGGTTGAAAACTTTAACAAACAGTTATCTGAAAGGCTTTTCTCCTACCAGTATCACAGAGAGCTGATTGACAATTCTCGCAACACAGAATGGGTTAGAAGGCTGCCCTCAGTTCTACGTGCAATGAATAATGAAGAATTTAAAGGTCTAAAACCAGTACAAGCAATCAGAAAACAAACAATAAATGTTGTTGAAGGAGAGTCTTCATCAAGCAAACTATTACCATTTGGTTTGAAAGTGAGATACCTTTATTCGCCGGGAGAAGCGGAAGGGGACACTCGCATCAGGGCAACAGATCCAGTTTGGAGTGTTGATCCATATGAGATTAAAAAAATTGTGAAAATGAATCCGCCCGTGTATTATTTACGAGAAACTGACACAACAAAACGACCTGCCCCTCAAAGATCTTTTGTGAAAGAAGAACTGCAGATAATCCCTCCAGACACAGTTCCAGTCGCTTAATTATTTTTTAATTTCAATTAAAATGGCGGCAAGAATGGAAAAGGAAGAATCCTTACGTAAAATGGCACTGGAAGCAAGAATGGTGAAGGAAGAGTCCTTAGAAATAATACGAGAAATATTTGATTGTAATCTTGCTATTAGACTAGCATTTAAGACGATTGATCATGTCATGCCAGACAAAACCTCAAATTTTGATTGGGAGCAAGAATATATTAAAAAGATAAAAAAAATTCGTGCACATCAAGCAAACATGAGAAAAAATTTTTCTGAATTGGTTGATGATATAGGTAAGCTTCAAGAACTATTTTAATTTAGGCAAATATATTTGAGTTTAAAATGGAAGCTCAAAGGAAAATGGCAGAAAAGGCAAAGGGAAAGTCTTTAAAATTAATGCAAGATTTATTTGAGCATCAGTATATCATTAAAGAAGTATTTGAGAAGATTGACAATCCCTGGCTAGAACAATCGCCAGACAATCGCTTTAAACCCCAAAGCTTTGATTTTGATTTATGGGTATGGGAATATGAATATCGTGAACTGGCAAAAAAAATTAAAGCACATCTAGCATTAATAAATAATATTAATTTTGCTAAATTAGATGATGATATAATTGAACGTGCGATTGCTGAAAAATATAAGCCCATATGATTATACTATTCTCCAATGGCCAATTGCATATGAAAACTCTGGATTAACAAATACTCTTTTTGTGTTAGTGCGGTCAAGAGACCGTTTTGTTACAACTGTTGTGTTAATCTCATGCAGATTAGATCGCAGCTTGTAATTGTCATGATGAAAAGTCTTATTGCCAAACAATGCTTCTTTGTAATTGTCATGGGTTATGCTTGACTGCACAACACTGCGAGATATTCCCTTTGCTTTTTTAACAACTTTTGTTTGGCTTGAAAGACTGTACATTTTCGACCTCAAACCAACAAACTCCTTGATCACAACACCAGATAATTCATCCTTCATCTTACCTAAAACCTTCTTGTTAACAGTTGAATGCAAAGGCGAATCTTTAGGGTAATCAGATGTGTCGTACCATCCGGCATGCTCTTTTGCTACTTCTA
Source organism: Conus canariensis (assembly GCA_033310375.1). Classification (NCBI taxonomy): domain Eukaryota; kingdom Metazoa; phylum Mollusca; class Gastropoda; order Neogastropoda; family Conidae; genus Conus; species Conus canariensis. The sequence continues at coordinate 27,045,016 of CM065716.1, read as the reverse complement.
ATTCCATGTCTTTGTAAAAATCTTCAGTAGGGATGTCGATTACAAAAGAATCTGTATCTGTGTACAGAACTCTGGACTCTGGATACAAGGGTTTAAAGTAGTCGTAAAGAAATTCTAACATCAAAAGCTTCGACAGCTCTAAAACAGTAAACCCAATAAAAACAGGTTTGTCCAATTTGACTTTCTTTTTTTTCATCATTATGCCAAAAAGCTGATCATGAAATCTTCTGAAGTCCTGATAATTAGGTTTAGAAGTTAGCTTAATTGCATCGTTCTCTCTGGTGACCAATCTAACATCTTTACGCTTGTGCGGATTTTCCATAGTCTTTCCAAAACAGCTGTTGTTCATCAACTTGAAAAAGTCTTTTTCTGAAGCATCTGTGGTTTTAGTTCTGAGATCAGTGTTCTTCATGATGTATGGTTTCATGAACTGTTCTTGATCAAAAGCAATTATACGATGAACAGCTGTCAACTTTAAACCATGTCTTAAATAAAATTGAAGAAGTCTGTAATGACAGACATAATTTTTTTTGTCTCGAAGATTAGGCACAAGTTTAGGCGGTTCTGTCATTGACGCTTTTAGGGTTTCTGCCGCTAATGGATAGTCATTATGGTAATCATGGAGTTCATGAGGATATTCTAAATCAACTTCTAGAATGAGACCTCTTTTACGATCAGCTTCTAGAGTAGGTAGCCATTTTAAAAACTTTTGAATGTCTTTGAGTCCTGTGTACATTTTAAAGTTACGTAATGGAAGTGATTGACTCATAGCCCATCCATACAGATTGTTTGCATCTAAATACATAAGATAGTTAGACCTTTTACTTGGATCATAGTCGTCCAAGTATTTGTTGTTTGCTTTACAGTAATGGTGCGACGCCATACTGATTCCCCCACGCAATCCGTTTTCAATCATCTGAAGCATTGGCAGGTCAGACAACAGGTCAATCTGTACACCAGTAAATTTTAAGAAAGCGTCCCAGCTCATCCCGGGCGCAGAAATGTAATGCGCGGGATCCAAGCTGTAATGTTTCATGCAGGTCTTTCTGTAATTTTCAAAGATGTCCGCCAACAAACAGGTATCCGCCATTAAATAGGAATCATGATAGTCTCCCATCGTTTTACACTCTAACTTCTGCCACGCTTCTTGAGCATGCTGGTAATCAGAATCACTGATGTCCTTTCCTCTAAGACTAGAAAAGAACGCGCCTTTAGGCGGAAGTGTATCTTCGTCAAACCTTTCCCAGCTGTTCATGTACTCATAAGGATAAACGCCCTTTCTAACAAGAGTTGGGTCAAAATAGTGTTCTGTTATTGGGCAGGACTTTAAGGATCCCGCCAGTGACTCTAATGAACCCATCAGGTGTTGCATAGAGTCATAAAAAGATAAATTATTTAAAGTGAAACACATGTACTTTTCTGATGACTGCGCAATGCATGACACCCTAAAGGCGCTAGTTACTGCTTGCAATATAAGATGAGAGTCGTAACCTCGCAAGTTATGAAAGAATATAGGAAGTCTCCAAGTCCTAGGATCAAACTTTAGTTGAAGATTGCAATTGTTATGCGCTGCTCCTCTAAACTTTCCGCTAATGTGATCATGGTCTCTTACTGTTGGATTTAAACTGGCAGCCATTAAGGCTGCCCCACAAATCCAACAGTGAGTGGCTGAGTCATATTTTTGTTGGTCTTCGGGCGTCATCATGATTTCAGATAAATTCAGATTATTAGAACAAGCATTACGCACTTGCTGCATGCGCTGTAAAAATCTACTAGCCGCATTAGGTCCTCTATATAATTCTGGCTCTGAATGGGCGCCATCCGACCTGACAATGATGAAAGCAAACGAACAAATCTGATGATTACTCATTAAAACTGTTTTTGGAAGTTTCTGCAGGGTTGGCCCTTCATAAGGAACAATAAGCGATTCAAAGTCTGCGTAAACAACGTATGGCGACCTCTGGAGTTTTTTGTAATTCTTAAAACTAACCTTACTGCCTTCTCTTGGCATAATTAGTTCTGTATTGCAGTCAACTGGACTAAGACAATGTTTTACATGTTCACTCGCAGCTTGAACGGATGGAATTCTTGTTAAACATTTTCTACAAAATTCTTGTTTGCTATGTTGTTTTGTAGTATGCACTAGTAATCTACTCATTGTGCGTATCAGCGTGTAGTGCAACCCATTAAGGCTTTGCATTAGGAGTAAGTCTACATGAGTTTTGGTTGGTTCGCCTATTGATGGGCTGTTCTTAGACACTCTAATGGGCAGAAGGTTGGTTTCTTCAGACCATGTGTAGACATTAACAGTTATTGGAGGATTCTGTTCTTCAAACTGATCAATTTTGTCTACAGCCATAGGAAATTCAAGGCCGTTAAAGTTAAGATCCTTAGCCCACTGCAAATAGTTAGATACTCTCTCTGCATTTTTGGCAACGTGATGCAGCCTAGCAAGAACGCACCACATGAAACATTTGTCGTCTGAATTTTTTATGTTCAGAACTGCTCTCTTTGCAACTAATGTTGGAGGCAGTGGAATGTAAGACTTGCCTACAATTGGCTCATACTTAGCCTGTCTTAATCTGATGTCTAGGACTTCACCCTCTGACCAACCAGAGCCTCTCATTTTAGCTGCTTCAGAGGCTTCATTAAACTGAGTAAGAAGTTGTTCTGCCCAATCAGGCGTTAAGTCATTATAAGAAAGAATAGTCTGCTGTTTAGTTGAGACCCAGACTTCTAGATTTTCTTCGTTTATTGTTATATAGTCGATTAAAACAACTACCCTTACTTTAACTGGAGGGTTTATTGTTAGTTTACTTGGAACTTGAGAAATAGCATGTACAACGCTTGCCTCCACGTTTGTTGGATCAATAACTTCTAAAACGACCTCATTTAAAGCTTTTGACAAACGCTCTTCCTCGAACATTGCTTCAAACAATTCATCTGAACCTTCATATATCTTATCCATGCTGAGTTTCTTTTCTAACTCAACATATTTATTTAAATTAAAAAAAATACATTGACTCCAAAGTCGTCTTAATCAGAATCAATATCAACGGTCTTTTTGTGCTTGGACTCGTAAACTAAAGTATAAACGCCCTTTGGAGTTGTTAATGTGAGCTGTTTAGAACAGAGTTTAATGTTTCGTTTACTTTTTTTAAGCATTCCTTTTTTATCTGGTCGGTGTCTGGTTGTTGAGAAAAAGTTGCCCTTGCCTTTCTTTGAAGATCAAACTTTTGTCTTTTGTAGTCCTCAAAATCAGCCTGTAGGCGACTAAATTCTTCATCCGTGATGTTCGAGTCGGCAAGTGCTTTATTTATTGTCAGTTTGAAGGAACTAAGTTTAGCTGTTATTAGTTGAACCATAGCTGTGTGCTTTTGGAGTTTAGTTTTTATTTTTTTGCTGACAGCACTTACAGCCAATGAACACAGGCCAAGAGTTAAAGACAAACCGCCTAGAGGTAAAGCTGCCGGTGCACCTATGCCTGTTGCTAAGAGACCTACACTTGTTCCTGCTGTTAAAGCACTAGTGATCGATGCTCCAGTATTAACATATGTAACAGCATTAAAGGCAGCAGAATACCTTCGTTTGGTTTTACTGTATTTTGAAAGGTCCTGCTCTAGTTGGGTTTGCATTTGTGTTATGTTTGTTAATCTGAAAGTTTTTATGTCTACAGCAACAGAGTTCTCTTCTTTGGGCACTTTTGGATAAACCTGAACAGACATGCTTTTTTAAAAAATAAAAATAATTTAGTATTGGATATCTTTTAATCTGTTATCTTGAATATTCAGCTGCGCATCATATATTAAAAACAAATATACATTAAGTGGTTTATCACTCTCTTTTTCTTTATCAATTTGAATGTTTATTACGTCTTTAACTGTTCTCCCACTCCCATGCAACTGATTATCCTCTGTTGACCTTAGGTCAATCCATAAACCGTATTTCGTTGTTAAATATTCATCAAGTCTAACACTGTGAAGGTGTAGATCTTTAGACACAAGGTCTACTGTTGGACTTCTAGACCTCCCGCCTCCAAAATATTTTCTTATTTCATCAAAATGATGATAAGGTTTAAGCCCGCTACCGTAGACTTGGTTAGGACTACCCTCAATTGAACATTGTACTTTCGTTATTTTAGGATTAATAAACTTTTCAGTTTGTCTTTCGTATGGTTCTTCATCTTCACACAGCAATAAAATACCTTTAAGGGATCGTGCTGCGGCGCTAAAACTAAAATTCCATATAGTGTCTGCTCTGCTTTTAGGATATGTAGTATGATGAATCACTCTTTCGTAATATATTGCTAATCGTGACTGATATTGTTGCTCAATCAGCCTTGCTAAGTTAGGGTTGCTAACAATGTCAAACTCTAACGAGATGTCGAAAATGCTGTACTTGGAATCAGTGTCTGTAGATTTAATGACACGTTTGTATTCATTAAAAGTTAGTTCATATGACAATCTGTCTTTTAATGCTCCTTGAAAGTATGGTGCATGCGCGCTTAATAACTCAAAATCCAAGGGGATGGAAAAGCGATTTCCATACGCAAAATTTACAGCTTCGGGCTTGTTACCGTCTTTAGCATCTTCAGCGTCTATTCTGTGTTTTAGTGCTTCATCACTTTCGATTCCTTGAAACGCGAGGTCAGCCCTTTCATTCGCGGTTAGCCATAGATCACAATAGATTAGAAATATGTCTGCATTGTGTAAAGAAAATATTTCTTGCCCCTCAAGTTTTATAGAAATTTTCTTAACGATTGCCCGTCCCAGATTCTGGACTACTGTCCTGTTTGCGTCTGTTGCTGAATCAAGTTCTATTTTGAAAGTAAGCCGTGCAGATCCCGGCACAATTACTTCATCAGCTCCTAGGTCTGGAAATTTAACAGTAAGAATTTGATCTGAATCAATAGTAGATGGATTATTTGGAACAATAATATTCTGTTTATTTCCCTTCACGCCAAAGGGCTCTTTCAGTCTTCTATGCGGGTCAAGAATTGAGCCATATGCTTGTGACATTTTTTTATAAAACAAAATAAAAAGTTAATTATTTAAAACCATGGCAGGCATTGAAGGTGAAGAAGATTATGATGTTTTTGATCCTGGAGACGACATGAGTGAAATGACTCCTTTGACCCATCCATTACAATCATTGCGGCGTGAATTAACAGAAAGTAAGGTCAAATCATTTTATCAAAGTTTAGGCCAAGAACCTCCCGAATTTATAGACCCTAATGATTTTGAAACAAAAGATGACCATTTGTTTTTTAAAAACGAGCAAGGACAACCTGTACAGCTTACATCTAAACCAGACCCATCAAAGTTTTTAGCAAAGACTACAATTAGACAAAGGCTCAGTGTTAGCGATCAAAATCGCCTTGGCATTGCTAAACCGCGAAGATTAGACAGTGAGGCAGTTGCTAAACTTCAAAACACACTACAAGAACTCCCAACAGATAACCGAATGCAAAACACAGAACTTAAAGATTTAAATCAAACAGCAGACGAAATAATACAAGCAATAGAAGCAGAAACCAGTTTTTCAGAAAAAACAGCATTAAAAACTATGCACGATCCGCCGCTACCTATGAGAGAAATAACGGCCCTTAATCATGCTTTGAGAAGCATCAGAGGCGAATTAACAAACAATTTAGCAAAACTGGGTGAACTAGATGAGCATATAAAAAGAGAAAAAGAAAAACTAGTTGAGGCTGATGACCACAACTTAGGGCCTGGTGTTAAAGAAAGAATAACACAAAGACTAAAAGATCTTGAACAAGAGAGATCAGCAAGACTAGAAGTGTTGTCTACTAACCGAGAACAATTAAGAACTCAAGTGAGCAGAATAAGAGAAACTATCCAAAGAATTTTATATGAAGACACAACGTTAGCAGAACGAATAAGAACACTGTTTAGAGAGCAAGGTGTCACATTAGCAAGTGTTATAACAGCCTTAGGATTTGCAATAAGTACACTGGTGTTGGCTATTACAGGCGGTGGTGGTGGGAGAGCAGTGCCGCCAGGCCCGCCAACTCCGTCATCAGATAAATCATGGGTAAAAAAACAACTCGATCACCTTGCAAACTTACTAAAAAAATTAGCCAGTAAGGCAATAGATTCTTTGCCTGGTATAATAGGGGGGATCGTTAGCTGGCTTTTGTCTACTGCAAGTAAAGTAGTTGGCTTTATGGCTGAGCACTTATGGACATTAGTTGTCTTAATAGTTGGGTTACTCTTTAGTAAGATAAAGACCAAGTAATCCTAGGGCAGTTAATCCAAAAGCAAGTGCTGTCTTTTCATATTCATGGTCATCACGCGCGTCTTCAATGGCCTTTGGGCTTTGGGCCACGGGATTGGATGACTTATTCTTGGGGGGCCATCTTGTTTTTTTATTGTTTGTAATATTACTGGCTCAGAATTTATGTCGTTTTGTCCAACCTTCTGTTCATTTCCTGCAACAAGGATTTCATTATTATAGTTTATTATTGTTCCTATCTGAAGTCTGAGGTCAGAAGGCAGCATGTATAAACCAGTGCCGACAGCAAAGTCTACTTTCGATCTTGCAAATTGTAAAACATTTTGGTACCTTTTAATACTTGAAGGCAAATCAATTGCAGAATTAATGGCGTCCTCTAAATTTGCCAAGTACTGTTTTTGTGCATCAAAGCCAGTAGAAGGATCAGTTTTTGTTAGATCTTGCCTGTGCTTGCGAACCTAGCAAACACCAAACATAAGTACGAATGGAGTCGTTTATTCGTTCTATTCCCGCTCTAGTTAGGCCCTTAGAAGTGTCTAAAATAAATGTTGTCCACGCTGTTTTATGCTCTTGCTCTATGGACCCGAGGTGAACAGTTGTGCCTGAAGAGAAAGATGTGTAAGGAGGATTCCAATCATAGTTATACTTTCTGTGCACGCCCCAAAAATAAAGGGTGCCTAAACCATGATTAAGATCCAACTTTTGTCTAAAGTCTGTCTTTGGGTCAATATCAAATTCGTTACAGATCCTTTCAAAAGCCTTGTAATCTATTCTGTTGCTGAATGGATTAAACGTTTTGTCATTTGGTAATGGCGCTTGCAGTTCAGATAAAATACGTCTGAAGGTGTAATAAAAATGAAATCTATACACTGACCTCACCAAAGGATCAGGATGATTTAAATGATCAGCATACGACACTCCACACCCAGTTGATGCACAAAACACAACAAAGTTTAACTGGTTCTGATAAAACTGCATCGGATGACTGAACCACACTTTCGCGATGTAGTCTTTTTTAATAGGAGGGTTAAGATATCTGTTTAATGGAGTACTAACCTTTACTTGAAAGGCGTCAGACTGAGTCACAGAAATGTCGAGGGTATCAGTTGTTATATTTTTAAGATTGTAGTGCGGCCCAACAGAATATTTTGCATTAGTATATTTGAATGCACTCATTTTTAAATTGTTTTAAAAATGTTTGTAACAATAACAACTCAAGACAGTCCTTCGTTTTTAGAATATGCTATTGATAATGAATGCGGAACCCAAAGGGTCGCACTCCATGAAATATTCTACAAAGTCGTATGGTTTAATATAACTGAATCCAAGGAAAATAATAAGATTAAAAAATATGATAATAGAGGAAACTTAGTTAGCCAGTTAACCATACCTGATGGTTATTACGGGTTTTGCTCGCTAAAAGAAGCAATGAGTAACTTCGACATTACTCTCAAACTTAACAATGCAAATTTGAAAATAATGTTAGCATTCAAACCTGAAGAAGAAGTAGGTTACTATTTTGATGGAGAGCTAGCTAAAATGTTAGGCTTTGCAACTGACAATCGAGGCATTCATAGTTTTAGAGTTACATCAGACAAAACTACTTATGAGGGAGAATATCCGCTCGATCTTGCATTACATTCATTACTCTATGTTCATTTGGACGAGCTGAGCACTGATGAAAACTTATATGATGGAAGGCCCTCAACTGTTTTAAGAGCTCTTCCATCAGGGAAAGCTGCATATTGCGATTATGAAATTATACAATTCCCTAATTTACAGTTTAAAAGATTAGCTTGTGGGAGGGTCAGATCATTTAATATAAAGATCACAGATAAAACAGGAAAAGTCGTAAAATGTGATAACCTGCACATTGTTTTAGAAATAAAATAATACGTTGTTTTAAAAAATGTCACGTGGACCAGAAGAATCGGGAGTTACATTAGCGCCTGAGAGGTGTGTAACTTTAGAATTAAAAGACCTTGCAGACGTTGAGGACTTTGAACAAAACGGTGAGATAGGCACTTTATATGGTTTTGAGTACACTAAAGATGGTTATTATAAGCGCAAAGAGGTTGACGACAACAAAAGGTTTCCTAAACTAGAACAACTACGCAATGTAGAAGCAAATAATGCGGGTCAGTATGAATATAAAATAGTTCGAAAAACTGACAACAAATGGCACTTAGAACCATATTTAGAATGGGACATAAAATTTGAATTCTTAAGCCCATTTACATTTTTTGACCGTCAAAAAAGTTTCAGAAAAGCATTAAACTCTGGCCCTTTACATGTAAGTCTTATGCCAGAGGACAACAGTCGGAAAGAGATCGAAATAAAGCCGTTTGGGGACAAACAGTACATCCTCCACAGAAGAGAATCGGTTTTAAAGAAAGCTTCTACAAAATTACAGTTCATTCCACGCACAAAATTAGGAGACACGTTCACAATGATATTTAAAATTTCTGTCTTAAAAGATGAGGCAAGAAATGGAGCTCTGGGCGTCAGTGACAATCTTATGAAAGGAATTCTTATTAGCTGGCAAAACTTAGACGTTGACAAACTTAAAGTTACTGTCGTCGTTCTTTACAATGGCGAGGATATTAAGGTCATAACAACAAGCAACAAAATTGATATTAGTCTAAATAGAAACGATCTTACAGAACTCAACTGGATTAATCTTACACATTTGGGCCTTATAGGGTTTTATTATACTGAACAAGTTTTGACAGAGAGTATGATAACAACACTAACTGGTGTAAATTAAATTCTGTTATAAAACTATGGTGTCAATGCCGATGTTAAACTTTATGACAAAAACCCCTCATTGTTCATTGATTTGTGGACAGACTGGCTGTGGAAAAACAATATTTGTCCTCGACCTATTACAAACAGTTTATCGTTATAATTTTGATCATATAGTAATTTTCTGTCCAACATTAAAGTGGAACAAAGCATATCACGACAGAAGGTTTATATGGACAGATGATGAAATCTATTTAGTTGATCCTAGCAATAAACTGAGTGAGTGTTTAGAACACTTTTATAGACAGTTTGAAGGAACTCAGACATTATTTATTATAGATGATTGTTCAGCAGAAAAGGATATAGTCAAAAAAAGAAACGCTTTGTCAAAACTGGCTTTCAGTGGAAGACATGCTAGGATAAGTGTGTGGATTTTATGTCAAAAATATAACTCAGTTTTAAAAGACTTTAGAGAGCAATTAAAGACTGTAGTTTTATTCCACATGAAAGACAGAGACGCATTTGATGAATGTATGCGTGAAAATGATGTTATTGAAAACGATCAAGAAAAACAAAGGATTAAGCAAAAACTTAAGTCTCAAAAGTTTAGTAAATTAGTATTAAAAACAGATAATCCTACACATTATGTATGTTTGTAAAGTGTTTACTATTAGAGAACTAGTAAACAGGCATTCTGGGTAAGCCGGCGGAGCAACAGCGAAACCGGCTTCAGCCGGTTGGAGCTGGCGGAGGTGGGTGAGCCAGAATGCCTGTTTACTAGTTCTCTCGGCCACATAAGATTTTTACATTGTTGCAAAGAAACCAGTAGGACATTCGGATGAAGTGTTCGCAAGTTTAACCATTTCTCGTGCAGGCCTACGTGAAACATTTTTGTGGACCATTCCTTTCATTTTCATCTTTTTAATTCCTTTCCTTTTCAGTTTTTTTTGTCTGTCAGGAGATAAGTAACGTATCTGGAGCTGGATCCAGTGCATTGCCGGAGCCAGTAAAGGCTAGCGTCGCACACGGAACCGGCAGAACGCGCTTTGGGAGATTTGGAATAAAGACAAAGACTACGTACATCATTGTCTTATGTTGTTTTGGAGAGTGCAACTGGCCTCCAATAGGAGACTGGGTAAAAACGAGGCTGTGCACGGTGTGCAGGGATTGATGAGATCCGCCTGGTGCTGATAAGGTGCTCCGGGGACACTTCTTGTCATGCGTCTCGGTTAGTTTGATTCTATTTCATCACAGGTCTAACGAAGAATGAATGATGCTATTAAAGGCTGTAAACTCTCTGGAGTTGTTGACAGCTCGTCTCTCTCTGATGCTATCACTGCCGAAGCTCGTGAACTTCGTTCGGTGGGTCTTTCTCTGGCCGGTGGCTGTCAGTCCTAAGAGGGCGGTGCTGGGTCAGACCTTCAGCCATTTTGTGCAGTTTGGATACATAGTGTGTGTGTGTGTGTGTGTGTGTGTGTGTGTGTGTGTGTGTGTGTGAGAGAGAGAGAGAGAGAGAGAGAGAGAGAGAGAGAGAGAGAGAGAGAGAGATTGTGTGTGTGTGTGTGTGTGTGTGTGTGTGTGTGTGTGTGTGTGATAGAGAGAGAGAGAGAGAGAGAGAGAGAGAGAGAGAGAGAGAGAGAGAGAGAGTGTGTGTAGCACTTGTTTACATTTATCATTGCGTTTTAGCGTATGTGTTCTGTTTGTGTCTTATGGATACAAACCTCCATCCCTGTCTCTGCGTGTCCAGATTTTTTTCCTTTCAGACGAAAACTGTCTGTCTGTCTCTCTCTCTCGCTTTGTATTTCCCTATTCCGATATGAAAGAGGAACTTTAATAGTTAAAAATAGTATCTCACCTTCTATCCGCTTTACACCAGTAATTTACCTTTTTCACCAGTGTCTCTGTTGCTTTTACAATAGCTACTCCCATGTCAGATGCAGAGACCAAGACAACTAGGGAGCATTGGACTCAAGCACAGGGCTACATGACTTCCATGTTTATTCATTAACTTTAGTACGAGAGAAAGGCCAAGGCCAAGTCTTTACTCTTGACTCGTCTCTAGGCTACAGTGAGGAGCTATCTATCCTCTGTACTGAACTAGGTCTGTCTGTCAATCTGCCAGGACGTCAGACAACTGTCTGTCTGCGCTTTGTCATCCCGGGCTGTCTCCTATGTCATTCCGCACTGTCTCCTATGTCATTTCCGCGATGTCTCTCAATTGACCCAGTGGAGTGTGGGGGTAAATGGGTGCCATCATTTGACTGGGTCGTGGACTACACCAACCAACGCTGGCAGAATAATAGTCTGTGAGGGAGGCTGGCTGTTGGTCTGGTCTGTGTCTGTCGTGAAGTGTGTGTCATTACCGACTGGGGTCTTGGACTACACCTGTTTCCGCTTCAGTGTCATTACAGCCCCGCCGAGTGCTCCGGGCCCTTTTAGGGCTGTCACTACGTAAAGTAAATGAAAGAAAGAAGCAGCAAAAATAGCGGCGATCTCTAATTTTTACGCCGAATAATAACATGACAGTTAAATGATTGGCATTATTAAAGCGGGTAAGATTTTTTAGGGCGACAGCCATTTCGCTTGACACGTGATCAGTAATTAGCAAAAATGAGTAAAAAGAAACCCTACGCATATCAGTAAAAAAAACAAAAAAACTTAAGATTATTATTCCAGCTGCACATCTCCCATCGCTGATTCTCTTCTTGCTGGCTGTCCGAAAGATATCTTTCATCAGTTACAGCAAATACAGAATGATGCTGCCAGACCAATTTTGACCATGTTCTAAGTCCAGTTATGCTGCTCCTCTCCTTCATTTTCTTCACTGGCATCCTGTGAGAAAAAAACAACAACAAAAGACGAATTGATTATAGACTGTCTGCTCAGTTTCAAGCCTCTGAACTGTCAAACCCTGTCATATCTTTCTGATCTTCTCTAGCCGTACACTCCTGCTCAGCCGTTGCGTTCCTGTTCTGATACTCATCTTCCTCGGACCCCACGTTTCCACACCAAGACCTTGGGTAGAGCGTTCTTTCTGTCTTCAAGCTTCCTCTGCCTGGAACAAACTTCTTTCCTCTCTCCGCACCTCTGGTTCTCTCTCATCTCTCTTCCAGTCATCTCTCAAGACTGCACTTTTCACTCACGTGTGTGCGTGTGTCTGCGTTCGAAGTCCCAACGTTCGTAGGTATGGTTGCATGCGCACGCGCATTTGTGTGTGTGTGTGTGTGTGTGTGTGTGTGTGTGTGTGTGTGTGTGTGTGTGTGTGACATTGACTTTGTAAGCGCATAGAGCTGTGTATAGATTGGAATATTAATTATTTACTATTATTATTATTATTATTGATATCATTGTTATTATTATCATTATCGTGATTGTATTAAAAGGAATCACTGCAATATGGACAGCAAGGGCCTATTCCACTGTTACACTGTCATGACTAAGTCGCCAGATGAGAAAACAAAGAAAGAAAGAAAGAAAGAAATACACCTTAGGATGCTGTGAAATGAAGCAAGAGAAAAAAAAGTAAGGATTTTAAGAATAAAAATAGGTGAATGGCCAGTTGCAAAGTGACCGACATAATAGAAAAAATCAATAGCATACAATTTCCACAAGACAGCATTACAATTTATGTGAAAGGCCACTCCCCCCCCCCCCCCCCCCCCCCCCCCCCCCTTCTCCTGTATCCCAGCGGGTTGAAAACAAACTGTATACCTCCTATCAGAATAGGTGAATGGGCCACTGACACAGGCGGACAAAATTGCTGCCAATAGTTTATCAAACCCCCACCCCCCCACCCACCTCCCCCCCCACCCCCACCCCACCCCCAAAAAAAACACACACCAAACCTAGAATAAAAGAGAAGAAAAGAGGGAAATGACTGGCATAGACTTTTCAGAAAACGGGGGACAATTTACAGGGAAGTAGCCCCCCGTTCCCACTCCACTTCCCTAACTGTGCATACTCACGGAGATGGGCGGGGGTTGGGTGGACTACGTTTTTCAATGCCGACAGAATAATGAATAGGATGCTGTTAGTTGTTCTGGCTGTGTGTGGTAAATTTTTTGCAGTAGGGAGTTGCTCACTAAACACACGCATACACACGCACTCACGAACACACACACACACACGCGCGCGCGCGCGCGCGCGCGGCGCGCGCGCACAGAGAGAGAGAGAGAGAGAGAGAGAGAGAGAGAGAGAGAGAGCATCACACAACGAAAATGGCAAAGAGCTAGAAGCGCTGTCTTATTCATGGGCATTGGCATCAACATTGGCATCAATAGCAATACGAACATCATTATATCTATTAACCTACCAGGTGTTGAGGGCGGGAGAGGGAGGAAGGGATCGAAGTGTCAATCACGTCTTTCATGAGGGATGATGATGATGATGATGATGATGCATTTTTTCTTATAGGTCTGGAGTGGCCAGTAGGTTGTTGATCGGAAAGGGGGGGGGGGGGGGGGGGAGGGGGACGAGGGTAGGGGTAGGTGGACTGCAGTTAAGCGCATTGTCCTTGTAAATGAAGTATATCCATCATCAATACATTGTTAAGAGGGCCAAAATACAAGTAAAGACACAAGACAAAGTGTAAAGTAACGCACGTTGTATGCACAACACAAAACAGACAAGTAAATTTTGACAGATGTGTCTTCTTCAGGCGTTACGAACAGTAAACGAAAATGCATAAAACAGAACTCCCCAGATAACAGTCAGCATGAGAAGGATTCTCATGGTAAGGATGATGGTATTTTGACCTGTGACGCATTTACTCGACTCTCTGTATTATATGCTTAAACTCAGGCCGTATCATATTGTTCTGTTTTATTTTCTTTTCATTGTCTGACGCAGGACGTCACTATCAGTTGTGATACATTCCGCCGGTTTGACGTGCACTGCACATGACTTGTGACGTTATTTTCTGTAACATTCATTGCTTTAAAGGTGCTGTGCTCCCAAGTACCCAAGTATTTCTTTTCTGTATTGAATTTGTAATATACAATTCAATTTGAATTGTTCTCGAATGACTCAGCAGTCGTTATCGCTGTACTGCATTGCACAGTCTAGTCCAACATGACTTTCCAGGACACCCCAAGGGATAGAGTACCATGAAGAATGTGTCAGGAACCATACATTTTATGATAAAACCACGTGTCTTACTCTTCTTTTGAAGGCCGACGATCAATCTTTTTGTAGATAAAACCACGTGTCTTACTCTTCTTTTGAAGGCCGACGATCCATCTTTTTGTGGATAAAACCACGTGTCTTACTCTTCTTTTGAAGGCCGACGATCCATCTTTTTGTGGATAAAACCACGTGTCTTATTCTTCTTTTGAAGGCCGACGATCAATCTTTTTGTGGATAAAACCACGTGTCTTACTCTTCTTTTGAAGGCCGACGATCCATCTTGTTGTTGATCATTCCGGCACCCAACTGAAAAAAGAAGGGGTTCGCTGTTATTCTGAAACACGTGAGGATGTGTCAACTCCTGGTTTTTCGTTGTCAGTT
>CM065716.1:27020511-27025511 GCA_033310375.1 Conus canariensis | reverse complement strand
CAGTAAAAACCGCGTAACAATAAGATGCCGAGTTGCTGGAAGGACACGCTTGCAAGGCTGTTTCGGTGTGGTTCTCTCCTACAGACATTATGTTATTCCCGAGGAAAACCAGCTGATTACGAATAGCTACACCTGGCGCTTTCCGACACGGACAATGAAGGAAATGGAAATGGAATAGAATTTGATTTATTTTCTAACGATGGTGGAAGAGGAGGAGGCGTTGTTTATATGAGTAGCGTTTTGGGAGATGACCTACGAACAAAACAAAACAACAAACCTGCTACCCCTGCACCGCCGCCTGCGGTACAACTAGTTAAAAATAGCCGACGGTCCCGTAGAAAGAACAGAGATTGTTCAAACTCTGAATAAACGTACTTTGGATCGATTGTACAAGTTGTTAGGAGAAGATGAAAAGACAGAAGCTATGAAGACGGCTCTAAACGAAATCGTCCAAGCCGAAAGTTAGAAGCTGTTGTGTCTTCCTTGCGACCAGAATTACACCGAACCGTGGAACACCGTTTTAAGAACGAGGCGAAAGTACGAGAAGCGCTTCTAGCAACTGACATGCTTCAACACACTAACGCTTTTATGGAAAATATAACACGTAAAAGAATTGAAAAACAAACAGTAACGGAGGCGGTGGAAGAAGAAGAAGAAGAATTCTCGGGTTATATAGAAAACGATGGTGATAAAAAAGGAAAGAAAAAAGAAAGGGAAGAAAAACAAAGGTTTTTTTTTTTTAGCTTAAACGGAAAAAAACTTTTTTTTATGTCTACTGTGCTGCCGAACGCCTGCTTTCCTGCCTCATAGTTGTGACTGTTAATAGTTTTGCTTTTATATGTTGTTCTGGTCTATTTGATGTGGATCTTATTAAGATTTGTATTAAATCTTGAAGTTTTCACTTTGTTTTGGCATCTCTGTATATGTATGTCACAGACACACACGCACGCACGCACGCACGCACGTACACACACAGCACGCACACACTACACACACACACACACACACACACACACACACACACACACACACACATACACACACACCCATCGCGCCTCTGCGCCATATCCGCTCGGTTTCCGGCAGACTCGGTCCTTGTGTGGTGTGATCAGTTAAGACAATTGACCCATCACACCGACGAAGAGAGAGAGAGAGAGAGAGAGAGAGAGAGAGAGAGAGAGAGAGAGAGAGAGAGAGAGAGAGACTTGACACTTTGATGGTTTACTGTCATTAGCTATAAAACCCTTGCGACAGGGGGTACAGAAATGAAATGCTTGCAACGGCAAAGTAATTGAAGACAACATGCAGTAACACTAATTTTAACACACACACACACACACACGCACGCACGCACGCACGCACACACGCACGCACGCACGCACGCACGCACGCACGCACGCACCACCACACACACACACACACACACACACACACACACACATACACACACACACACACACAGCGCGCGCGCGCGCCGCTAACGCGAAAAGACACTCACTCACATACATACACGCTCATATACGCGCATGTAGAACGTACAATAAATCTACATCAACCATCCAAATATAACATTATGCAATCTATTTGTATTGCCTATCAAGTTAAATACTCCTTAAAGTACCTCAACTGATAAACACATTATAGATATTAGACCGTTTCACGCACTCACTCATTAGGCATTTTCTTTTTCCGCATCGACCCTGCTTCTGAAATATATTTTGTAAGCTGAACATATATTTTGTAAGCGTTACAATGTTAGTGACACTGTCAGACGTTAAGATTTCGATTATATCCTTCCCCTCCGCTTCTTTGGACTTGAACAATACAATGTTATTTTTTCTCAGTTCATCGTAGCACGACACACACGTCAGACACCGGGGGAGTAAAGGAGACACTTGAAGTGAACCACATTTTGGTTGCGTTTAGACCCAAGGTTCTCCATCTGAACCTGGCGAGGCCAACCCTGTGCCATCTGTAACAACTGAAATATATATTTCTGTTTCAAATGCTGACTTAAAGGAAAAGAACCAGTTATATTTATCATTACTTTCCATTTTTCCATGCCAGTTTTGCATGTAGGATGCTATTAATCTATCTTTGAATTTAGACACAAAACCATATTCGCATCCTACTCCCTGGCATATCCAAACAATTCCAAATCCATGTTCTGTTAACGTTTTGTTGATTTGAGATACCCAGTTTAGTTAACCCTGAGAGAGAGAGAGGAGAGAGAGAGAGAGAGAGAGAGAGAGAGAGAGAGAGAGAGAGAGAGAAAAGAAGAAGAAGAAGAAGAATATGTAAAGTTCTTGCTTGTATGTGTCTGGATCTTGTGTGACCTTGATCTTGTTGACTTTGTTTGGCATTGTATATGTCTCACTCACACACACGCACACGGAGGAGGGAGAAGTTCTTGCTTGTATGTTTGTTTGGCATTGTATCTCTCTCTTCTCACACACACACACACACACACACACACACACACACACACACACACACACACACACACACACACACACACACACTACACAAGGAGGAGAGACAGAGAGAAGAACACCACACACACACACACACACACACACACACACACACACACACACGCGCGCGCGCGCTCGCACGACAGAGAGCAAGAGAGAGGGGAAAAAGAAAAACAGACACTTGTAAAGTATGGTTCTGAATTTTTTTTGTCTCCCTTTGTCTTACCAAGCAATAACATGCATAACATTAAAAAAAAAAACTACTGCATGGGCTGTCTGGACGTTAAGAACGGTGGGGAGGGGAAGAAGGGGGGGGGGGGGGGGGCGTTTAGAAGCGGACATCACTATATTCACAAAAGGCCTTGTACTTTTTTGCGTTTTGTTTTACAGTCAAGAGGTCTGTCTAAAGTTGTTAATTCTGGGGGTCCGCCACTGTTTTTTTTTTTCTCTGGATGGACCACTACACTCCGAAGAGGTAGCTCTTCAGGTAGTCTGTTACGGTCTTGGGCGCGGGCAGAAGGTTTTTGGGGTCCCGCAGGTTCTGGTTGATGCAGACTCGGGCCAGGTGGCTCAGGATTATAGGCGAGTGGCCGCCGGGGGTGGTGATCAGGTTCAGGAACCCGACCACCTTCGCGGGTACGGGCAGAAGGTCTCTGGGGTCCCGCAGGTTCTGGTTGATGCAGACTCGGGCCAGGTGGCTCAGGGTTGGAGGCGAGTGGCCGCCGGGTCAGGTTCATGGCCATCTTCGTGGGTCTGGCGCTTCCCTGCCAATGTAAGTTCCCCCCTCGATGCTCCCGGCACTCCATCGCGTGGTAGTCCAGCAGGTCCAGAAAGGTTTTGAATCTGCAAAAAGCGAGGCACGGGCGAAGGTAAGATGGGAGGGGGAAAGGGGGGGGGGGGTTGTCCCAGAACGGGCAGAGGTTAAGGATAAGACATCACCAATAAGAAGATAAATCCACACACACACACACACACACACACACACACACACACACACACACACACACACACACAGAAACTGGGATTAAAACTATTCCGCACCAGAAAGGTACCCTCCGGAGCGTCCCGCAGCATGCCCTGGGCACCATAGGGGCTTAGGTCCGGATAGTAGATGCATCCTTCCTGCAGTTCGCGCATGGAGCGCCCCAGTGCAGTCTGTGCAGATCCGTGCCTCAACCTAGCAGGCGTAGAGAGAGAGGGGAGAGAGAGAGAGAGAGAGAGAGAGAGAGAGAGAGAGAGAGAGAGAGAGGTAAACTGCGCTTCATGCTGCCATCGCAGTCCAGTTGGAGGAAGCCCTGCTGATTTTGGATGCGAATGCAGCGGGATCCCCTGCTCGTCTTCATCGTGAGGGAGAACGGGTACATAGAGTGAGTACTATTCCGCACCAGAAACGTGCCCTCCGGAGCGTTCCGCAGCATCGTCCGGGCTCCGTCGGAGTCTAGGTCCAGATACTAGAAACATCCTTTCTGCAGTCTGGAGCGATCATTCGCTATGGCTCCTCCAAGTAGGGGCGCAGTTACGGGTGGTGTTGGGGACACGCTACCTGGGGAGGTTCCAAAGGTTGTCCTTGTGGGGAACGGTGTATACTGGTTCCCCCGCCCGGTACGGCTTGTAGACTTCCTCCTCCTCTGATACAAAGTTATCTCCCAGTGGGCAATGGTTTCCCACCACTAGTAACGTCCCGCTTCGCTTGGCTTTGCCCCCTTTGTGCATGCCTCAGCCACACACACACACACACACACAACACACACACACACGCACGCACGCACGCACGCACGCACGCACGCACGCACGCACGCACGCACGCACGCACGCACGCACGCACGCACGCACGCACGCACGCACGCACGCACGCACGCACGCACGCACGCACGCACGCACGCACGCACGCACGCACGCACGCACGACACACACACACACACAGCACAGAGAGAGAGAGAGAAGACAGAAGAGAGAGACAGAGACAGAGAGAGACAAAGACAGAGACAGAGAGAGACTGACCAAGGTATTTTCCACTTCAAGTTGACACATTCCAGTTGGGAGAAGCCCTGGTGCTGTTGACATCTGGCGGAAGCGGGTTTCCCCCAACCCACCTCGATTGTCATGAGCATAAGGCGGAGCGCATTCAACACGGACAGCTGTAAGAAGCCCTCGCGGTACTCAATGTCTATGAAGTTGAAGCCCCAGCTTGTCTTCACCGTGAGGGAGAACGGGTACATAGGCTCGGAACTATTCCGCCGGACCAGAAACGTACCCTCCGGAGCGTTCTGCAGCATCCTCCTGGCTGCGTCGGAGTCTAGGTCCGCACTAGTAGAAGCATCCTTCCTGCAGTCCGTAATCAACGTCGTGGTCGTCACTGAAGAAGTAGGAACCTCTCCAGTCAGGATGTTCCCAACCATGTCTACATGTCCCACTTGAAGACTGCATCCTCCTCTCTCTGGTGGTCTCCCATTGCGTTGGTTTTCACTCATACGCTCCACCCCCTTTGTGCGTGTCTCAGCGTCACACACTCACACACATACGAGA
>CM065716.1:27008011-27015511 GCA_033310375.1 Conus canariensis | reverse complement strand
GGAAAGGAGACCAAGGGAGGAAAAAAGAATGAAGGAAAAAAAGGGAAAAAAAAATGGAAAATGAATGTGTATTGGACGCCCCCCCCCCCTCCCCGACCACACGCACACACAGAAAGTGGGTTGGAATCTGGAACGAGGATAGAGTGTATACGCGATGAGTGTAGTGTGTGTGTGTGTGTGTGTGTGTGTGTGTGTGTGTGTGTGTGTGTGTGTGGGTGTGTGAGAGAGAGAGAGAGAGAGGGCTGAAGGATGGGGGAGGGGATAATTGAATTTTGTGCCTGTGTGCTAATTTTCGGCTTTACACGTGGACATGTATTCTTGATGCAAATGTCTAGCTTCATCGTGGCCGTGCATGCGTCTTTCCGCATCGAACTCCGTCCGGAAAGGAGAAGACAAAGAAAACGGAAAAGAAAGCGAAAAAGCACATTTCTGAATGCGAGTCTTGCCCATACGCGAACATGACAGCGTGGGGAAAGACGACGGTAAAGCTGAATGCATAAGTGTTGAAAACTAAGAGAAATCCGATTTATATGTGCATGTGATTCTGAAGTTGCAAGTGAGTGTAGAATGTTTGCCTGATGTTGATCTACTTGAAGTTTCAGGAACAGAAAACGAGTATTTCTGTAACCAACAGACAGTGTTTTTATATGTGGACATGCCCACGTTCCTTGAATTAACCCATAGCTTGACTGTAAAGGTAAACTGCACCATAGATCACCATTTGCAACGGAGTTGACTATGACGAAGGAGCATGAATGACTTATCTATGATATTATCCATGAGATGGTCAAGACTGAATAAAAAGCGGCTGTTTCGCCATGGTTTTTTGGGGGGCTGAAACTGTTAGGGAGAAATGGGTATGTCTACTGGGAGGAAAACCCGACTCACTCACTGACAAGTTTGAAATGCTAACTGGAAGCAAACGATTGGAGACTAAAATATTACATTATACGGACAAAACAGGTTCTATGTATACACATAGAACATGTCTTTCACTCATATATTTGTGTAGAAAAAAACATCACAATGATAGATGGCGTAGCCTTGTTCAGTTGTTCATGATTCGATTGTTAAGCATTTATTTCTTTGCATACGGAGAATGTCAAGAAGCAGCAGAACTTTTTAAATTGCTTAAACTGATTACCAAGGTTATCTGCAGGATGTAGGTGACGAGTCAAGGAGTCTGCAGTTTCATTTTATTTTATGTTATTTTTTGTTTATTTATTTTTTTCGAAAACAACACGTTTCGTTGTTTGGTAGTTTGATATGGCAAGAGCAGTGCTGAGACTTCTTCAGCTTTAAAATCTATTGATGAAGTTAGCGTCATTGTTCTCAGATTTGTTTGTGTAAGTGATTGTCAAGAGCTGTGTGCGTGTGCGTGCGTGCGTGCGTGCGTGCGTGCGTGCGTGCGTGAGTGTGTGTGTGTGTGTGTGTGTGTGTGTGTGTGTGTGTGTGTGTGTGTGTGTGTGTGTGCTGACCAGGACGAGGAAGATCTGTTCATGGTAGTGGACCTTTTCCTTGGGGGTGACCTGCGCTACCACATGCAGCAAGAGCTGACCTTCAAGGAAGACTGCGTCAAATTCTACCTCTGTGAGCTGGCCCTCGTCCTCGACTATCTCAGGAGCCAGAGAATCATACACAGGTAATTAACAACCACAGAATTATGCCCAAGTCATTAATAGACAACCACATATTCAGACAAGGCAGAAGATAGCTAGATGATATTATCCGGGCGTGAAATAACTCATCACACACAGGTAATAAATAGGTATAGAATTATACACAGGCAATGAGCGCAAAATTATACGAGGTAATCAATAGCCAGAGAATATTGCCCATGTAATCAACAGCTGAAGAATTATACGCAGAGTATTCATATGTACAGAATTATACACATATAACGGAATGGAGAATTACCCATAGGTAACAAATAGTAAGAGAATTATACGCATGAAATAAAATAAGAGAAAAGTGTATAATGGTAATGAACAACTACACAGTTATACCCAGATTATAAATAGAGAATTATACACAGGTTATAGATAATTGCATATAAGTTATAAATAGCTAGAAAATTACGCACAGGCTGTAGGTAACTAAAGAGATATAGAGTGGTAATGAAAAGCTTATGCTGGAGGATTGTATGCCAGGTAATAGAAAACTGGAAAAGTATACATATGTAACAAATAGCTGAAGATTTATAGCATGTGGTAAATAACTAGAGAATGTAATAAATGAATGTAGAATTATACAGAGGCTGAATAAATGGCTGAGTAATTGTACAGGGATAAGAAATATTTGGAAAATCATACACAGGTGATAGATGGCTAGAGAATGTTGCATGCAATATTATGTAGTGGGTCATGAATAGTTACAGATAACTAAATAATGATATGTGCAATAAACAGAGAATGATTCACAGGTAATGAACAACTAGAGAATTGTAAACAGGTAAAATACATTTAAATAGTTCCATACAGGTAACAAAGAATTAAGTGATAAACGACCGGATAACATTACACAGATAATGAAAAAAGTACTGGTTTGTATGCCTTTTGATTTTGAGCGTGGCATTTCAGTGTACATAGAGACAGGATGATCTGATGTCTGGCAGCAACAAGAAACCCATACCTGCCCACAGCTTCCACCGTGTTGTGTTCTGATCACTCAAGAACAAATTACGAAAAAAAAAAAAAATCAGAATTCTTGAATTTGAGGAAAAAGGCCTTTGTTTGAGCGCTTTGAACGTAGAGAAAACATTCCTTCGGATACCTGCCAACCATCATGTATGTGTTAGGACATAAATATGGTGCAACAAGGTATTACTGTCGGACGATTTGTAATTTTATATAATTTGTTGTGGAGGCATGTTTAATTACTGCTGACCCAGCAATTTCTGACTTGCACCCGTGCCAAGGGAAGCATCAAGAAGGACATAATCTCTTTTGTCCTTCAAAAGCTTTGTGAAACAGCTAAGCCTCATTGTTTTCAGTACGTGCTATTTAATAAAAGCACACAATATATCGCTTTATGAATGTTGACCTTTGTACAAAGTGAAAGTTGGGAACAGTTCAATTATATTACTATGATAGGTTGAACGGACATCCAGGAAAGGCTCCCCAGAAATTCGTAGGGATAGGTCATTCCATATTGTTTGACCGAGTGTCTGATTAAGTTCTGGCTTTTCAAACAGAATTCTGCCAGACAGAACAGGAGAAAGAAATCTCAACTATTTTAAACTTGGTTGTATGTCAACACAAATGATCATTTTTATTAGACTGGAAAAATCTGTATCATTCACCTCAAATCATGACGATATCCTTCCACGATTACAGGTTGTGTTATGACATAGACATTGCGAACATCAACTATAAAGAATGGGATATAAAGTTTCTGATTCACTATGGGTTGAATTCACGGTTTCTGCACGCGCATAAGATCGATGATTTCAAACTGTAATGGTTTATCTAAAAATACCACATATATGTTTATGTGCATGCGAAATTTTGAAGGAGGCATGGATGGCTAACAAAACTGTAAGGAAGTTAGGTGACTGCGGGCGGAAATTGAAACAAAATTTAAGGCAATTTAAAGTAAATCCGCCTGTTAACAGGGACAGACAAATTACAAGACAAAACTCGACGCGTTTCAATCTCTTTGGTCTTCATCCATAGCGTAGTGGCCATTTTGCGCCAAATTTGAAAAGAGAAGTGATCGCTCCTTCTTCGTTTTCATTGCCCTGAATGTTGTTTATCTTGCCTGAAGAAACCTAAGAGATCGAAAAGCGTCGTGTTTTGTCTTGTAATTTGCTTGTCCCTGTTAACTGGCGGATTTACTTTCAATTCCTCTTAAAAAAATTAACAAAGCTGTAGTTTTTGTGTGCCAGTGCCTGCGAAGATGGCACTTATCACAAGTTTTGGAATACCATTGTGTGGTGATATGTCATCTTGGGCGTACATGTTTAATGAAATAGATGTATATGAATGCAAAAAAAAAATCATTTGACAAATTATTAGATTTTTGAGCTACTTGAACATGATGACTAAGGACACCGTCTTGTACCAGACAGTAAAGCATTGCTCATTGCAATTAATGCAGGGAACAGACTTTCACAAGACAGTAAAGCATTGCTCATTGCAATTAATGCAGGGAACAGACTCACAAGACAGTAAAGCATTGCTCATTGCAATTAATGCAGGGAACAGACTTTCACAAGACAGTAAAGCATTGCTCATTGCAATTAATGCAGGGAACAGACTTTCACAAGACAGTAAAGCATTGCTCATTGCAATTAATGCAGGGAACAGACTTTCACAAGACATAAAGCATTGCTCATTGCAATTAGTGCAGGGAACAGACTTTCACAGAGAAACAGTATTAAAGCATTGACTACATGTCTGCAATTAATGCAGGGAACAGACTTTCACAAGACAGTAAAGCATCTTGCTATCAATTAGCAACATTAATATGCAGGGAACAGACTTGCACAATCAGACAGTAAAGCATTGCTCATTGCAATTAATGCAGGGAACAGACTTCACAGACAGTAAAGCATGTCTCATTGCAATTAATGCGAAGTTGCAGTAAGCAGTCATCTCGCCAAGGCGTAAGCATTGCTCATTGAATAAGCAGAATAAAACTATGCAGGACGACTGCCACAATAGTGAGTCTGGAACCTAAATTGAATACGTAATCGCAGAATGAGTTCCTAAGTGGTCAATACAAATTAAATCAGCAGATATCTTGCAGTTGCTACGATATTGTTTGCCATTAAATACTTATTTAATAAATATTGTCTTGTCCGTACTAACTCAGTAGTGTTTAAATAATGAACTGTAGTTAGTGAATATTTCTGTTTCTGTGGAGATTGTCTTTTGTATTCGTTTTTTTTTGCTGTCAGATATAGTGTCGTATTAAGTGTGTCAGCCCACATTTTTATGACATCCAATCAGTTCTGTCTGTCTTTCTCTCTGTTTATCTGTCTGCCTGCCTGCCTGTCTGTCTGTCGGTCTGTCTGTCTCTCACCCCAAACTCTCTCTCTCTCTCTCTCTCTTCTCTTTCAAGATGGGATTTAAACAGTATGATCAAGTAGAAAGAGTTCTTCATTTTGCTTGTAAGAAATACCTTCACGTCCCAATTAAAACGACACATGGTATCCTTAATGATGGGCTCGGTCGCTATCCGTTACACATTAATACCGCCGTAAAAGTAATAAGGTACTGAGTCCGACTTTTAAGACAGCCAGAAAATATGTATTAAAAAGTGGCATATGAAAAACTCTCATTTCGCAAAAAAAAAAAAAAAAAAAAAAAGAAGAAAAATAAAAGGAAATATTAAGACTAGGGTGTCACACGTTAAGGCAGTCTTATGTGATAGCGGATATGAACAAGCATGTGTATTTGGATGTTGCAGAGAGATTTTTGTTTATTTAAATTGCGTGAACTTCTGTCATCGTTGGAGAAATGACGTCGGCGAAAATCAAAAGTTGGTTTTCAAACATATTTTGTCGGCAAAACATTGTATCACACAAGCATATTGAAACTGGGGTGTTACCAACTAAATGAGCACCGTTACTGCTTCAGTATGACAGAGGAAAACCATTGTATGCCCAGTATGTAAAACGAAATCAGAATCAGAAAGTCTTTATTTGATTATCAAGGTTATGATATTCAATGGAAAAACAAACCCTTACACTGTTTACTGCTTCAAAACTGTGATGGTGATTCACGCGGAAATTTCCAAAACAACTTAACAAGGGCTCAGCAGATCATTTGGTTAATTTGTCTTTTGCATTCAACAACAGATAAATGGGAATTGTACTAAACGGAGACTCCCGTAGAGGGTAGATCAAACGGTATTTTTGAAGCACTTCTGTTTATGACAAAAGAATTAACATATGAAATATATGAAATTTTCCTTTCTTTTTTGCAATTTGGCTCATGTGTTTGCATCCGAGCATGTTCGATTACAAGTGCGGGGGATAAGAAATCAATGTTATATGAAATAATGGGGGTGCGCGCCCAAGGCACGCGCGTGCATGTGTGTGTGTGTGTGTGTGTGTGTGTGTGTGTGTGTGTGTGTGTGTGTGTGTGTGTGTGAAGGTTTGATGTTTATGAGTTTGAGTGAGAGGCGGGTGAAGCTAGGGGGTGGATGGGGAGGGGGCTGGGGAGGGGGGGGGGCAGGGCAGAGGGAGGTTGTAGTAGAAAGGGCGACGAGAGAGAAGGGAGGCCGGGAAAGGTGCTGGACTGCATGTGTCACTGTGAATGTCAAGACAGGGGCTGTTAGTTTTTGTCATGATAATCTTTCAGACTTGAGAGCTCCTCTCTCTCTCTCTCTCTCTCTCTCTCTCTCTCTCTCTCTCTCTCTCTCTCTCTCTCTCTCTCTCTGAATGTCAAGACAGGGGCTGTTATTTTTTTGTCATGATAATCTTTCAGACTTCAGAGCTCTCTCTCTCTCTCTCTCTCTCTCTCTCTCTCTCCTCTCTCTCTCTTCTCAGTATGGAGATTTAAACAATATGATCAGATAGAAAGGGTTTTTCATTTCGTTTGAAGAAATACCTTAACGTCCCAATTAAAAGGATAAATGATACCGTTTATGATGAACTCGATTGATATCCACTACACAGAAACACCACCGTAAACGTAATGAAATACTGGGTCTGAGCTGTGAGACAACCAGAAAATGTGTGTTAAGAGAGGGCGTATGAAATGCTTCTCTCATCGCGTAAAAAATTTATGAAGAGTAGGGTGTCACACGTTAAGGCAATCTTATGTGATGGCGGTTTTGAACAAGTATGGCTCTTTGGCTGTGACAGAGAAAGAGATTTTCTTTTTTTTTCTTTAGTCCTTTCTGTCACCGTCAGAACCATCACATCGGCATGAACCAAAAGTTAAATCCTTACCAGGTTTTTAAACATTTTTTTAAAACAAAGGAAACATATATCACAGAAGCATTTCGAAACCCTCATGCGCAGTTCGAGACGGCTGTTCACAAAGTAAATTGCACCGTTATTGCTTGAGTATAACAGAAGAAAATATATCTTGCCCAGAATATAACACAAAGCCGGAACCAGAAAGTTTTAGTTGATTGTCAAGGTTATCATGATACTCCAGATGAAAATGTTACCATGTTTACTCTGCTGCAAATCTGTTGGGGATTCACGTGCAAGGCTCCAAAACAGGGGCTCGACTGATCATTTAGTTCATTTGTCTAAATTCTTTGGATATGCTTTCAACAAAAGATCAGTGGCAATGATACCAAAACGCTGACTCCCATACAGAGTAGATCAAACGGTGTTTTTGAACCACTTCTGTTAATGGCAAAAGATTCGGTATATGAAATATCTAACATTTTTCTGTCTTTTTTTTCCAATTTGGTGCACGGGCGTGCATCCGAGTATGCTCGAATAAAAGTGCGGGGGATAAGAAATAAGTTGCGTGCGCGCACGTTTGTGTTTGTGAGAGAAGGTTGGATGTATGTGAGTGTGAGTGAGAGGGATAG
>CM065716.1:26995511-27000511 GCA_033310375.1 Conus canariensis | reverse complement strand
TCTTGGCTTTTGTGCCTGTGTGCGCGTGTATGTGTGGTTAATTTGTATGCGTGCGTGAATGATTGTTTCCACGTTTATGCACTTGAATTGTTTCTCCCCCCCCCCTTTCCTCCCTCCCCCCTCAACGTGTGTGGATGTACATTATTGATTTGTTGATTTAATCTAATTAAAAAGACACACACAAACACACACACAAAACAAGACAGAACCCGACACTTCTTGAACATGGTGTCAAGAAACTGGATCGTCCATCAACCCTACAAAAGCTCAGACATTTGGTCTGCACTCTCAACAAGAAGACAAGTACCCTCACCTGTTTCCTTCAGTGGAATACCAATTGAATCAACTAACAGCGTAGGCTATTTGGGTGTAGGCTTTGACAGAATGCTAACCTTTGGAAAGCATGTTGAGAATATTGTTCTTAAATGCAAAAAAGGCCTATCAGCCATGAAAGCAATGGCAGCTAAAGGCATTGAACAACGCCATCTCTACCGACTGTATCACGCATTTGTACTCAGTGTGATAGATTATGGATTAGGGCTTACAACACTGTCCAACAACAACCTTCTCAAATTAGAAAGAATTCAAAATGAAATAATGAGATCGATCCTGGGAACCACGAAGGACACACCAGTTGAAACTATGCGACACCTGCTTGACCTTCCTTCGATGCAGACCAGACACAAGCTGGAACAGGTGAAGGCTTATTTCAGAGCACTTGAAAATCCCCAAAACCCACTCCATGCGGCGGTCAAGGAAACAAAAGGCACTCGGCTAGGACGTGGAAAATCATGGATGGGACAGGCAGAAGACAGTATACAGCTTGTGTGCCAGTTAGCAGAACTCAAAGAAACCCAAGGAATGGGAGAAATATCCAGACCACTTGAAGCACCTCTACCAAATTGCCATCGCTCCAGATCTTGGAACACATTGTCGAGAATGGCCAGAAGGCAAAACCAACGCAGAAATTCAGATGCTGGTAGAAGACCTTTGCACAAAAGATGATATTGTAATATACACTCACGGTTCTGTCACCAAAGGTAAGTCAGGCTGGGGATACACAGTGAAGCAAAATGGCCGAACTATCCAGGAAGACAATGGTGCGCACAGTTTAACAACTTCAAGTCTAACAATGGAGGTAGAAGCAGTGACACAAGCACTCCATTGGCTTACATCCACAAGCCAGTTTCAAACTCAACAGGCCATGCTACTGACTGACTCCATGTACCTACTTCAGAAAGTGAAAAGTAGAATTGGAAGCCCTGCTTGGAATGAACTCATGCGCAGCCTTCCATTGGAAAGACTCACATGGATGTACTGCCTTGGACATGCTCGAGTTAAAGGAAACGAGAGAGCAGACACACTGGCTGGCAAGGCAACGATAAGAACTGGATTACAGTTTGGCCGATCTGATGTGATAAGAAATCTGAAGAATCACTTAAGCAAACAAGAGCAAAGCCACTATACCATACACCATCTTTCAGATCTGAACATCAAGAGAGGAAGTGGCCGCACATCCAGGCTTAAGGGAAGAGCAAGAAACATCACCAACCAAACAAACATTGGAATAATCTCAAGGCCAACACTGCGAAGACTTCTAGAGATTGGGACAAACTCATACTGGGCCGTTCCAATTCCAGACACAAAAGATGAAACACATGTGAACTGAGGTAAGACTTTGAATCTCTAAGGGTCCCCAGCGCACACTGTAGACGTGTGTGCGCTGGTGTGTGTTCATCAGTAGGGTGATGCCAGTGTGTTAATTAGAGAGTCCATGGACTTCATGAGTGTGCAAGCGTTGGTGTGTGAGTGTGTGTGAGAGAGAGTGAGTGAGTGTGTATGTGTGTGTGTATGCGTGTGTGTGTGTTTGTTCATCAGTGGGATGATGCCAGCGTGTTAATTAGAGGGTCCACGGACATGAGTGTGCAAGCGTTGGTGTGTGAGTATGTGTGTGAGAGAGTGAGTGAGTGTGTGAATGGGGTGTGTGTGTGTGTGTGTGTGTGGGTGGGTGTGGGTGTTTGTGCGTGGGGGTGTGTGTGAGGGGGAGGAGTTGTTGTTCTTATTGTTATGTGTATGTGTGTGCGCGATTTGCGCGTGCACATATGTGTTGCATTTGATGGTCTTGTTCTTGATCCTAAGTCATCTTCTGAACACTCACGCACGCAGTCACTACACACTCACACACCGCGCGCGCGCGCTCATGCACAGACACACGCGCGGACACACACACTACACACACACACACACAAACGTGTGGGCGTACGTTCGCTCGCTCCTACCCACACACATATACACATGCATGCATGTGCACGTCCACACCCACACACGTGCCCACATACATGCATACACATGAACGCATAAATGCACACACACGCACATGCGTACACGCCGACATACAAAGACACATACATATACACAAATATTTACACATATATATGCAGATACGTGTGCTCACACAAACCCACGAATTACACACACACACACACACACACACACACACACACACACACACACATGCACATGCACACACACACACGCATGCACACGCACTTCTGCACACGCACACACATGCGCACATACATGCAGGCGCCCGCGCACACACACGCACGCATACACATACAAACACGCGCTCGCGCGCGCGCGCACACACCACACACACACACATGCACGCACACAACACACACACAACGCGCAACACGCATGCGCGCACACATACACGCGCGCGCGCGCGCGCGCACACACACACACACACACACACACACACACACACACACACACACACACAAGCGCCCACGCGCACACATGGGCCCATGCCCACACATCAGACACACACGTGTACATCCACTACACACACATTAAAAAAAAATAATAAGATAAAAAGTAAATTAAAAAAAAAAAATGGTAGGTAGGCACTTAAGGTCTGACCAGCGCGTTGGGCTAATGTGTAGGTCAGACATCCGCTGAGTCGTTGCCACGAGACCCTCTTCTTCAAGTCTCTCATCTTAGTTGTTAATTCATTTATCCATCAGCTTAAAATCATGCGTAGTGTGGTCTCAAAACTTAGCGGATGTGGTGTAGCGTATATGGACTAGTTGCAAAGTGAGACGACTGCAGGCGGAAATCTAAACAAATCTGTTAGCGAACCGCCCAGAGAAACGTGGACAAACGAGTCACAAGACAAAACACAAAGCTAAGTGAATTTTCGTTATTTTATTCGTTTGTTTCTCACCTGAAGAAGACCTAAGAGGTCGAAACGCGTTGTGTTTTGTCTTGTGACTCGTTTGTCCACGTTTCTCTGGGCGGTTCGCTAACATTTATTTAAGATTTGTATATGGACTAGTTCGCACGCAGTGACGCCTCCTTGATAAAACTGAAACTGAAACTTTTGAACATATTGCAAAAATTGTAGCTCATGTCTCTTGATTTACATTACTGAAAATGAAACTAAACTGAAGGCAAAAGCATACTTTTTGCTAGTTTCAAAACGTGGTGACTGAGGGCGGAAAATGAATCAAATTTTAAAAAGAAACGGTATTAGTTCCACCACACGGTACAGATTACAGGACAAAACACAATGCATTTCAACCTCTTGGGTCTTCTCCAGGCAAAAGCAAACAACATTTAGGACAAAGAAAACGAAGAACGAGTAATCACTTATCTTCTCATAATTATTCAGCGCAAAATCAGCATCATTTTGAAATGCATTGTGGTTTGTCCTATAATCTGTTTGTCTGTGCCGTGTGGTGGAACTAATACCGTTTCTTTTTAAAATATACTTTTTGAACACATTACACATAGTTGCATGTGTGGATCGAGTCCACAGATTTACATAATTATTAAAAAAAACAACAAACAAAACAAAACAAAAACAACAACAAAAAAAAACGAAAAAAACAAAACACAAATTTTTGAAACATATTGCAGAAACTTTGCGTGTGGATCGGCTCTGTTCGTTGACCTACATAACTTCAAAAACAAAGCAAAAAACAAGCATTTCTAGTAAGCCGATCCCCAGAACCGTCAACAGGAAAAGACAAAATATAAATCATTTTTTTTAAATGTTTGATAAATATTGCATATGCGGCTCGAGTCGGGTTTTCAAACACACAACAAAGTATCAGACAAAACAAAGAACGAACAAGTAGAGTAACTCTTCGTTGATTATTTACTGTTTACTGTTCCCTGTCTCATTTAAGAATCCCTTTCAGACAAAAACAAACCACTAGATTTGTGGTTTGGGTGTATTGATTTATATAACAATAAAAAAAAGTAACAAAACCTTTAAGATATTACAAAACATTGCATGTTTGGTCGGCGTCCATTGAGTTACATGATCACAAAAATAGAACAACATGAATAAGACAAAACACAATTGTTTGAACATGTTACAAGAACAACACAAATAAGACAAAACAGAACTGTTTGAACATGTTGCAAAACATTAATTTTACACTTCTGCGAAAACCGAGCGCCAAAAAAAAAAAAAAAAAAAAAAAAAAATCAGTTTGAATGTAGCACAAACATTGCATTTGCACATTTGAAATGTTGATATCTGTTGACTGTTTAGGTTTTGTAAGGCTGAGTTCTGTTGATTGTTTAACGGCTAGTTACACAATAGTGCTTGAGTGATTCGGGTTCTGGCTTGATCGTAGCAGCCTCAGTTAGGAGCGAGCAGGAAGTGAACAAAAGGTCTACACACGCTCGTTCTCTCGAGCGAGAATCATGCCCTGTTGCTTTTTATTTCGATATGCTCCAAAGCCTTGTGTTGTTTTTGTGCCATTGCATGTGTGTTTGTGTTCACGCTTATTAACACACGCGCATGTGATTGTGCCTTTATTATAGAAAGATATCATCAGAAATGGTTGGTGTGTGTGTGTGTGTAGAATGTGTTTTGTTATTAACTCTACAAAATGCGCGCGCTTGTGTGTGTGTGTGTGTGTGTGTGTGTGTGTGTGTGTGTGTGTGTGTGTGTGTGTGTGTGTAGAATGTGTTTTGTTATT
>CM065716.1:26973011-26985511 GCA_033310375.1 Conus canariensis | reverse complement strand
AGAGAGAGAGAGAGAGTGTTAATAATCAGAAGATGGATAGATAGATATGTGTGTGTGTGTGTGTGTGTGTGTGTGTGTGTGTGTGTGTGTGTGCGTGCGTGCGTGCGTGCGTACGTGTGTTTCCACGCATGTATACCCGACGATTCTGTTTGTTGCATTTCAAGAAATGTTTTTTTGCTTGATTTTAAGACTTCATTCGAGAGAGCTTCCGAGATGTGGGGGATGCGATGAGTTATTGCGCTTTTCCTTAAAAAAAG
The DNA here is from genome assembly GCA_033310375.1 of Conus canariensis. Classification (NCBI taxonomy): domain Eukaryota; kingdom Metazoa; phylum Mollusca; class Gastropoda; order Neogastropoda; family Conidae; genus Conus; species Conus canariensis. Next base: position 26,985,254 of record CM065716.1, on the reverse strand, counting down.
AAAAAAGAAAAGGTTGTGATGCAGCTTGGGCCGTAGTTTTTGTTAATGTCATTTTTTCGGCATAAGGTAGCCTGAAGATGTTTCTACACTGTTTAGCCAGTGGGATTGGTAGTATTTTCTTCATGTGAAGAAAAAAAAAACCATGTATGTATGCATACATACATACATACATACATAATATATATATATATATATATATATATATATATCTTTCTCACGCCGTCTATCTGTCTCCCTATGTTTCTCTGGGTCTGTCTTAGTCTCTGTCTGCCCGTCTGTCTGCCTGTTTACATGTCGTTGTCTGTCTGTATCTGTCCGTGTCTACCTGTCTATCTCTCTCTCTCTCTGTCTCTGTGCGTCGCTCTCTATTTTTCTGTCTGTCTCTTTCTCTCTCTCTCTCTCTCTTCGTGTCAGACAGATCTTGTTTTTTACTCCATACGCACGCGTCTACTCCATTTATTCAAAGGAGAGAGACTGAGGAAACAAGAATCCACTTTTTTGTGCTCCCTTTACTAAAACAAACAAAAAACCCAAAGAATTTTACAATGACAATTAGTACTAAGTAATGCATATGCAAATCTGATGACAACTTTCGTTGTGAGTTTTTACAAAACACTACGAATTATTGGCCATTAACCTCCATTTTTCTATTCAACATACAGCACATAAGCATTACATTTTTCGTTCTTTCTTTTGAAATACTGAACAGTTGCATTGAAAATGTTTCTTTTGTAAACATTCCACCAGCGGGAATGAAACTTCCAGGAGGTAGATACGATCCACTGGCTGGACGCTGAGATTTTCCATAAGGCATCGTATTACTACAAACAGAATCCCTAGCAGATTTCTGTCTGCGCTACATCGCCGACCACTCTGTAGTCGCTCGGAAAACAACGTTTTCCGTTTCAACACCCAAGGTTGAAAAACATTTACTAACTTGACCCAAGTCAAGCAACCTCTCCTCCTGTCTGGCAACTCCTGGTCTGCCATACAGATCGGGAACACACCCGTCCTACAAACAGTTAGCTTCTTTCACTCATCACGTGCCTCAGCGTCCAATCAACAACAAGAAAAGGTTAGGGATCCAAGCACTGTTCATATAATTATGGTCTAACATTTTTGTCAAAATCAAACATGCTGGCATTTCAAAATCGTCACCTGCATTCCTCAACACATAATATCTCTTGTCATGACATCAATTTGCAGAAAATATGGAGAAGTGTTTTCCCTTCCAAAGAAGGAGAAGTATGTTTTTATTGGTATCCATGTTACGATTCGGAGAATGTTCTTTGCTCTCTGACGAGAAGTTTTCAAGTGCTGGATGTGACATTTAAAGGAAACTTTTTAATCGAAAATGAATCCAGAAATTTGGCTTCCTTCACAGTTGGAATGGTGGATTTTTTCCCCAGACGAATTTCACGGTCAGCAAACTACTGTTGTGACAATGAACACATTAGGTTTTGATACCTGAACAAGTCCAACCATTTTCCCCTCTGGCCCACTGTCGGACCTTATCCACGCCAAGTTGGAGCCGACGCTCTGCGCCAGCGTAGAGGGCTCCAGCTGCGTAGAGCGCAAAGTCGTCAACGAACTGAGAGCACTCGGAACCCTCGGTTGACAGGGCTTACTGACGTTAATTTTGATGCTGAAGGAAGAAGACGAAAAGATGCTTTCCTTGGATCTGCACCCATCTCCAGCTCGTGGATTTCAGACTGCATGGTGTCATCGTGCCTTTGAAACTGCCGACCAGCTAATTTGGTAGAATACCCAGATGATGAAGATCCGCGAGAATGCCTTCGGCAAGTAAGGTACAGTAATTGTGAAAGCAGTCATAAAGAAATACTTATTTGTTGTTCACATGCCCTGTCCCCTTCTTCTCACCCTCTCTCACGTCCGCTCTTTTGCTATCATCTAAACAAATGCTCTCTCTCTCTCACTCTCTCTCTCTCTCTCTCTCTCTCTCTCTCACACACAAACACACACACACACACACATACAATACAACCACACACACACGCACGCACGCACGCATACACGCACGCACGCCACACACACACACGCGCGTGCATGCACGCACGCACGCACGCACGCACGCACGCACGCACGCCGCACATACATACATACATATATATATTATATATACACATAAGTATATATACGCGCGCTCATGCACGCACACACGCACGCACGTACAAGCGTACACACTGGCAGAGAGAGAGAGAGAGAGGGGAAGAAAGAGGTGGAGAAAGTCAAGGAGAGAAGGAGAAGGTGATACTGGCGTCACCTTTTTACAGCACTAGTGCTAGTGAGGTACTGAGGCTACAAAACAGCGATGAATGGAAATACGAATGCATTTAATGTCTAACAGTAATCAAGAGCTTGGAGCGTAGAGAAAGAAACAGACAGACAGACGGAGAACGAGAGGGAGGTAGGGACTTCAGACTAAAGGAGACAGATTTTTCCTGATATCGATTGGCCGTAACATTTCTCCCTGATTCGAAAGAACGGTTCAGAAAAAAAAAGAAGAGAGCCAGAGTAGGCGAGAGAGAGAGAGAGAGAGAGAGAGAGAGAGAGGAGAGAGAGAGAGAGAGAATATCTCTGTGTGTGTGCGTGGTGTGCGTGCTTGTGCCTGTGTATACTGGCCTATTATCATTGCTGTGCGTGTGTGTGCATGCAAGTGTATGTGTGCGTGCGTTCCTCCGTGTGTGCGTGCGTGCGCGCACGCGCGCTTGTGTGTGTGCGTGTGCACGCGCTTGTTTGCTTGCTTGTTTGCCTGCTAAGTGCTTGTTTTAACTCCAATCCATCTAGTTGAGTTTATTGCTTTCTTAAACTGTGGATATGGATGAATGTTTTGCATTTGTTCACAGTTTTTTCTATACCTGTTTTCCAGGTGACACAGATAAAATGAATGAAAATGCCAAACCATTGTGACTCCACATGAGACGAATGGAACGGTCTTTTGAACTGGATGCACGACAGAAACCTCAGTTGATTGGTTCACACACACAGACCACACACACACACACACACACACACACGCACACAGACAGACAGAGAGACAAACACACATACACACACACGCGCGCGCACTCACACGCATGCACGCATACACATGCACGCACGTACCTACGCATGTACAGGAATGATGATAGGCTAGTACACACAAATACAAGTACGTGCACGCGCAGTCCTCCCATGGTAATGGTGCACACATATCACAATGTTGCCTCCAGTAGCTTTCGAGACAGTATGCTGAATAGAATCTTGTGTAGTTAGGTCTGTACTCGGCAAGTGCCACAAGCAGCTGCATGTCAGTCTTAGTGCAACTGTAGGTCTGTATTGTCTTTTTTCGGGCCTGAAGGATTGTTTATAGAGACAAACGGTGCATTTTTTATTCTTTATTATTGTGGTGTAGACGACCCCACAGGGCCTTTTCAGGGTTGTATTCGCTCAGGGAAAAGAAGTTTTGTCCTGCAAACAGACAATAATAAACAACTATGTAGAACGTGTTTCCATGAAACACATCTCATAATCATCTATCCATATCCACGAGGCAGGTAAAAGTAGGACACAAACATTCTCTTTAGATATTCTATCTCCCCCTCCCCCCCGATCCTCATCCCATTTACAAAAAATGACTAAGTAAAGAATAAATGAGAAAGGTTTGAATGCGACAAAAGTTACATATAAAAAAAACCACGCAGGCTAGTAGACTGTCCAAGTCGAAAGCGCAGAAGCTAATCTAGACAGTGTATACATTTTCATTACCTAATGCTATCCCCAGAACACATTAAATCAGTTGGCATACAATAAAGTCTACAAGAGGAAAATTGTAAATCAGATTTGCTAGAATACAGACGAGTGAATGGGCAACAAAGGTGGAGACATTGTGGAGGACAATAAAGTAAAAGAGACAAAAAAAAGTGGAGACAGAGATGTTGACAGAAAAGTCGACATTTCCAGCACAGAATCTTTAGAAAGCAGGGATACTGTGTGTATTGAAAGAGTCCCAAGCATCCCCACACAGACAGGTAAAAATCAATAGACCTACATAGGGAAACTCCAGCATGGAAATGAGTGTCGATAAAGAAAGAACGTGAGCTCTGTACACAGGAAGTATGCGACCCAAAATGGGTTTTGAATGAGTAATTAGAGACTGGGTGGGTGGATGCGTGGGGGGGCAAACAGATGACTGTCGGTCTGGAGCTCCCGTCTCATTAGATCAGGAAGCGATGTCATGTTGTTGGCACCAGTGCTGGCTTTTTGTTTTTATATCAGGCAGTGTCGCTCCGAAAATAGAATGCAGTTCTTCGATTGAGCCCCCAGTTCCACACGGGACTTTGATAGAGGAGTGTCGGCGTATTAATACCTGGGATCTAACAACTCCAGTTTTAGGTCCCAAACTTCCCCCTTATCCAGCCGGGGTAAAAAAGATCGAAAGGCCTGTGCAACATTGTAGTAAGAGAAATTGCAACAGTGATTCCAGGTACGGACACAGAGAGAATGAAATGTCAACACACACGCACGCACGCCTGCCCGCACGCACTCACGCGCACGCACGCACGCACACACGCACGCACGCCGCACGCACGCACGCACCACACACACACACACACACACACATGCGCGCGCGCGTGCGTGCGCATTGGCGTGCGCGTGTATGCACAATGCCCATTCAGTTATTGCCATCGTTTGTTGCTATTTCAGTGCCAGGTCTTAATTATCCTAACTACCTGAAACATGGAGAAGATGGGCAGATATACAGGTGGAGTGTGTGCGTGCTTGCTTGCATGCGTGCGTGCGTATGTGTGCCCATTAATCTGTCTGTCTGTGCATACATATACATGTTCCACCCGCCCCTCACGCGCACTCATACATCTGTAAGTCTGCCAGTCTTCTCCTTGTTTCAGATAGTTAGAATTATTAATATCAGCTACTGCAATATTAGCCCCCCCAAAAAAAAGAAAAAAAAAAGAAAAATTAATAAATACATTGAAAAAAATGGGCATGAATAAAATATCGTATTAAAATAGTTTGACCAAAACAGGACATTTACACAACACACACACAACACAACACACACAACACAACACAACACAACACAACACACACAAATGCATTTAAAGGAATTGTTAAATGGGGCAGGAAGCAGTAAACAGTAGATAACAAGCCAGGAGGATATCCTCTAACTGCAGGAACATTCCTCTTGAAAGTGGGAAAGATTTTAACCCGTGGTTCTTCTGAAAGAGCACGTAAGACGACCGTGTGGCGAAAGCTTGACTGTCTGGAGTTGTATTGGTCCTGCCTATCAGCCAAAATGCAACGAGTGGGGCCGCATGATGCGCACATCAGTTTGCATGGTGGTGGCGTCTTTCGCCGGTGGACATTGCAATCATGAAATGCCACAAATATGAAGTACACAAATACAAAATAAAATCATAGCACATCTACACGTCATTCACATATACACGCTCACATACACACAGTACAAGCGTAAGATATGTTCCAACACACACACCACGCACACACACACACACACACACACACACACACACACACACACACACACACACACGCGCGCACACATAAACACACACACACACACACACACGCACACACACACACACCGCACGCACACACGCGCGCACACACACACACACACACACACATACACACACACACGCACAAATAGATAGATAGATGGAGAGAGAGAGAGCAGAATCGTAAGGGTATTTTATGAGGGGGTGGTGTCAGTGCCAGTAGTCATTTGTGTAGAGAATGAAAAGGACAGGTGATATGACAGTGCTTTGAGAACCAGCAGGAGTATGTCTTACAGATGAGAGAGCTTATTGGAAACGCACACACTGATGTCTGTTTACAGGAAGCTAATAATCCACAGAACAAGTCAAGGGTTAGCATTCCTGGCCATATTAAGGTGGGGTTTGAATGGTAATGAGTGCAGAAGAAAAATTAAAAAAACAAAATTTGTGCAAAAGAAACGAACCCGGATTTTTTTTTCCACGTGCTTGAAAATGTTATAGAGGAGAACGAGTGTTAGGCATGTACGAGATTGATTTGAATTTTTGTTCTGTAATGCGTTTGAGAATAAAGATCTCAATGATAGAGGTCAGAGCTACATGGACAGTCAGTCAAAGTGACAGGTCACATTTTCTTGGACACGAGGCAGATGATGAAATTTTTCCACACAGTTGGGGCACAACAAACTTTCAGAGACCATGAAAACAAACAGCCAAAATTACTGCTCAGTTGAATGGCACACGACTTCAACACTCGTCCGATGATGATATGATGTCAGGGCCAGCTGCTTCCTTCATTTTCAGATTTAAAAGGAAACATTCAGCTTCTTTCGTGTCACTCTCATCTTCATCTGTACTATTCTCCCCCATGTTATCATTTAGATTCTCGTGCAGTCGTTCAACAACATTATCAGATTCTTCTTTGATGTCATTGCTCAGAACGATGGCAAAACTGATCGAGTTTTTCTGAAAATTCCTCTTGTTCTTGTATAAGCATGACTGATGCATGGCAGGTTGATCTGGCTTGCCTAGTAAGAGTTGGGAGTCCTTTCCACACTTCAGCCATATTCCCATGGTGGACATGGGACTCAGCTTTTTTCTTTATATTCAAGTTGATGTGTCAATGGAATGCCCTGTGCCTGCCTACCCCCCCCCCCCCCCCTCCCCATGTCACCACGCAGGCTGTCAAAGGTAGTGCAGGAGTGCTCCCGGCTGTTGAGGACAGTACTTCCCAGGGTCCCTCTGGCACTTGTGGATGCATCTTTTTCTCGTAAATAACAAACCAGCAGGATATCCCTTGCACTCACGATGAATCAGTTATGCACGTGCATCTTCACAATACTACTGATTGCGGCACCAATTCGCCTAGCACGAAGGCAGACGCTAAGCTACACAGAACGAACTAGGAAACGCCCTCAAAGAAGTATGCTCCAAGCGTACCAACGCACCTTGTGTTAAACTGAAGAAATAAACAAACACAAATTACCATGTATTCGATACTGGGGTTGTCATTTGATTATGAACTTAGTTAAGCAGAACACACAGTAGAATGGAAGCAAATACAGGCAACATGAGTTGAATGAGAATACAGGAAATGTCGAGATAGAGAGCGGTAAACAGAGAAGGAAAACTCTTGCTCCTATTTTTCAAGGATTCACTTCAGTGGTTATTTTAACGTCTGTTCTTCATCGATAGTATTAGAATATATTATATTAATAGGCAACAGAGATAACTGAGAATGCCAGATCTACTGTCTCTGGTCATTTTCACTTACGTCCTTCATTCACATATTAGACGCATTCACATCCAGACTCTCCACTAAGAATCCTTCTGAAAATACTGGGAAAAAATCACAACGGTCTGCCCAACTCTGACTAGGCAACAACGTGTGCGATGTCCATAATACATGTGCCATATAAAACATGGTCAGTGCTTTCAAAATATGCAGTATTTATACCTTTTAATCCGTATTGCTTTGTTTGAAATTGGGCAGTCTAGTAGGATATGATGGACAGAAAATTTTCTCTCACATATACACTTAACATCAGGAGAGAAATTTGTGTTCCATGTGTTTAACCTACGTTTATTGATTATCTGTGCTATATATCCTGGGTAGGAAGGCAATTCATGTGGCTTCTTAGTGAAATTTCTGTTACGAATAGTTTTCCAACAAATGAAGTATTTCACTTACAGATGGTTTCAGAGGACATTCAGAAATCGGCGGAACATTTTCCAAAGCTCCTTGTTCACCAAGATTATCTGCTATTTCATTCCACTTTTAGCTGCCGCAGTGTAATGGTACTCAGCAAATATCAGTGCTTATACATCGATTGCTTAAGCAGTGAATAACGTATTTAATTTTATAAGAATAAATCTATTCTAGCTTTGCAGTTCCACTGTTGCAATGATTGTAGAACTGATTTCGAATCTACGCATAACAATACATTAAAGGTGGCAATTGGTGTGTCAAAGCCATTAGTATCGCATACAGTTCTGCTGTATTCTTGTTTCCTTGTTTGTTGTGCGTGCTGTGTGTCTGCATTTGTGCTGGGCAAACTAGTGTCCTAAGTAACATTCGTTAGGAGGTATGGGCGTATATCTGTCTCACGACTGTTATCCTTCTTGTTTGGTATTTTCTGTTCACTGCTGTCTGTTTCATTTAAGATTTCTTTCTTTTTTTTAAATTCCAGTTTTATACGAAAACACATACGTCAGACAAGTGTAAGCTTACATATAAGCATTTGATCATGTATGTTTTCCTGTTCAAACGTACCAAAAGCGTCCACGAACATGTCAAGTTGGTTGTTTCTGATGGTGATAGTTTCGTTTCCGGCAAACGTGAACAAGCTTGTCTTTTACAATGCCACTCTGTGATACATGGAAAAACAGAGCACAGGTAAATTGATATTTTTGGTTTCTGCTGTTTATTGAATTATTTTGTATGACGTTTAATCACTGTTAGTGTTATGATGGCTTGCGGACAAGGATTTGATGGCTCAGTTATGCATTTATTTCACAACGCGTTTGTTTTTGCAGAGCGTACGAAACCAACGTCAGCATTTCGTCAGATTTTTGTTTTCTGATTGTTTTTTAAGACCGACATGTTTACAGACAGCAGGTCTCTTTGGGATGTTATTTTCCAAAGCTGATATTGTATACATTATTGGTTATCAATGTGTGCAATTTGGAGGCGAATGATTGATACAGAAAAAACAGGATGTAAGCGTGGGCTGTTCGACGTCTTGATTGTATTGATTTCTCTGCCCACGTCTTCACGTTTCAGTCGGCACGAAATCGGAACTAATCGGAAGAGTTCTGGGATTAGTCATACACGTATGGCCTCTCACGTATTGCATTATCGGCTGACTTGCTGATTCACCTCGACGTATTAATCCCCACAATGAGATGAACAGCCCAGCATATTTGCCGCTGGGAGAATAAGTCTGGACGTTCGGGCAAAATCAATATTAACAATGCTTCCACATACATAGTGACCTAAGTACGAAGGAGTTGAACAGATTTAATTATCCACTCACCACCCTTCAGGCTGAAGGAAATCTGGCATACCAAAGGTAATGGTCTGGTTCTAAGTCTTTTACTGAAATAAAGGACAATTGTACTGCCGTGTAGGTATGTTGGTTAACTTCAGGAACCGATTGAGAGTATGGGGTTTGAAGAGGGGAGAGAGGGAGGCGTGAAGAAAGGTTGGGCCGAATTCCACTATTGCCTGAATGTCTGTATGGATTTTCGTTTGTGGCGGTCGGCTTCTATCCAGAGTTGAGCGCACAAGGGGGTCCTAAGGGAAGACTGGGCCAGTCGGTTTTCATTTGCACCACAGACATGTCTTTGAAAGTATTACTCTTTCACACGCTTTACGCGTTTTTAAATAAGCCTGGCGTGGGTGACGCCGGAACACGCACAGACACACTCACACAGACACACAGACACACAGACCACACACACACACACACACACACACACACACACACACACACACACACGCACACACACACACACGCTTTTTTTTTTTAATTTCGTTGCGTTATCAAATGTTTGTAATTTGCGTTTCTTTTGATGTATCATCGGTCAGTACCTCTACAGCCACAAAAGTCTTTTATTCTCCTTGATAAAACTTACTCCAACAGATATCCTTCACCATGCGATGGACGTGTGAACCAGTTGAGATTAAGATTAAGATTAAAATTATAGTCCCGTCAACAGCAGAGGTTATCTCAGGACTGTCACCACGTTTCAAACTACCACGTAGTGTGAACCAGTTGTCGCGCTTTATATTATACAATCGTCTTACGATCCAATAATCTCATCTCCGTAAAAGAGTTTAGAATAAAGCAACGCTGCAGGTATAATAGAATGGACAATTTTTTCCAGCTCCCCTAACTCCGTCCCGCCACATGCTGGTAATGGGCAGATCGTTATGGCTCAGATTTTCACAAACTACCCATGCGGTTCTTGAAATGCGATCCATACATAATGAAAGAAGAGATTGTCACCACAGAGCTCAACAAATATAGGAGCACACTAGATTCCATAAGCCGATGATAGCTGTTTTCACAGAAAAACGGCCATTATCCTTCAGGGAAACGGGCTCAAGCTGTTACCCCTGAAGGTCACATGATACCTGAAGATTGCAATACCTGTTCTCCCTTAGGATCATAAGAGTTTCTCCTATTTTCCCCAGGAAAACGTTTATGATCGGTGTTCATGTAAGGATAACAACTTTTCCATATTCTCGCGGGGAAAACAGTTATCACCTTGTAGGAAAACAATCAACACTCCAAAACACATGACCATCACAACTGTTTTTCTTATTTTGTCCACCCCATTTGCGCTTGTCATAATGAAGAGTGGTCATGGCTGTTTTGCCTGTTAACGACGTTTCCCTTGCGATGATAACTGTTTTCCATAGGAAGACAAGGATGGCAGTGATTATCCCAAGGAAAATAGGGGAACCAATTGTGATCCTAAGGGAAACAGGGAAAACGGTCATTATCCTTAGGAAAACGGGGGAAACAGTTGTGATCTAAGGAAAATAGTCGTGATACTCAGGATGATTTTTTTTTCTTCACTTCAGTGTTTTCCTCGAGGATCGTCGCTGTTTTGCGGAGGAAAGCACCTGTTGTTATTTAGATCATGGTTTGAATTCATATACATGGGCCATACGAATCGAACAGGAAGGAACTCGCAGGTTGGTGGTGTCCACAAAATGTATGATTTGATCAGAATGCTCATCGTAGGATGCCTTTTCTTGCGACAGTCGTGATATGATTAAACTGTTGATAGTAGGTGACGGTCAAGCTTGTCTAATATCATGTGTAATGTCATGAAGTGCTGCTAGACACTGTGTGGTCGACTGGGCTATGGGCGTAGAGCCAAACTGTCAAATAGAAAATGAACTGTCCGAGTCTTTTCGCGCGTCTCCCCCGAATGCCACGTCATTCACAACGCCCACGCTTTCTGGTGCGGAAATGGTTGGACGAATATGAATTGTGGGAAGAACGACGAAGTCAAAGAATCTCTCTTTTTCTCGTTCAGCTGGCATACAGTTAGCACCGGTTACTATGCAGTTTTATTCTGGTCTTCGCAGTTGTGTTGTCTCATTATCATAAGCCCGCCTGAGGTTTTCAAAACCAGCTAGTGTGCTTCGGACAGGTTGTGTAAACTGAAAATCAGTGTTGTTAAAAAAAATTATTATGACCGCCAGAAAGAATAGATTTCTCGGTAAATTTGATGAATGTTTTTTCGACCATTTGGAGATAGACGTGGTGAATAACTACAGGCGTTTACCAGATGCATTTAAAGGTTTTTAAGCTAAAACAGAACCTGTTTCATTTCATTCATTCTAAGTATGGATACCTAATTGTTAAGAATATTTTGAAAAGGTCCATTTGATAGGCAGCACACGTTTCCTTGGAGCTTCTCTGTGAAAATGCCAAATAAAATGTCGGCTGTATCTGGAGATCACGGAAGGTATTTCCTGTACATGAAGTCTTATGTGCGCTTAATTGGCTGCTGGTGAAAGCTGCTTAAGACGGACCAACACCGACTGCCTGGTCAGCTGACAGCGAATTCATGATCAGAATGGAAAAAAATGCTGGTTGACAAATATAAGACAACTACTATGAGACTAGATTGAAGTTCATTTGGTTACAGGGGAATGTTGTCGAAGTTCATAGCTTTTTAGATATCTTAAGGCAACTGTTGAGGGAAACTTATTTGAGAATGGCCTGGTATTAAATGGTATGAATAGTGATACGCAGTCATGTTACCGATCAGCAAAATTGTTTTGAGAAAGAAATCTAACCTAACAATACTGATGTATGTTGTTTCAAAGCTGCATTGTCACACGCACATTTTGAATGTTCAGCCACTTTATAATGATAATTTTTACAGATGGGTTCAGACTTAATTTTTAAGGTAATGAGAGACGCAGTTTGCCTGTTTGACTCACAAGTTATGGATAAAATGTCACAGTAGGATGATGAGATCAGAGTGGAGGGAGAGGGAGAGGGGCATGTGGATAACAAGTAAAACAACTCTTTACGACAGGCACAAAACCATGTTCGTTGTAGTCGACTGACAGATTCTGAGGCAGACGATAGAGCAAGGTCTCATTTCCTAGAGTGTAGTGACGAGCTTTTTCTTCAGTATCCTGCACTGATATCAACTCCCCTTCACCCCATTCTGC
>CM065716.1:26928011-26965511 GCA_033310375.1 Conus canariensis | reverse complement strand
ATATTAATGTCTTTCAGGAATCCAAAAATCATATCAGGTGGAACATTGCTAATGAGGTTCGCATGGAATCTGGGATAAAAGTGTTCATATCTGACATCATTCAAGTCCCAACACTCCCGAAGACAATGCTTCGTAGTTAGTGGTACATCACAGGAAATGCGTCACGGAGCTCCCTCACCTTTCAGAAGGTACGAGCAGGTATCAACAAAGTGTTCTGTGTTTAATCGGTACGAAACCGTTTCTTCTGTGCGGCTACCAGCTCTTAAAGATTTTAGAGGTTTGGACGGATTTTTAAAAGTCTGTTGTCTTTCTTGCCAAAGGTGTTAGACATAGGTCTGAACTTTGGTTTTCAGATAGGTGTTAGAGACAAAGAATCTGCACAATTCTTTATTTGTATTCATTACTTCGAATGCCGACATGACTTGGAAACCAAGCAAAAACTATTGTTGTATCCTCCCGATTTCAGAAAGGTGTACAGTTAAAAAATTTCAGGAGCTGAGGGAGAGAGGTGAACTGAAATCGTTGGATTCACTGCAGTGAATGGAATTTACACTAAACAGGTGAAATGGGAAAGGCGAGTGGGTAAAATTGGGCCAAGAGTCAACCTTTAAAGGGGCCATGAAAGTTGTGGGGAAACCACCAAAGAGAAGGTGAAATGGGAACAGGCGAATCGGACCCTCTTCAGCATGACTAATGTTTGGTCATTGTATTGTGGCTACCTGATGGCTAAACTTGGCATATTTCTATTAAATGGCAGAAATTCCGAATTCGTAATTAGGCTACCAAACGTCTAAATTTAGGACACCGTACCTAGGATACTAGATGTTTAACTTTTGGACTTCCTGCTTTGGCTACCGCGTGGCTACAATAAGGACATTGTGCATTGGCTACCAGATGTTAAATTTTGGAGCATCGTACTTTGGCCAGCAGATGGCTAAAACTTCGTACTTTGGCTACAGCGTGGCTAGAACTAGGACATTGTGCGTTGGCTACCAGATGTTAAACTTTTGAGCATCGTACTTAGGCTATTAGATGGCTAAAACTTCGTCCTTTGGCTACAGCGTGGCTAGAACAAGGACGTTGTGCGTTGGCTACCAGATGTTAAACTTTTGAGCATCGTGCTTTGGCCAGCAGGTGGCTAAAACATCGAAGTTGTTCTACTATTCCAGCGTGGAAAGGAATCGAAGAGAGTGCTGTACAGACATACCGGGAGGAGAAAGGGGGGACCTGCTAAATGCAGGAGCGCAGTATATTGATGGCTGGAAGCACGCAAAATATCCTGCAGATGGGGAAAGTGGGCGACGGTTACAAGAGGTTATGGGGAGAAGGGGCGAAAAGCGTGTGGGAAATAGCAGGAGGGAGGAGGAAGGGGCGGTGTGGTTGGAAATCCTACACTTGCCTGTCGCGAAAGCGAAGATCAAAAGGATAGCAGTGAGACAGGCATTGATTTTTTCTTATGGCACACGAATATATTTGACATGAGATGTTTGTTACACGTCGTCAGTGTTTGTAGAGGGACACACACACGCACACTCACTCTCCTTCCCCCTCCCCTTTCTCTCTCTCTCTCTCTCTCTCTCTCTCTCTCTCTCTCTCTCTCACACACATACACACACACACACACCACCCAACACCCTCACCACCGTACTGCAGACACATACAGAGAGAGGGACAGAGATAGAGAGAGAGTGTCTCACTAATTCCACACACAATGCAAGAGAGAGAGAGAGAGAGAGAGAGAGAGAGAGGCTACAAATACACACCCAACAATACATGAAACATCCCTTTAATTCTCCATGGACTATTCTCTCTCGTTTTAGACTTTCATGCGCTTTTTTTCAAATGTTACACTGCCTTGTGCTTTTGCTTCCACGCGTCTGTGTACCAACGAAAAGAATGATGTCGTTAACTGGGTAGTTTAGGAGTGAAGGTGGATTGAGTCAGTTAAGCTGCATTGCTTAGACCTCTCTGTCTGTCTGTCTGTCTGTCTCTCTGTCTGTCTGTCTCTGTCTCTGTTTCTGTCTCTCTTTCTCTTTCTGTCTGTCTGTCTGTCTGTCTGTCTCTCTCTCTCTCTCTCTCTCTCTCTCTCTCTCTCTCTCTCTCTCTCTCTCTCAGTGTGTTGGGTGCCGTATGTACACTGGGGTTGATGCCTCTGTTGCAGCCCCAGAGGTGTACGGCGTGGCCATCCAGGAGAGGCGCGGCTACAGTTTCCCTGTGGACTGGTGGTCGCTGGGAGTGTCACTGTACGAGCTGCTGAAGAAACGGGTGAGTCAGACAATCTGTGTCCCCCCCCCCCTCCCGGAAAGAGAGAGAGAGAGAGAGAGAGAGAGAGAGAGAGAGAGAGAAGGAGAAGGCAGGAAGGTGTATTTCTTTGGGGCAATGAAGTGTGCAAGAAGAACACGATCCTGTTCATGTATAACTGATATGTATTTAGTATATCTACCGGTGGACATAAAATTTGAAGTGAAGCCTTTTTAACTTGTAGGAAGGGTTGGAAGTTAAACCTGTGTAGGTGCTTCTGTTTACACTTACGCATGTGCATACTCTGTCACACAAGGACAAACATACTGTCGTCCGAGATGTTTTATTCCATGGGACAAAACTATCGAATGTGTCAAAGAGGGTTGGGGGACGGGGGAACCAATCGGTTAGAAGTGAACATTTAGAAGTGTTTTTTTTTAACCTGAATGTTTGTTTTCCTTTATGCAGCCGAGTTCACAACAGGCATTAACTTGTGATCAGTAATGCAACATAGGACATTTCAACCAAACCTTGTGCAACGGATTCAGCTGGGACATTTATTCATTTCTATGGCAACCAATTTATTTGAAAAACACATTAGCCCATTTTCATTTTGTCTGTCATTTTGTCTGATGTTTAGCTTTGCTCTAGTTTTCTAGATAAAGTCAGTACGGTTGTCTTAAGCTAACATTTGTTTTGTTTTGCATTTGTCAAGGAAAAACGTGCCCCATGATACTGTCACGAAAAGCAGTGCGTTTTAATCTTTGTTATTAAGTTCCAAGTTCCAAACAAAACGTTTTCTCTGCCTCACATTTCAAGCGGAAATTTTGATCTCGGTTACATAAAACCACCATGCAGTATTTAATTCATCAGCTTGTTTGTTTTGTGAATAGGCTTTGAAAGCGGCTTAATGCTTTTAAATATACTACGCACAAAAAGTTAAGGATCGGTATGTGAAAACAGGTGCGTAATAAACTCAGTTCGCTACTTTTATTTATTTCTTAGTCCAGCCAAATCGTCATGAATTCTTGTTCAGCTGTAAGTGGGCGATGTTGTGTTAGTGCGAAAATTGCACGGGATTCTCTACTACTGAGCTGGGCCGCAAACGGAAAAGCGGAAACTTGCGAAAAATGACCTTGTTTTGGACCGTTCTGCCTGAACACATTGCACTTGCCAGATGGAAAAACCATTATGCACGTGCAAGCACTGCTGTTTATGTGTGAGATGCTGTCGCTCGCTTGGCTATATAAGAAGACATTCCACCAGTAGTAGGTCTGATCTGACAATGCCTCCACGACGAAAATTAAGCGAGTTGGATAGGGGACGAGCTGTTGCATGGTTCCAAGATGGTGTTCCCAAGCGAGAAGTGGCCAGGCGACTTCATGTGTCCATCTCGGTCATTGTCCGACTGATTCAACGCTTCACAGCCACTGGGATTGTCCATGAAAGACGCAGATCTGGTCGACCGAAGAAGACAACCCCACGTGACGATCGTCTCATTGAACGACAAGCCCTGCAGACAAGAACAGCCTCTTCCGGCATAATTCAAAGGCAGTTCAGGGTGGCTACTAACATCAACATCAGCCAGCAGACCATACGGAACCGCCTACATGGGTTTAATCTCCGTTCTCGTCGCCCAGCAGTACGGCCACGCTTAACTCCAGCCCATAGGGCAGCACGCCGCGCCTTCTGCGCACGTCACGTGAGGTGGACACGTCAGCAATGGTCCCAGGTCCTGTTCAGTGATGAATCACGCTTCACCCTTCACCACAACGACGGCCGACTGAGGGTCTGGAGGCGCCCAGGGCAACGCTTTACTGACGCCACTGTCCAAGAAAAGGTGGCCTTTGGTGGAGGTTCTGTAATGGTCTGGGGGGCCTTCAGCCTTCACCACAGAACACCCTTGTATCATGTACAGTGTAACCTGACTGGCATCCGATACCGGGATGAGATCCTTCGACCGCTGGCTGTGCCTACACTGCAGCAGATGGGACCGAGGGCTGTCTACCAGGATGACAATGCTCGCCCCCACAGGGCAAAGGTGGTCAACGACTTCCTGCAGCAGTCTGGAGTCAACAGAATGGAGTGGCCAGCATGCAGTCCCGATCTCAACCCGATTGAGAACCTCTGGGATGAGCTGGATCGCAAAGTGAGGAGCCACCCCCCTCCCAGGGATGCCCAACACCTCTACCAGATGCTGCAGGCTGAGTGGCAGGCGCTTCCACAGAGGATCTTCACCAACATGGTCAACTCGATGAGGACTCGCTGCGTCGAGTGCCAGAACAGCCATGGTGGTTACACGCATTACTGAGCTTTTGGGAGCATCAGTATGCCCTGTCTTGTGATTTCAATGACTTTGGGAAATCAAATTTGGATACGTACCCACTTTAATCAAATGTACACACCAAACGATTGCTCGAGATTGAAGGCAATTGTGTATCGTTATCACTAAAGAATGGAATTAAATGTTGGCCAAACTTCAACGCATTGACTTTCTTATTTTGACAGTTATGAATGTTTGTGAAAGTGATCCTTAACTTTTTGTGTGTAGCTTAGGTTCAGCAGTCCTTACATAACAAGATCGAACACGTTTCTGAGCCCTGTCTACTAATTAGAATGAATGTGCATTATTTTCAGAATTATAGTAACGGTAATGGCTCTGTAATCCAGAAACAGAATAAATCAAATGAAGTAAATTACAAAGCAACCGTGAAGTCGGTAACAGGGTTAAGTTGGCGTATGAGGCCAAAGTGCGTGTGACGCTGGGTTTGTGTGCTTGTGGTGACAACGTCTGACGCTGGGTTTGTGTGCTGGTGCTGACAACGTGTGACGCTGGGTTTGTGTGATGGTGCTGACAACGTGTGACGGTGCTGAGGCCGTGTGTGTGTGTGTGTGTGTGTGTGTGTGTGTGTGTGTGTGTGTGTGTGTGTGTACAGAGACCTTTCAGCATGCACTGCAGCACCAGCATGCACGAGACCTGGGCCATGATGATGGCCGCCCAGGGCCAGGCCTTCCATCTGCACAACGTCAGTGACGGCATGAAGGACATCCTCAGACTGGTACGGCATGCCAACACGCACACACAGACATATACACACACGCGCGCGCACACACACACATACATGCTCGCGCACACACACGCACACTCACGCACGCAGCACGTATGCACGCGCTCACACACACACTCACACACACAGTCACATACACACACAGACACATACACACACACACGCGCACGCATGCACACATGTATACACACACACACACACACACACACACACACACACACACACATACATACACACACATGCGCGCGCACGCTCGCACGCGCTCGCATGCACACACACACACACACACACACACACACACACACACACACACACACACACACAAGCACGCGCTCACACACACACAAACACACACACACACACACACACACACACACACACACACACACACACACACACACACACACACATCTCTTTGAATATTTGTTCAGTCGCTTTACATTTGACACAGCGTCTTGTTGAAACAAGGGTGCGTATGCAGCAGAATCTGACAAATCTAATTCTCTCCAGTGAACCAAATTTAGATTGTTCAATTCACTAATGCTAAACCTGTACTGTTTGTATGCTTCAGAAACTTAGATCCACCTAGGGGGTGGAACGCAAGCTGCAGATCTTTATAAACACCTGCTTGCGACAGACAGATCGAATGAAATGGGCAGAAAAATGACAGATGAAGAATTTCGACGCAGAACCAGCCAGAGACTAGTTTGGAACACCATCAGAATCCGAACATGGAAATGGATGGGACACACTTTACACAGAGGTCCAAACAATATTGCACAACATGCATGTGAAAGAGGAAGGCTAGTAACAACATGGTGAAGGACCTGAAAAAGAGCAGAAAAAAAGCTAGAATGTTTGTGGTGCAGGAGTGTATGGGCGGGGAAGGGGTGGGGGGTGGGGAGCAAAACGCAAAGCCTAGGATCAGTTTCGTTGGAGATCTGCAGTGAAGGCCCTATGTTCCAGTGGTGAATGAAGAAGTCTGATTCAAAGCGGGGTGACTGAAGTCCGAGTCAGTTAAGCTGAAAAAAAAGACTAGGGTGTATACTCCCTTCAATGCTATGACAACAGAAAATATTTACGGACGAGGCTTCGAGCGGCTTGGGGATTGTGCGTCATAATTCCACTTGCTTGCTCAAATGCTTGCCTATCAGACGACAAACCACAATGGCATTTACTGAACAATGAACGTGTTACCTACTGTATCAGCCATTGCCCTTCATCTTTAAAAAAACAAATTCCATTGCACTAATGGCTTAGTCTGAAAGGAAACATTCAACATAGTCCATCGACACAGTCTCCAGCCAGTGTGGATTTCTACCTTGTCATAGACCTCAGCCCACTTTCACCAAGCACCAAAACAGAGCGAAACATGAACGGCCTCAAATGTGGCGGAAATTCAGCTGCCCCGCTGTGACAAAGTGGTTATTGTCATCGGTGTGAGCTGACTGGGTAGTGTGGTCAGCAAGGGACACAGCAGATGAATGGGAACTGGCCGCACAGATAGGCACACGGCAAGGCCCGGGCAGAACTGGGCTGTCTGGCACTCCGGGATGTAGGTGTCTGCAGACCTGAACTGATGGCTCCCTGGAGACTGCTGCTGCCGCCGCAAGCTGTGACAGAACGCGTCTGGACGTGTCTCTGCGGGCCACCTGGAATCAGTCACCTGTGACGTCACACTACCCAGTAGTAATGATGAGTTCCCATGCTCACGATTATTGATGATTGGTTAGACAGCCGTGGTCTCTCTCTACCAGACCGTAGCGGTGACACGATTTAGGTTGTCAGACTTCACTCGCGTCGGATCACATTGACAGGTGTTGGATGTTTGAAGTTTGCAGCTGTCACATTATTAAGAGTCCCGCCTGTAGATAAGAAACGCAGTGGCAGTCATTTCTTTTCTTTTTTGTACTCCCAGTTCTTATAGAACAGGGAGTACTTTACAATGGGAACGAAGAAATGCTGTCTGTGTGTCTGTATGTCTGTCTGTTCGTGGTCAAAATGTGATCCACTCGCTCCAGACATAACTTCTGGGCCGATCTTTCTGAAAATTTGTAGGTATGTTCATTATGGGTCACGGATGATGCCCGATGCTGTTTTTTGTTGTTGTTTTTTTACCAGAATAGCCGTTACTAACGGCTATAACGGCCCAAAACGTTTTTTCTCCTTTATGGAATCTCAGAAAGTACTTGGCCGATTACTAACTGGTTTGGATGATTTTGTGACATATCGGAGCCTCTTTCCATATGTAAATGATGTAATGCTGAAAATCGATTAAACAGCCGTTAAAAATCGTTATTTTGCCGTTATTTCTTATATATAGGTGGATTTTAATGAAATTTGGTATATGAAAATGTTATCACACACAAATGGCACTTCTATATAGTGTTTCAAAATTTGACCGTTAAAAATCGTTATTCTTGACATATTGTCCGATTTGGATGAAATTTGGTATGTTCACAGGCTTTAGCCCAGTGAGGACTAAAATACCAGTTTCAAAAGTTTACATCAGTTATATAACCGTTAAAACCGTTATTTTGCCGTTCTTTTTTATGTATTGGTGGATTTAAATGAAATTTGGTATATAGATAGGTTATCACACACAAATGGCACTTCCATATAGTGTTTCAAAATTTTACAGTTAAAAACCGTTATTCTTGACATATTGTCCGATCTGGATGAAATTTGGTAGGTACATAGGCTTGAGCCCACTGAGGACTAAAATACCAGTTTCAAAAGTGTACCTCGGTTAAATAACCGTTAAAGCCGTTATTTTGCCGTTATTTCTTATATATTGGTGGGTTTTAATAAAATTTAGTATATAGAAAGGTTATCACACTCAGTCTATGAAAGTACTGTATTTGACTGATTTTAAAATAGCTTTAGATCTAATAACTGACTGGTAGATCATGGGTATTTTCATAGTAAACATGCTCTTGACATGTGCACGCGTATTCAAGATAAACTAGGAGTACGTTTATATGCTTTGGATCAAGTTTTTCAATAGATTTTATGGGAAAAAAGTATAGATTGTACTCTTGTCTGCTCTTTGTGACAGGAGATCTGTTTGACATACAGTGTAATTAGCAAGGACATCAGAGTTCACTTCCACTTATAGGGGAAACTGCGCGATCAGTCAGTTATTGGGCAGATGTACGTTCAGGTGCACAAACTCATGTATGGAGATCTCTCTCACAACGGTCACAAATTCTCCTTCCAGTTGTTAAGAACTGATGAAAAGCTTTAGGAATTTTTTTTTTCTGTTTCCATTTATCTATTGGTTTATTTGTTTGTTTATTTATTTGTACATTTTGATTGTGTAAAATCGGATCCTGATCATCATCCATCTGAAATTCCGCAGATTTTACGTAGCAACTTTAAAGTGTAGGACCCACCCCCACCCCCCACCCCCCACCCCCCTCCTCCCCCGTGAGCGTTGATTTCCTTAGGCACAGTTTGTGTTTAAATGTTCATGCAACATGTTTTACCGAGTTTGGGAGAATGCTGAGATGACCTGATTCAGTGTGTTACTGCCGCTTTATGGATACATCATGCGTGCGTAATTTCTAAATACAATTATTATTATTATTATTATAATGATGATGATTATTATTGTTATTATTATTATTATCATTATGATGATGATGATGATGATGATGATGATTATTATTATTATCAAGAACGTTTATTTGTCTAATCAATGGAATACCGTTGTCGTTTATAGTAAACAAAAAACTAACATCCAACTGCAAACCAAAGAAATTAGAGTAACAGGCACTAAACAAACACGCACCCCGCAGTCACAAACTCGCTCCACATCTACATGTAACACCACCACCCAGCGTCGCCCTCTACACTCACTCTCCACCCTCGCTCCACATCTACATGTACCACCACCACCCAGCGTCGCCCTCTCACACTCAATCTCCACCCATCACTCACCTCTCAAACAAAAGCAATCACTTGTAGATGAAAAAAACAACAGACTCTCAGCCGCATACTATGATATTCTCGAAAACTACACTGACACATGTTTGTATACGTATAGATGGGGGGGGGGGGGGGGGGGGGGGGATAGTGTTCAAGCTTGGTTTAAAAGAGGACAGAGAGACAGAGTCAGCTGACTTCATGTAGGAAATTCTACTTAACAGAAGGGGCCTGACAGGCAAAGGAACGCTGACCAGAAGTGTGACTATAAACGGAGGGAATTTGGAAGAGACGAGCATCAGACGAAGATGGGACATAGCCTACATGTGAAACTGATCCGTCAGAGACAGAGGACATAGCCTACATGTGAAACTGATCCGTCAGAGACAGAGGACATAGCCTACATGTGAAACTGATCCGTCAGAGATAAAGGACAGGACAGAAGGATTCAAAGGATTTATCGTGGAGGGACGCATCATATATTGTAGGAGAACCTTTGCTGAACTGGGAGCCAGAGCAGAGAAGGCGATAATGGGGAAATATGGTTCAATGTAGATGAGCGAAAGATGAGGCGGGCTGCATGATTGTTACAGACTCTCTCTCTCTCTCTCTCTCTCTCTCTCTCTCTCTCTCTCTCTCTCCGTGTCTGTGCGTGAGCATGTGCGTCTTTGACTGTCTCTCTGTCTGTCTGTCTGTCTGTCTGTCTTCTGTCTGTCTCTCTCTCTCTCTCTCTCTCTCTCTCTTCTCTCTCTCTCTCTCTCTGTGCGAACATGCGCGTCTCACTCTTTCTGCAAGTGCAAGTCTGTCTGTCGGTCTCTCCGTCTGTCTGTCTTGTTTGTGTCTGTCTGTCTGTCTGTCTGTATGTATGTGTGTGTGTCTGTCTGTCTGTGTGTGCGCGCGCCCGCGCGCGCGCGCGCCCGCGCGCGCGTGCGTGTATGTATGAGTATGTCCGACTGTCATCTGTGAACACAAATCGGGACGGACTATAACAGGTTTCCGAGTCATATCAACTTTCCATTGACCCTGTCACATTCACCTTCATGCCAAGAAAGAGAAGACTGAAAGAACAACCTACTACCCGTGTCATTCCACATGTTTCGACTGTGAATATTAATAATTGATAACGTCTCTCTCGCTCCCATGGCAAAGACACCTGCACTGTAATCGTCACTCTCATTCGGCAGAGGTCATCTGCACAATAATCATCATCCTCTTCTGGTAAATGTCATCTTCACCGAGATCCTCTGTCTCTCCTGTCCAAGATCTGCAGTACAATCGTCATTCTTCCCTTGCAGACTCCATATTTTTTTTGTAATGCCCGTTCTTCCCAGGGAAACGTGATATACATCATAATCCCCATTCTCCTCAGGCGAACGTCACACGCGTCGCAATCACTATCCGCTCATGGCAAACATCAGCCCCATTGCAATTCAGATACTCCCTTGGTAAACGGCACATACATCGTAACGTTCGTCCTCTGCTGGTACACTTCATCTGCCGTCATAAACCGCATCCTCCTTTGGCAAATGCCAATCGCACCGTCATCCTCATCTTTCCTTGGCAAGGTCATCTGCATTGTAATTCTCATCCTCCCCTTGCAGTCGTAATCTGCATTGTAATCCCCTGCCTCCCATGGCAAACGTCATCTGCATTGTAATCCGCTTCCTCCCATGGCAAACGTCATCTGCATTGTAATCCCCTTCCTCCCATGGCAACGTCATCTGCACTGTAATCCTCATCCTCCCATAGCAGTCGTCATGTGCATTGTAATCCCCTTCCTCCCATGGCAAACGTCATCTGCATTGTAATCCGCTTCCTCCCATAGCATTCATCATCTGGATTGTAATCCCCTTCCTCTTATGGCAAACGTCATCTGCATTGTAATCCTCATCCCCCCATGGCAGTCGTTATCTGCATTGTAATCCGCTTCCTCCCATGGCAAACGTCATCTGCATTTCATGTTCTCATCCCCCCATGGCAAACGTCATCTGCATTGTAATCCCCTTCCTCTTATGGCAAACGTCATCTGCATTGTAATGCTCATCCTCCCATAGCAGTCGTCATCTGCATTGTAATCCCCTTCCTCTCATGGCAAACGTCATCTGCATTGTAATGCTCATCCTCCCATAGCAGTCGTCATCTGCATTGTAATCCCCTTCCTCTCATGGCAAACGTCATCTGCATTGTAATGCTCATCCTCCCATAGCAGTCGTCATCTGCATTGTAATCCCCTTCCTCTCATGGCAAACGTCATCTGCACTGTAATCCTCATCCTCCCATAGCAGTCGTCATCTGCATTGTAATCCCCTTCCTCCAATGGCAAACGCCATCTACATTGTAATCCCCTTCCTCCCATGGCAAACGTCATCTGCATTGTAATCCCCTTCCTCCCATGGCAAACGTCATCTGCATTGTAATCCGCTTCCTCCCATGGCTAACGTAATCTACATTGTAATCCCCTTCCTCCCATGGCAAACGTCATCTGCATTGTGATCCTCATCCCCCCATGGCAGTCGTCACTTGCTTTGTAATCTGCTTCCTCCCATGGCAAACGTCATCTGCATTGTAATCCGCTTCCTCCCATGGCAAACGTCATCTTTATTATAATCCTCATCCTCCCATGGCAAAAGTCATCTGCATTATAATCCTCAGTCCCCCATGGCAAACGTCATCTGCATTGTAATCCCCTTCCTCCAATGGCAAACGTCATCTGCGTTATAATCCTCAGTCCCCCATGGCAAACGTCATGTGCAATTGCAATCCCCTTCCTCCGATGGCAAACGTCATCTGCATTGTAATCCTCATCCTCCCATGGCAAACGTCATGTGAATTGTAATCCCCTTCCTCCCATGGCAAACGTCATCTGCATTGTAATCCCCTTCCTCCGATAGCAGTCGTCATGTGCATTGTAATCCCCTTCCTCCCATAGCAGTCGTCATGTGCATTGTAATCCTCAGTCCCCCATGGCAAACGTCATCTGCATTGTAATCCCCTTCCTCCCATAGCAGTCGTCATGTGCATTGTAATCCTCAGTCCCCATGGCAAGCGTCATCTGCATTGTAATCCCCTTCCTCCCATAGCAGTCGTCATCTGCATTGTAATCCCCTTCCTCCCATGGCAAACGTCATCTGCATTGTAATCCGCTTCCTCCCATGGCAAACGTCATCTGCATTGTAATCCTCAGTCCCCCATGGCAAGCGTCATCTGCATTGTAATCCCCTTCCTCCCATAGCAGTCGTCATGTGCATTGTAATCCCCTTCCTCCCATAGCAGTCATCTGCATTGTAATCCCCTTCCTCCCATAGCAGTCATGTGCATTGTAATCCCCTTCCTCCCATAGCAGTCGTCATGTGCATTGTAATCCTCAGTCCCCCATGGCAAGCGTCATCTGCATTGTAATCCCCTTCCTCCCATAGCAGTCGTCATGTGCATTGTAATCCTCAGTCCCCCATGGCAAGCGTCATCTGCATTGTAATCCCCTTCCTCCCATAGCAGTCGTCATGTGAATTGTAATCCTCAGTCCCCCATGGCAAGCGTCATCTGCATTGTAATCCCCTTCCTCCCATAGCAGTCGTCATGTGCATTGTAATCCCCTTCCTCCCATAGCAGTCATCTGCATTGTAATCCCCTTCCTCCCATGGCAAACGTCATCTGCATTGTAATCCCCTTCCTCCCATGGCAAACGTCATCTGCATTGTAATCCTCAGTCCCCCATGGCAAACGTCATCTGGATTGTAATCCCCTTACTCCCATGGCAAACGTCATCTGCATTGTAATCCCCTTCCTCCCATAGCAGTCGTCATGTGCATTGTAATCCCCTTCCTCCCATAGCAGTCGTCATCTGCATTGTAATCCCCTTCCTCCCATGGCAAACGTCATCTGCATTGTAATCCCCTTCCTCCCATGGCAAACGTCATCTGGATTGTAATCCCCTTCCTCCCATGGCAAACGTCATCTGCATTTTAATCCGCTTCCTCCCGTGACAAACGTCATCTGCATTGTAATCCCCTTCCTCCCATGGCAAACTTCATCTGCATTGTAATCCCATTCCTCCCATGGCAGTCGTCATCTGCATTATTATTTAGGCCTACGCAGTCTGACCAAGGAAGATGAAGTAACAGTATAATGTTATGGAGTCGTGTGCAAAGACGCACACATTATCCTCTGTGAAGCTGTAATTAATCACGTAGAAATGCCTCTGTCGTTTTGGCAGTGTAATGTGATGTATACTCATTATGTAGTTCGTGGCATTTCACTGTGTTCCCTACAGCTGCTGGAGTTCGAACCCAAAGACCGGCTGTGCTCCCTGGCACAGCTAAAAAGGCACAGTTACGTAGCTGACATGGACTTCGACGCTCTGCTCGGGCGACAGATCACACCCCCGTTCATTCCTTCTGTGAGTATGTTGTCTAGAGATATGCTCTTCATGTCATTCAAACAGCAGTGATGTAGATCGAATCAAATGAACGTGTGGGATATTGAATGGTCAATTGTCAGCAAGGTAGTAGAGAAGTTGCACTAGATTAAAAGGATGTCGTTCGTTTTTGAAATCTTTACTCTTCAACGGGACGATTTGAAAACGGACGTATGGGTCAATACAACATGTACATAGTTCAGTATAAATGCCCTTAAAGTCGGAACGAAAAAATGTGTGCATACAGTGCGCGATATCGTTTCAAGCTGGACCCCATGTAACGGGAGGCAATCGCATCACAATTTGTTGAAAATCTGCGTAGTCCAAGTCTTACCTCCCTTCAAACATTTAATAGCAGCTTTTGCGTGTACATTCCAGTTGATGATGCAGAGTAGAATGAATGCACGATTTCTACTACCCCCAAGTGCCTTTGACTTTTGTAAACTCTTTAACAAAGTACAGAATTTAAAACCTACCAGTTTTTTTTTTTAATGTAGCCCACCAGTTTCACTCATCTGGTTTTGCTCGAAACAGATCGGACATCACGACAGCAAATAGAGTCCTAACTATGAAGTTAGCAGACTACTAGATTCATTCAACTGTTATTGCCAGACACAGTTCACACATCACAAAAACGACTGAGTCCATCATTATGACATTTACCAGTTGCGATTTAGTTAAGTTTAGATTAGTTCAAAACAAACCCGGCTCAACTGAACCGACAGCCAAACATACAGTGTGTGTGTGTGTGTGTGTGTGTGTGTGTGTGTGTGTGTGTGTGTGTGTAATGGAAAAATACTTGACATTCATATTTTTAGCACTGAAAAGACGGAAGAGCTATGTCCTGATCAAAGTGAATCCAGTGCCAACAACTCTCAAACTGTCTTAAAATGACTTCAACAGCTTTTGTTTCAGTGCGTATATCTTTTTATACGCAGCTCGCATGATTTTTAAACGATTTTGAGGCAGCAGCATAAACACATTAGCTCCAAGTACTAGCCGGGCCCGACGTTGCTCAACTTCGGTGATGGGACTGGAACCGAGTTTTCAACGTGGCATGGTCACTGTGGCCACGAGGCAGTGATGCTTATGCCATAGACATTTCTATTGGCGAACTATCTTACCCTTGTTTGTGAACAAAACGTACTCATTCCTTATGTTGTTATTAGTTTGAATGTTCTTTTGACATGCAAGAAAGATCCGATCCAGCGGATGAAAGGCCTTAGGAACAGGCAATATAACCAGTTCTGTCTTCAAGATGGGTTATGATGGTCTCCATAGACTGCTAGTGAAGGATCTTATATTTATAAGATATTTCCTTGACTTTTCATTCTTAGATCTAGTTGCAAAGCGAGAGGACTGCAGGCGGAAATCTAAACAAATCTTAAATAAATGTTAGCGAACCGCCCAGAGAACGTGGACAAACGAGTCACAAGACGAAACACAACTAGTTTCGACCTCTTAGGTCTTCATCAGGTGAGACATTAACGAATAAAACAATTCGTTATTCGTTAATGTCTCACCTGATGAAGACCTAAGAGGTCGAAACTAGTTGTGTTTCGTCTTGTGACTCGTTTGTCCACGTTCTCTGGGCGGTTCGCTAACATTTATTTAAGATTTGTTTTCATTCTTATTTTCTTTATCCCCCCCCCCCCCCCCCCCCCCCCCTACTCCCCCCCCCCCCCTTCCCCTTCCCCTCCCCTGCCCCATTTTTCCCCCATCGAATCTTTGTCACGTCATTAGTATAACGATGGAAGAATTGTTAACCTGCACTTGTTTTCTCCCACAACTAAATTGTTCAAAAAGAAAGAATTGTCTTAGATACGACTTGTTTCAGTGTAAATGTAATTGAATGTCTTTTTGTGACGCTATTAAAACAGCTGGTATTTTCTCTTTTCTTTCTGACAAGTGTGTTCAGTAGATTTTTATCCTAGTTTTTCTTATCTTTTTGTGTTTTTCTGCTTCGTGTTGCCACCTACCTCTGACATGTAGCATTTGTGTATTCTTGCCTTTGATATGGGACATGGAGTAATACGACCTAAAGTTGTTCATTGTCTTTGTGCTGCAAGAACAATGGAGGAGTTTGATTCTGAAGGAATTGTTCCTCACGTTCACGCATGCACACACACATACATATGTACACACACACACACACACACACACACACACACACACACACACACACGTCGCAACGAAACTTATTTCACTCATATATCGTGTGTATTTCTTTATCATTGTGTTTGATGCATATTCGGCCACACGTGAATGATGACAAAAGCAAAATCCATGTGGTACCTGGTGCTGTCACAGAAGGAGCAGCTGAACTGCGACCCCACGTACGAGCTGGAAGAGATGATCATCGAGACCAAGCCCCTGCACAAAAAGAAGAAACGTTTGGCCAAGCAGAACTCCAGGCAGAGCTCGGAGGTGATACAAGCCCTGTGTTGCCAAGTGTCTGACTGCGCAGACACCTCCGTTCACGTAATAGTTCCGTGTTTAGAGAACTGTTTATGCTGTTCAGTGGCGGGTCCTTACCTCCCCCCCGTAGCTGTTGTAAACGTATGTGAGACATCCTTCAAAAGACGGAGCGGAAACCCTCTGTGTAATACCTGAACCTTTTGGTAAGCACGACTGTCCAGGGCTGGGGTTGGTTTTTGAGCCCATAGCGGACAAAGAGCCTGGCTTGTCGCATGAGGAGATAGTGAACACGTTCATTGCACCGCCCACTACCTGGTCATGCGAATGGAATGAATGGTTTCTGCTGGACACCCCTGATAGGTGATAGTAACTGAAAGAAAAAGAATATTCATCCACACCGTTATAATAGCAGCATCAGTAAACTCATGCTTCAGACATATCATTCTCTCAAAAGCTGTACTTTGTTGAAAGCAGGTCTGCATGTCGTTTTTACTACAGCATAGGTTTTATTTTGTGAAACAGTTTGCCGTATAAAGTTAATCTAACTAAAACCAAAACAAAACAAAACAAGAGACAACCAACAACAAACACGCGAGAAAAAAAAAAAAAAAAAAAAAGCTTTCGCTTTCCTGTTGAAATTCAGCACCGTGGACGTCACAACTATGACGTCACAAGTGGGGTCGCCTACATTTTCTAATCTGAATACAGTTTTAATTGAAAATAGGCGTCTAATCGTTGTTAAGTGTGTCACCGGAGGCACTCCAATAAGACCGTTGCTAGAAACAAAGTTAGAACTACATTTTTGCTTTTAGCCTGGGATTGTCAAAAATGCGTGTTGTTGAAAGATAAAGACAAGACACGAACAAATGACGTAATATGTGCATTAAGTCGATGGCCTTCGCAGTTCCATAGGGAAACAGACGACTACAAACCAGACCGTCTTTGTCTTCGCCGAAATCACCTCATCCACTCAGTTCCAAAGTTTCGGATGTGAAGATGTGCACTTCATACTCACAGCAAGATCGAGTGGGGAGCAACACGGGTGCTCTGACTCGCATTACGTAATCAACTCGTTCCAATATACAACCGGCGTCGTATTCAAGAGAAGTTAAGCAGTGCTAGTATTGGGCTGATTACTTCCCTTATCCTTGATTTCAAGTAAAAATGCCCATTTCGGTGAATCGTTATGGCTTGACCAGAGATGATTAAAGTGTATATTTTCACAATTTTACAGACATTTGATATATTCTTTAAAGCTGACAAATTGTTGCCTGTTGTGAGAGTAGACCTTTAAAGGTGATAACTTTGATGTCCGTCGACTGCCGACATGCAAAGGGCAGAAATAGTAATGAATGGTGTTTTGAGAGCTTTGCCAGATTTCAGTTTTTGTTTGCCAATTTGTCTTTCGCCCCGTTCTGTAAAGTATGGATGTTTATGCATGCTTGTTTGTTTGTTTCTTTGTTGGTGGTGTTTCTTTTGTTTATAATTGCTTCTTTTGTGTCTCTGCATGTCTATTTGTGTTGCGTTTCTTTTGCATTTTACGTTTATAGTTATGCTGATCTTTCCTGTTGCCCCTACCACGATGACCCACTTGAATGTCTCGCAATATCTGTCACACATATAACGTCCTTTTTAACTGCTTCCTAGACGGTGTTTTGAGATGGACTTTTGACCTTGGAAAAGGGTTACTTCTGCAATGATCTGAGATGTATGATTGAAGTTGGAGAACAGGACCTCCTGGCAGGGGTTGGGTTGGGGTGGGGTGAGTTTGAAGAAAGTGGTCAGGCTGTGAGTCAGCTATGGGCTCAACTTGACCCCCAGCCGTCGTTAACCCCCGACGGTCCGCGCTGGATGGACACTGCTCATTGCAGTCACAGCACTGGTATTTGCCCATGGACAGCTTAACTTTTACACGCGCGCGCGAGTGTGTGTGTGTGTGTGTGTGTGTGTGTGTGTGTGTGTGTGTGTGTGTGTGTGTGCTCAAACACCTTCATCAGATTAGTGGTTATGTTTGTCAGAGCATTTCATCTATGTTGTTGTTGTTGACTTTATTTCATAAGTCAACATTACTGTGTTGTTGTCGTTGTTGTTGTTTACTTTATTTCGAATATCAAAATAATTGTGCTGGCTTTGTTTTGCGCTTGCCACACAAATCCACATCCACTGTTTCACCAGACAAACCAAAGTTGATGGTGCCTGTTCTCTGTGAATACTAAACAGTATGTCAATCTCACATTCATCTTCCGTCACATTGTCTTTATTATGGAGACTTTTAATATCACCAGAATACAGATTTATTTCCGGTTTTGTTTATCTCGGCCGCATGCACAACCGGCGGAGCAGCTCTAATAACCTTTCACCTTCCCAGTCTCTGGGTCAAAACACTGTGTTCAAAGCTAAATGTGGGATGGCTGTTCTCTCTTCAGTTTTCTCTCTCTGTCTCTGTCTCTGTCTCTGTCTGTCTCTGTCTGTCTGTCTCTCTCTCTCTCTCTCTCTCTCTCTCTCTCTCTCTCTCTCTCTCTTTCAAATATAATATCAGTAATTATGACGAAAGCACCCAAAACAGAAGATTCATTCATTAATTCTCTCTTCAAATTAACCGAGGAAATGGCGATCAATTATTTTAACTTTTCTTTTATATGACGCAGAAGGTATGGAAAATGTAGGCTACATGGAATTCCCGGTTTCAGAATTGCTCGTTCGTTCGCGCGTATAGAGTTTAGGCGTTGTAGTTTGCGAATGTACAGGCAACGTACAGTGTAACAGTATCTCGCACATTGGAATAATATAGGTGGCATGTAACCAAAACGAAAAATGCCTAAGCATGCACAGTACTTTTATATTGACGGTTAATACTTAATTAACTTGACAGCTGGTGATTTCGAGCTACAAATATAGCAGCATGACCAAATCAGTTTTTGTTAGTTGTTGTTGACTAAATGTAACACAGTTATAGTATGGTAAACACAGTTATAATATGGTATAAATGAACTGTAAGCGTTTAACACTGTCACTCCAGCAAAGTGGTCGTGAAAAAATAAAAGTAGCAGATACAACAGTGCTGTCAGACCCCCGTGTGTATGCTGAGTGGTGGGATGGGGGTGTCTGTATAAATTGAGTCCCTGACGTCTTGGAATCACGTGCTAGATATTTTCATTTTTCTGTCCGTCGTTCTTTTGCGTTTCCTGTATTTATGGTGTATTACATGTTTGTGTTCCAGAAAGTCTTTACGCTATATTGACTTATTAGTAGCAAGAAACTCTAGGGAGGGCTTGATAGCAGACGGTATTCAGAGAAGAACCTCCCTAGACAAGAGTTTTGGACCTGAACTCATTATGCTCTAAGAGGACCGGGCTGCTTCTAGATCATGACTCCTGGATGTCTGTCTGTTGTCAGAAGTATTTTTGGCGTCGCCCAGATTCAAACCGCCTTTCCAGGATGGTGGGTCGTCTAAATGCATACCTTTGATTGACGGATGTCTTATCCACGTAACGATTGGAAACATGTTCTAAGCTAGTACATTCAAGCCTTATGGAGCTCACTGTTGTTCCTCCTCAACCAGGTCCAGTTCAAACTCTTTTCAGCTGGCTCTGCCATTGCCTTCAGGGTTCTGGTCCTGGTCTTAGTAAAAAAAAAAAAAAAGAAAGAAAAAGCTGTTTTGTGAGATCGTAGGCTGATGAGCCTACAAACGCTCTTGGCCCAGCCTCCACGTCATACTCGATGTGATGACTCTCAGTCATTCCCCACCGTTAGATTTTGACTGTTACTGCTACGATTTCTAATGTTTTACTTCGTATTGCTGGGTTTTAGTCTATTTCTCTCTCTTCTCTCTCTCACTCTCTTTATTAGCGCACGCGCACAAGCGCTCTATACAGAAAAACTTTAATATGGGTTCGTTTCCAGAACTGGGAAAAATGGACTAGAAACATGAATCTGATTTTCCCCTGTCATTGATACGTCTGTTTTGAAAATACTGAGTACATTCTGCATTCCTTTTAGATAAAAAGTCGAAAAAGGTAAACTGCTTAATCTGATTTTTTTTTTCATTCTCTCGTCTTTTAGTCAGGTATTTTAGACTGACTTTTGTTGAGGCTCTCGTTTTAAAGATGCTGCGAGTTAATGTGTACACACACATCCTTGTGCCCTCCCTCCCTCTCCCCCCTCCCCCTGTGTGTGTGTGTGTGTGTGTGTGTGTGTGTGTGTGTGTGTATGAGAGAGAGAGAGAGAGGGGGGGGGGGGGAGAGGCTGCGAGTTTGTGTGTACACATGTGTCCTTGTGCACTCCCTCCCTCTCCCCCTTCCCGCCAGCCCCTTACCCCCCACTCCACACCTGTGTATGTGTGTATGAGAGAGAGACAGAGATCGAGAAAGAGAGAGAGACGCAGCGTGTTGATGTGTACACACGCGTACTTGTGCACTCCCTCCCCCTCCCCTGTGTGTGTGTGTGTGTGTGTGTGTGTGTGTGTGTGTGAGAGAGAGAGAGAGAGAGAGAGAGGAGAGAGAGAGAGAGACGCTGCATGCTAATGTGTACCCATTCGTCCTTGTGCACTCCCTCCCCCCCCCCTCTGTGTGTGTGTGGTGTGTGTGTGTGTGTGTGTGTGTGTGTGTGTGTGTGTGAGAGAGAGAGAGAGAGAGAGAGAGAGAGAGAGAGAAAACAGGAATACATCATTAATGACTTAATCAGTGAATGGCCGTATTAATGATGTCAGCTGACAGAGGAGAGAGAGAGAGAGAGAGGAGAGAGAGAGAGAGAGGAAGAGCACATGTATAGAATATTAATGACTAAATCAGTGAATGGCCATATTAACAATCTCAGTTGACCATTTCAGCAAATTTACTAGAAATGTTTCTGTTGATTGCGTTTTTTTTTTTAGTTTGGTTAATTGATATTGTTGGTGCAGACCACAGAAGTCGCCTATATTTTGACGTTAACCTTTCCAACATATTGTTCAGTATGTAAAAGAACAGTTTACATGAGTAAGGAAAGAGAAAGGTCATGCTGTGTAGCATAAAGAGACGTGAAAAACATGCATTTTATTAATTTTGTAATGTCTAAGGGAAGGGCTATCGTTTTGCCTTGGTTTTTAATGTGTTTATTATTTAAATTTATTCTCTTTGCTTCGGAGCTACTTATCATGACATTTTTTTGTGCTGCAATTTTTTGCATCTATGTTGGTATGACGCGGCGTTTGTGTTCGGATGGGTAGGTGGTATAAAGGTAAGAAATCTGTGTACAGGATAAAGGTTAAAAGAAGACCAGTGATTTCGTTGCTTTCCAAGTAAAGCCATTTCAGCACTGTTCACATGAACTATCAAAGTTCAGAGAGCATTGTTAAGAGAGAGAGAGAGAGAGAGAGAGAGAGAGAGAGAGAGAGGAGAGAGAGAGACCTGCGCTAATGTGACCATGTTCAAGAGTGAGACAGAGAGAGAGAGAGAGAAAGAGAGAGAGAGAGAGATTATAGACCTGCGCTAATGTGACCATGTTTGATTCGGTACAGGAAACAAAACATACAAACGAAAAAAACATAAAGGTGTTTGGTGACAAAAGGCAGGTTAAAACATGATAAGTGAGTACACGAAGAAATCATAAAACAAACGATAGACAAGATGGAAAACAAAATGTATCAAATGAATGAATTAATAAATAAATGAATGAACCATTAATGAAACAATAAAGATGAAAGAAAGAAAAAAAATAAGAGAAAAAATGACAAGAAGAAAGAAATGAAGTAAAAACAAGAATCAAACTTTTCCAGTAACACTGTGGTGTTTTGGGTTTTGGGTTGGCAGGACAAGGAGGACTTGGAGCTGCAAAAGCTGACCAAACAGTTCCAGTACTACAACAGGGAGCAGTAAGTCTCTTTCCTGAAGTTTGCTCTGGAAACTGGTTGCGGCATTCATTATCTGTGCATGTCCTCTCTTTTATTTCCCAACACACTGTTCTTTCGATGATGTTCTGGTTTGTCTTCCTTAACTTTGAGAATTGAGTTGTTTGAAACTTTTTTTTTTTGCGGTCTCATCTTCCTTGTGATTTCAGGGGCATTAGTCCTATACTTCTCACGTGTCCTTAGTAATTCACAACTCTCTAGCTCGTCTTGTTGCAATCCTGGCATCAACAAGCCGTACAATTCAGGCTGTTACAAGGCAGCTTCCGAAAGCAGGAACTACACTATCATCTAGACACTGGTGGTAATCTTACATCCTAATCTGATTTGGTATACGGACTTCACTACTTCAGCGTGACCAAAAACAACCCAGTATACAAATAAACACACAAAACAAGCGCAAAGTAACGCTTATTTAACGCAAAACAGGAAATGGTAAATTTTCAGCAAATACGTCGTCCTCAGACGTCACGAATAATGGGTATAAAATATCCATAAAACAGTACTCCCAGATGGATTTCAGCAAAGAACTATGGCATAAATAAACTTAGTGTCTGCAGTAGTGCTTCCTTTGACAGCTTTGTGGACGATTTCACTTCTGCTGGCACAGTCTTTACCCTCTTCTTCAGTTTGCCGTGAAAACATCCTGGCCAGACCGCTTCCCATTGTCAGCAGCTGATTGCACCAGTTTTTGACACAGAGGCCTTCCTCGTCCACAACATGAATCCATCGTCAGGGTGTTTGTAAACATCAGATAGTCACTGCAAGAGACAACAGCTTCAGTCAGCAGTCTTTGATGCTACACCGTCTTTGATGCCGTTGGTTCTTTCCTCCTTATGCTCAGTAACCTACCTCCGTTTCCATTACGCTTAGTAACCGACTTCCGTTTCCATTATGCTCAGTAACCTCCGTTTCCATTATGCTCAGTAACCTCCATTTCCATTATGCTTAGTAACCTCCGTTTCCGTTATGCTCAGTAAGCTCCATTTCCATTATGCTTAGTAACTCCGTTTCGATTATGCTCAGTAACCGCCGTTTCGATTATGCTCAGTAACCTACCTCCGTTTCCATTATGCTCAGTACCTACCTCCGTTTCCATTATGCTCAGTAACCTACCTCCGTTTCCATTATGCTCAGTAACCTCCGTTTCCATTATGCTCAGTAACCTGCCTCCATTTCCATTATGCTCAGTAACCTACCTCCGTTTCCATTATGCTCAATGAGCTCCGTTTCCATTATGCTCAGTAACCTCCGTTTCCATTATGCTCAGTGAGCTCCGTTTCCATTATGCTCAGCAACCTCCGTTTCTGTTATGCTCAGTGAGCTCCGTTTCCATTATGCTCAGTAAGCTCCGTTTCCATTATGCTCAGTGTGAGCCCCGTTTCCATTATGCTCAGTAACCTCCGTTTCCATTATGCTCAGTAACCTACCTCCGTTTTCATTATGCTTAGTAACCTCCGTTTCCATTATGCTCAGTGACCTCCGTTTCCATTATGCTTAGTAACCTCCGTTTCCATTATGCTCAGTGACCTCCGTTTCCATTATGCTCAGTAGCCTCCGTTTCCATTATGCTTAGTAACCTCCGTTTCCATTATGCTCAGTAACCTACCTCCGTTTTCATTATGCTCAGTGACCTCCGTTTTCATTATGCTCAACAACCTCCGTTTCCATTATGCTCAACAACCTCCGTTTCCATTATGCTCACAACTCCGTTTCCATTATGCTCAACAACCTCCGTTTCCATTATGCTCAACAACCTCCGTTTCCATTATGCTCAGTAAACTCCGTTTCCATTATGCTCAGTAAACTCCGTTTCCATTATGCTCAGTAAACTCCGTTTCCAGTATGCTCAGTAACCTACCTCCGTTTCCATTATGCTCAGTAACCTCCGTTTCCATTATACTCAGTAACCTACCTCCGTTTCCATTATGCTCAGTAACCTCCGTTTCCTTATGCTCAGTAACTTACCTCCGTTTCCATTATGCTCAGTAACCTCCGTTTCCATTATGCTTAGTAACCTCCGTTTCCATTATGCTCAGTAACCTCCGTTTCCATTATGCTCAGTAACCTCCGTTTCCATTATGCTCAGTAAACTCCGTTTCCATTATGCTCAGTAAACTCCGTTTCCATTATGCTCAGTGTGAGCTCCGTTTCCATTATGCTCCGTTTCCAAGATGCCTTCCTTGATTCTTGCAGTTCCCACTGATGTGACCGAATGCCAAAACTGTCATGTGTAAATTAGTTCGAGTTATTGGTGTCTAAAGGTCTGTGGTCATAACACATTTACGTTGTTTTGTTGTGCATGTCTGACCATTTCCAACATCCGGCGACAGGCTCAGGAATTGTACGTGAGTCACGAGAAAGTTCTCAAGTCTGAAAATCCGTCGACCAGTTATTTCTTCACTGGGTGGTGCTGTAACCTCGCCGTTCCCCCAGACTCCTCGCCCTCTGCCACCTAAAGGAGATGGGTAGGGTTAAACTGCTGAAGGGCATAGAATACATTTACAGATTAACATACATGAGAATTTGCTGTGTCGTCTGCTGATGCTGACTGCAGATCGCCAACTTCTTCAAAATGTGCATTATGATCGAGACGTAATGTTTTGACGTAACGTATATGTCGCATCATTGTGTATATGCATGTGGTCTAGCTGAGCTCTGTAGTTAGGAAATTCATTTACACCTCCACCTCTGCTTGGAAGTAACGTCAGTAAATGGTCCGAACGTGAAAGACAGTACTTTAATATTTTTGTGACAAAATTTGTATGAAATATGATTTGATATGTCTTTACGATAATTCAGTTTATGGGTTGTAGATGTTTTTGTCATTTCCTTTAGTCACACCTGTGATGGCGTCAACAATATCTGCCATGATAAGACCCAATCCCATCTGAAAATCCATTGGAGATAGTTTTACAAGTCACCTGTTGTATCCATCCGTCCATATGGATACACGAATCGCTCACCAACAGCAGAACTAGAGCAAACATACGTAGGCTTTCGAGAATACATGTTTCAGATGGATTCAGAGAACCGGAGACAAATAACTCCGTCGTGCAATTGGACAGTAATTATTCTGGCAGACAAGAACCTCCATTGACAGTTAGAAAGTGACGTAAGCTTGCCTGGTATGGGCATATATACCACCATGACTGCTTGTGCAAGACCATTCCGCAGAAAGCAGGTGATGAACTTCCCAGAGAAGTCTTGTATAGGCAATATACTGGATTAAACCACACACTGCATCTCCATACAGCTGCACATGTCTGGACACAGAAGGCTCAGGATGTCCCAGACTGCCCAAGGGTTCACCACGGCACCCTACGACCTGCTATCAAGAGACAGTAAGATGCGATCACACCGACAGTTCTCAGAGAGCCCAAGACAACATCAAGAACATTGATCTGTCTTTAAAGGGCTGTTGGCCACCCTGATGTGGACAGTCTTGTCTGCCTCTACTTCTTTCTCTAAGGCCTGTCGCTTCTGTTCCAGATTTTTTTTTCGTGATGCCCTGACGAGGTCATCTTCATTAAAGCCTTCGGTTTTTGTTGCAGATCGAGGCGCTGGGGTGACCATGCTTTTCATGAGTTAGTCGACCATCTTCCAGGACACCGATCATCCGCATTGTTTGAACCAATACTGTCTTTTTAATTCACCCCTGTGTCATTATCTCATCCTAGACAGGAACGGCGACTCCTGTTATACTGTTGACTGGATTTGCAGTGCTCTGGCGTGTCACGTGTGGTTGTGATGCTTGTTGTTGATCCCCACTGAAGGCTCCCACCTTTGTTAGGACTGTGGGTAAAATAATAAACAGGAATGGACCCAGCGTAGAGCAGTAGTTTGCTGTTGTCGGTAGTGGAGTGGAGCCTTGACTGTCTCATAAACTATGGTTCATTCCCCTATTCATCCCTTGCATTCTCCTCGTCTGTCTGCATCTCTTGGATTATGTCCCCTGACACACTGACGGCCCGAGAAGCAGTGATAACTGTGACTATGACTGTGTCCATTTTGATAAATCTGATCAGTTCACTTTGTACACACACTTTGTGCACTTTGTACGCACAGGTAAACTCGGTAACAAATTTTGCCTTGAGCGTCTGTTGGTTTCTGACACCTGCTGCATCTGTTTCCGGTTTACTGCCTCTTAAGTTTACCAAGACAGTCACCGCACTTAATCTTGATTCTGACCTGCATATGGATTGTTCATTTAATTTCACCGCCCATTCAAAGACTGGTCTCCATATATGGTTTTTGATTTACCGTCAAGTCAAGTTAAAATTATCTTCATTGGGGATTAAAGAATAAGTTTTCCAGCTTTTTTACATCCTGCCCTCATAAACAAGAGAGAAACTAATACAACATATAACCACAAGCTAAAAACGAAACATTTTTAAAAGCACACAATTTCTATCCTGCAAATACGTCGATCATATTCTGTTGGCCTTTGTCATCACTGGATCCTCCGAAAGTGACACAGAAGCCAAGGTGGAGCTGGTTGAGGATGAGTTTGTCATCTCTTGTGGAGGTTTGCATCTATTTTTTCCTTCGGTCTCCGTCGTGGAAAACTGAAATCAAGTTGGATCTGGATGATGATGAGTTTATCATCTCTTCAGGGAGTTGCTCATATCCCGTCTTTTGGCCTTTGTTGTTACTGGTGCTTCCTTTAGTGAAATTGAAACGGAGGTGGATCTGGATGACGATGGGTTTATAATCTCTTTAGGGGACACATACCAGGCAGTTGCTTTTAGTTAATGGAGGCGATAGAGCTTTCTATGCCATTGTTCACCAGTAGCATGTGACTTTTTCTCAAGTGAGTCCTCCTTTATGGATAGAGCTGCTACAGCAGTAAGGATTTATAAGCACAACACACATTGCACTTTCATAGCTCCAAACCCGCCTTTGGTCATACTGGAGAATAAGAATTTTTTAATGTGACATCAACAACCGTTTTCCTTAAAGCGTTTAACCTACTTGTGAGAGCAGTTCAGACTTGAATTGTTCTCACCTCTCCCATCCTCACGTTATGCATACTTTCCACCATGATCCCCTCTCTCCCTTTCAAATCCTGCATGTATTGTCTTCAGTGTGAAAGGCTGGCTGTTTCAGAGACAAAGGGGAGACAAAGAGCTCGCTGAGACGGTATGGACGGCCCAACAGCCCCACCAACATCAAAGCCTCCAGCGGTACCCTGGAATCCGCTTGCGTTGATCACAGCGGGCACCACATCTACACTCACCATCAGAGGCTCCCGGAATGCTCCGGAGCCACGTCCGAGAACGTTGGGGCTTCCACAGCTGTGGACGACTTCCCCGTGAGCGTGTCGCCGTCGCTGCAAGAAGCAAAGGAAATGCCGCCCGCCGCTTCAGGCAAAGTCAAACGCAGCAGCCAGTCCCCTTCCGATGCGGAGGCTGGGCCTGCGTCACCTCAGATAGAATCTCGGCATGGAAGTCTGCCGTGGGCGGACAGCTCAGAGAGGTCCCACAAAACAGGTGAGCTGGACACATGACAAGATGGTGTGCTGCTGTAAAGAAGTCGAGGACTCGGATGTTTGAAGCACAGAGCACAAATTAAGGGAGAACCTGACTGTGTTATTAGCCCTAAACCGCAAACGTGCTGTCTCGGCGGAGATGCAGAGTCATGTGTGTGAATTGATGTGCAATTGATTGAAGAAGTGGAGAGCTCGTTGGCTGTCCTGAAATTAAACTTCAAAGCCTGTTTATTGTAACGATGCCTTGTGGGTTTTTTTGTTTGGGAGGGGTGGGGTGGGGATGGGGTGCGGCTTCTCCGGCATTTTTGGGTTC
This sequence comes from Conus canariensis, assembly GCA_033310375.1. Taxonomy (NCBI): domain Eukaryota; kingdom Metazoa; phylum Mollusca; class Gastropoda; order Neogastropoda; family Conidae; genus Conus; species Conus canariensis. The sequence goes on along the minus strand of CM065716.1, from coordinate 26,937,755 downwards.
ACTGTGACTAGATAGGAAGGGGTTACTTATTCACGTTGCCTGATATTAACTGCGGGGCATGTGGTTTGACTTCAATGCTTTCTATATATACCAAACTGCGTCATATGACAAGGTCTTTCTGGAATGAAGAAAATTTTGATGATGTTTTGTTCACCCTGTGCACTTTCATTTCTTCAGCTATGGATGTTGCTTATAAGATCATATTAAACTCATCTCTGCACATGCAGTTGGAAGCATTTCCAATGTTTGGAATGGCAAAACGGCTCATGCACAATTACTGTTGTGTTTCCATTATACCAACTGGTTTCCCTGCATGTTCATTTTGTTTGTTTGTTTGTTTTTAGTGTAAATATTGAAACCCAGACTTCTGATGGCAGTTTCTGCTCTGATGAGTGCGTGTGTGTGTGTGTGTGTGTGTGTGTGTGTGTGTGTGTGTGTGTGTGTGTGTGTGTGTGTGAGAGAGAGAGAGAGAGACAGAGAGAGAGAGAGGGGACAGAGAGAGAGAGAGAGAGAGAGAGGTGAGTATGGTAATGCTTAGACGGTTCCATGTGGCTTATTTTGTGCGTGATAATGATTTTAAAAAGCTATTTAAAAACATACTATACAGACATCTACGTACAAACAAAAGTTAGAATTGTGTGTGAGATGCCCCCAAACAATGTCGGTTTTGTTTGCTGAAGAAATGTACATGATGTGTATTGTGCCGCTCACACACCTAGCCACTCATGCTTACCGCTGTCCGGTTTACCACATGTGTATATATATTGTATATAGGCTTGCTTATCCACCTGGCAGATGCGTTGTTTTGTACCGTAACATGAGACTTGTCTTTAATTCAAAACGCTCTCGCAAGTGCAGCACGGGACTTTGATCAGCGAGTGGCCTAAACGAGATCCTTAAGTCTTGATAGACGGAAAAAAGTTCTATTCCCCGTGTAAGAGGCCCGCGCCTAATGTCAAACTCCAAATTCTTGTCAACTGCTAGATTCATTTTTTTCCTTTAAATACAGTCACACGACTAGAACGTTGTGACGAGTCGAAACTTTAGTTCAATAATGTTTTAGATGCGATAGAGCCTCTTTCCATGACATCCTAACACCCCTCTCCCATCACCCTCTCTGTGCTACCTCTTTCTGTTTACTCGCAACATTATCATAATTGTCCACGATACTATTGCAACTTTGGATCTTTTACGTTTATCCTGTCCAGATTATTCATGAAATATAAATGAATGAAAGTTTCATATATCCTGTGAAATGTTCAACGGTATCATCGTTGTTGTTTTTTCTTCACGTTTGGTGCATGAAAACATAACTCGGCAAATATCCCAGAATTAAAGGCAGAGATTGGGTTGAAAATTTTAACCAGCCACTTTAACATTAACCATTTAAGGGGTTTCATCATACACGAGTAAAAACATTCAGATACATCAGGAGGATGGTTACCAGTACCAAAACATTAAACACTCGTTCTCATATTTTCGTCATAAATGGAATAGTGTAGTCGGGTTATCTTTATCATCGTAAAGTATGGATCAGCTCATGAAGAGTTCACTGGATAAATGATAAATAATTTGATGTATCAGTAAGTCTACGGCAGTGATGAAACCATCCAAGCATTTAGTGGTGATTCCATGAGCCCGTTCACGGGACTGAGAAATCTGCCTGCGTTATTTCTAAGAGGAATAAGAAAGGAAACGATGGGAATATAGCTGACAACACAGTGATATATATATATATATATATATATTATATATATGATATGTATATATATGTTATATATATATATATATATATATATATATATATGTGTGTGTGTGTGTGTGTGTGTGTGCGTGTGTGTGTGTGCGTGTGTGTGTGTGTGTGTGTGTGTGTGTGTGTGTGTGTGGTGTGTTGAACAATTTAGTAGTAGGAGAAAACAAGTGCAGACTAACAATTCGTCCATCATTATATTGATAATGACTTCGCAAAGATTCGAAGGGAATAAAAAAAAAAATGGGGAAAAAAAAAGGGGGGGGGGGAATATATAATGAATATGAAATCCTCACTAGCAGTCTATGGAGACCATCGTAACCCATCTTGAAGACAGAACTATTCATATTGCCTGCTCATAGGCCTTTCGTCCGCTGGATCGGACTCATCAGGGAGACACGGTTGATTGTGTCTGTGGTCCCTTGACATCAAATAGAGATATACCACAGTCTACAATTCCATATAGGCCCTATATATATACATATGAAAATGTATCCCTCTTCCACCTCCGGGGTTTGCTGAGGATACATTCCTGTATACAGTGAACTTAAGAACTCTCACAAAGTGGTGGTTGCACGATGTGCTTCAGTTCAAAAGCGTGTCCTACTGTGACAGCAATGTGAATAATGACCCGTTTTCAATGGATGCGTACGATCCAAGTCTCTTCACATTTCTTTTTTGTGAAGCTGCGAAAAAGTTCTTAACGAATGTCGTGGAGTGAATCAAGGACACACTTACATATCTATAGCTATCTGTATAAATATCATGGGTGAAAGAGGCATGCGTTGCCACCGACTCCACACACAGCAGAAGAGCTGGGGTAAGTTCAGTTTTACTACACCTTCCTGTTGATTTTGGACGTGTTAAAACACCTCCCTGCCGTTCAGAGGATACACGCTGTTTGGCCTTCGTTCTGAACCCCCCTCGCAGACACCGATTTTGACTCTGTTGACTTGTGCCTGACAATGTAGAGACGCTATCATCCAAAACTTACTGTACCTCTTCCTCATATATTGTCTTCATTTGAAAGCAGTGACAGTATACTTTGTTAGCTTTGGTGTTTGTTCTTTTTTTTTTTTAATGCCTGATGGGTAATATTATGTAAGACATAGTACCCAACAAACTTAACAAACAAACGTAACTATCTTCACTTGAAAACTGTATCAATGCCCAACAAACTTAACTAACAGACATAACTATCTTCACTTGAAAACTGTCAGTTGAGCTGGCATTCTCCTCAGCGTAAAGTTCACCATGTTTTCTGTATCTGTTCTTTTTCTGTCTCTGACGATTGATTAGTCGCTGCCTTTTGTTCGCAATGAAGTTGAAGGTCGAGCTTACCAGTCAAACCAATCGCCCACTTCCTCCATGTAACTCGGACTGACATAGACACTGTTGATTGGGTGAAACCACAGACCCTTGATCAGGTCGCCGGGTGAATCCCCACGCAGTGAAATACCAGCTTATGCCCTTTCGGTTCTTTTTTGTTATAATCATTGACACAATCAGTTTTGTCTCCAGATGTGGCTCGTTGACCCACTGATTGGAGTGATCTATTTCAATTGACAGTCGGATCTGAGTCCATTCAGAAATGCGTTTCCTGCTGGCATAAAAACGGATAACCAGTCAGTTGACATCAAAATGTTGTGATTCATGTCCTGTCTTGACTTTCTGATGGTTCAGACAGACTGAAGAGGCATCTCACTACCATGGTGTGCGGAATCCTACTGCCCGAGAGAGAGGAACCGGAGTGACCACGCTACTTACCGTTTGTTCAGAAAACCTTTGCAGTCGAAGAGATATTCTGCGTTACAGTTAACTTGTTTTGTTCGCTTCTGTGTTCGCTCATCCACGAAGCTTTTGACTTGTTCTGCATGTGGAATTTCGGTCATGGGACCCAGTTGGTTAATTCATTCCAAAACAACCGTAAAGGGAGATCCTTTTACTGAAGCGGCAATCAGACTGTATGAAGAGCTCAAGATGTTCCTTCAGAAGGGAAGGCTGTCACCGTTGGCAGACTCAACCGTTGGTTTCAAGCCCGTCTCACATTTGTTCCTTTTTTTTCTTTTTTTCTTTCTTTTTTTTTACAATTTGTTTTCATGTTTCTTTTCGTGTTACTGGTTTCGTTTTGGGTTCAGATTTATTTTTTTAATGTTACGATTGTATTAAATTCTTGTGACGGCAGTACTATCTTCTGATGTTTGCACAAGCACGATTTGCTTTTGGAAGGTGTGTGCGTGCGTGCGCGCGCGCGCGCGCGTGTGTGTGTGTGTGTGTGTGTGTGTGTGTGTTGATGAGCAAAGCCAAGTCTCATACTACCAGATGGTGTGGATTGCCGTCTACACATCAACAAGCGAAATTGTTCACATCCTCTGTTGGACCAAAATCTTTCATATCATTCCATGGTTCTTACGGAGCCAAACTCTTTACAAGTCTTGCAATTGTTGGTATGAAATAGGCTGGAGCAACGATCTTCGCATCACCAAATAACACCATCTGAGTTAACAACAAGATGGCAAGCCTTTCAATTGGTTTCCCATCAGGAAATGATCACTATGAAGGAAATAACATTCCACAGACCTTGCAGAACAGTGCATCTGGCCAAGGATGTTTTTTCCATGTTTTTTTTTTTTCAATTTCTTAAACCAGTAGAAGATCAGAACATAACTGACAGCACTATTAAAACAATAGAAAATTATAGTGTTAAAACAGGCAATTCTGTTGAAAAAGATATTCTTTCTCAATCTTTGTCGCGTGCGCACGCTTGTGTGCGTGAGTTTGTGTGTGCGCGCGCACACACACACATGTGTGTTGTGTGTGTGTGTGTGTGTGTGTGTGTGTGTGAGAGAGAGAGAGAGAGAGAGAGAGAGAGAGAGAGAGAGAGAGACGCAAAAATTTATAGACGCTCAGGAAGAGGAGAGAGTGGTAGATGGAGTAGGTTTTTGTTCACATACGTACAAACAGTTTTCCCACTACCAGATTTGAAACATTACAGTCTCATTGTGTTGAAGATTTAAGAGACTGAAAATGCAAACAGCTACTCATACACACACACACACACACACACACACACACACACACACACACACACACACACACGTGCGCGCGCAACACTTACAACAATCAAACTATAGCAACTACATGAAACTATTGGGTGTAACAGTTCAGTGGTTAGAACAGAAATCTCTGAATCTGAGGATTCCGGATTTGAGCCTCCGCAGCGTCACGTGTGTGGAGTGTGAAGCGGGAAATTTGCCATCTCATATGTCAGCATTTGTGCAGGCCAGCTATGATGGAAAGCCTTTCCCGTGGGCTATGGGAATATAAAGATACCTATCACGCAGCAGATATTTAGGAAAGAAGATAGGGACCGCCCAGCCGAAACACTGTGATGAACACCTAGACAGCAAAGACACATCATTTTTTTCTATCCGTCGCGGCTCTCCCATAACTTATCAATAACAGATGTATGAAATGTACAATGATACAGATTTTTGTGCATAAATGAACGTCTTGCAAATTAATTTCAGGTATGAAGGCATGACGTATATTCTGACAGCAAGGGTCTGACTAGAGATGATCACGATGACAGCTTCAGTGTTAAAGTAGTCTGTTATGAACTGTTAATCTGTCATGAATTGTTAGTCAATCTTTGTCAAAGGTCGGACATCATTATCACCATCCTTGAATACTCAGTATTTAAAAGTTAATTAGCCATGTTGAGTTGTCTCTGAGCAAGAATATTTCATTTCATTTTAGTTATGTTGTTTATAGCCCAGCCGACCACAGGGGGAGGGGAGGGTATCTGAGCTGTCACCTCGTCTAAGTCAGTTTCTAACGCAATTGTTGGAGAGAAAAAAAGCTTCTGTAAACTAGTTTTCAAACGACGCAAAATAGCTTTAAAACGTATCTTCCGTAAAGTTTGAGATCAAACGAAAAACACGTTGTCGTGCATGAACTCAAGAATCACATCTGGTACATCTCCACTTAAGAATCACATCTGTATCCCTTTTATTCTTGTTTGTACATCTCCACTTAAGAATCACATCTGATATATCTTCGAACAAGGTTTTCAGCGAGTCCGCTGTAAAGTGTTTATGTCTGACGTGACACATGAATTCTAGACTCTGTAAAACCATGCTTTATAGTGAATTGTACATTGTAAGGAATGCACTACAGAGCTTCTTCACCCTTTGAAAAATATGAGTGGTTGTAACATGGGTGGCCTGTGTCAAATAAAGATACGAGCACTGTTTTTTTTCGCTTCAGCAAATTCACCTTAATTCTTCTACTTCTCATACTTCGAGGTAAAGAAAAACGCAGATGAACAAAGTTAGAAATGGTTTCCAGACACGAAGTTCTCAGTGTGTCAATACACCTTTTATTGGATATGTGCGCTTTACATCAACAGCAGAAGAAAGGAGGCTAACACAAGTTATTGTACAACTGAAATCATCAGTATGGTTTATGACCTTGATTCTTTGCTGACATCTTCGCCCAGGGGATGGCTAGGACAGTATCCTCAATGTTAGAGTTTTCAATAAACAGAGGTGTATCTTTGACTCATTTTGTTGACCAAGACTCACATGCGGAAAGAAGAAGAAAACAACAACAACAAGAAACCACACACACACACACACACACACACACACACCACACACACACACACACACACCACACACACACAAGAGGCTCTCTATGTGGCATAAACTGTTTCCAGGGACAGACAACACACGGCAACGAAAGGGTTTTAATGGGAAACTGGTTGATGTGATGTGATTAAAATTTGTTGACTCTTGATAATATTACTTGTGCTAGCAAATGTGGGTAGACGCATACAGATGCCCTGTGACACGAAGATGCGCTTTAACAGGTAAAACAAATCTACCGTACAATACTTTGCATAAGTACTATTCTTTAGTGCAATATGAAATACTACGCCAATGATGATATACAATAATATATTTCACTATACCATACTTACAAAACGATGCTTTACCCCACTGTATTGTGCTATAATATACACACCATACTATATATACTATACTATACTATACTATACTATACTATACTCTACTCTACCCTACCTGCTATACTATATTGTACTCTACCCTACCCTACCCTATTCTACTACATCTAACTGGTCTTTGCCGTCAGTAGGGCTGGAGTGCAGCAGCCCGCGTTAGTCTCTTCCTGCATGACGCATGCATGTGACTGCATAGTGCTTACATTCTGACCGTGGGCCATACAGCAGGCCGCTCTCCGTACTATACTGTACTACGCTATACTATACTGTACCGTACTAGACTGTGCTGTATCGTGCTATTTCATACTATACTGTTCTATGCTATACTATACTATACTATACTATACTATACTATACTATACTATACTATACTATACTATACTATACTATACATTAAATGGTCTTCTTGCCGTCAGTGTGACTGCAAAGCGGCCGCCCGCGCAAGTCTCTTCCCATATGATGCATGCATGTGACTGCTTGCATATTACTCACACTCTGAACCTGGCCATATAGCAGGCCGCTCCCCTATGTCGGTGGACGTTGCTGTCAAACGGTCCGTTGACCATCGTCCAGTTTCCACTGTCATTCGCCTATTGCTGGATCTCATGCGAACCAGGCACTCTGGTAGCCTCCTCCACTTGTGCGGGTAAACGAAGCTGATATAATGTCTATATGCCTTGCCGTACTACTTGTAGTGGTTTGTGGGAAGGCTGGCTGGAGGAAAGGACCCACGTACTTCCCACCTCCATCTGCTCTCACTCTCGGTCCTCGAATACATCACGTTTGACCTAACCATGATTCACCTCCGACCACGCTTCACCTGGCCCATTGTTTCATACCATGCTGGATTTGCCGATGTTAGATTTAAGAAGCGCATTTGGAAAAGTGATGTATCCATACTTGCTGTTAACTATAACTTTAGCTTTTCCCGATCTTTGCAGCATTGTAACGCTTTCGAACCTGGAAGGCACCGTTGCTTGCAAACTTTCACAGGGACCTAGTAACTCTTTTGTTTCCCTATGTGTTTTAAGTAAACCAGCTGTTCCGGATTTTCCCACTTGTGTGTGTGTGTGTGTGTGTGTGTGTGTGTGTGTGTGTGTGTGTGTGTGGTGTGTGTGTGTCTGTGTGTGTGAGTGTGTGTGTGTGTGTGTGTGTGTGTGTGTGTGAGTGAGTGAGTGTGTGTGTGTGTGTGTGTGTGTGTGTGTGTGTGTGTGTGTGTGTGTGTGTCTCGGTTTCCGGTATTTCACACGCAACCATTTCAAACTTTATGAATGACGTAGACAAAACGATCCTTCTCAAAACACATGCATACAGAAATACAGCGGGGAGAGAGCCTTGGGCCTTACGTTATACCCAACGCTTTCCGAGATTAATGATAATTTAGGTCGTCCATTTAGTCAAAAGAAAGGGATTTCCAAAAATAGCCTGTGTGCCGATTAGATGACAGATCGCATCGCAGTTAAATCCTTAATCTAAATTTGCATGCCTTGCATTAATCGAATCGTCGAAGGTGGGCCTTGATTCGACGCGCCGAACTGGATGAAGATAGGTGATTGCTCGTTCATTTCCGTTTTCCCGAGTGTTGTGTATCTTGCCAGAAGAAGACCTAAGAGATCGAAACACGTCATTTTTTGTCTTGTGAATCGTTTGTCTTCGTTTTTCGGCGGAGCCTAATAAAAATGTTTTTTGATTTGTTCAGAAATCCACCTCACTTTCGCCTCGCTTTGCAATTAGATTCAATCGCATCATGTTGAGAGAAAGAAAGAGACAGAGCGATAAGGGGGTGGTGTTGGAGAAGGGCGTGAGAACTAGGGATAGAGATGGATACCAAAGTATATGTTCAACACTGTCCCTATTGTATATCGTAAGTGTTTGGAACCTTAGTCTTGTGCGCCTTACTCTCACCTTAATCCTGTACCTTATACATTGGATCTGTCCTTCACCATCATTTTACCTATCTGCTCTCCAACTATCTCCTTGTTTAAACCACCCATCAAATTCAGAATAACAGCCACGCCAATTAAAATATCAGTGCTAAAGGGTGTGGAAATTACGTCATTCTGATCAGTTCCTGGAAAGATGACAATAGGAACAGGACTGGTATACCAGTTTTGTGTTCTTCTCCTAGTTGTTATTCACATTTTTTAGGATATAACAAAAGTTCTAGGCCTGTAACAATGATTTGATTCAAGAATAATTGTGAAGGGGGGTGAGTGGACTACTTGTATTCCTTTTTGATTAGTGCTTGGCAATTGGGCCGGGAAAAGTTGCTGGTTTTAGATGGGTTTGTTTCACAGCTTGTAGATCATCATATTGTCACCACACAAACTCCCATTTCAGAGAGAATGGTAGCAACACCATCTTTCTTCAAGTGGACTGTGGTCATGATATACTGCAAAGAGGAGAATGATAGAGTCTTCAAAAACTGTTATGGGCTTGTTAAAGTTCAGCCTCTTACGTGCTTTAATTTATGCCAACACAAGTGCTCCAGGAAATCTACTAGATACATACATTTTGAGTGCATGCAGTACACTTTCACCACGTAGTGACACATTCCGCATTAGCATCTTGCCTTGTTACTTAATGAAAGTAATGCCGCTGATTCTATTCCCTAAAACAACTTTTGCCAGTACGGTGAAAAGCAAATTAATGTATTTGGCATGTGTATGTCATTTGGAAACAACATTTCGGGCTTTCACACCTATCTTGTGTGTGTGTGTGTGTGTGTGTGTGTGCGTGCGCGCGTGCGTGCTTGCGTGTGTGTGTGTGTTTGAGTGCGAATTCATGCATGTTTCTTATAGTTACCTATTGTAATTTTAAGGCTAGGCTTTTTTTTCTCAAATGTCGAAGAAGTAATATGCTTCTCAAATAATATAAACACTGAAATTTCGTATGCTGTATGCTTTATTGAGAAACAAAACTCTACAACAGGTAACTTCCTTCAATCCGTGCGAATTGTTATTTCCCT
>CM065716.1:26915511-26925511 GCA_033310375.1 Conus canariensis | reverse complement strand
GTATTAAGCAGCGCTTGGATCGGCATTTGACAAACAATAGTATTAGGTACAACACCTGGACATAGTTCAACATGTACACACACCACTGTCCCACATTTTCAAAAGCACATGTATTGCAATACCGATGTGCACACCCCCCATACATAACTGGTATGGAAGTCTGGATAATGAAGGAAATGGGAAATAATACCATTAATATTCCACTTAAATGTTACGTGATGTGTACAGCGGAAACATTTATATGTTAAAATCATAAAATGTAATTATTCATCACTTTATTGAAAGCTAAAGATGCATTTGAAAAAGACGAAGGAAGGAAGGGGGTATTATCGGGTATCTTTATTCGCATCGATTGTTTTTTTAAGATCTCGACTGACTACCCCAGGTCCTTATTTCACAATGATGTTTATTGTAACCATTTCCTCTTTTAACTCTGTTAGGGTTAGGCACAGGGATGAAGCATGCAAGATTTTAAAGCAGTGAGTGAGAACTGAAGTGAATTAGGAGTGAGAAATAATCAGTTTCAGGATGAAAATGCTGTGCTTCAGGCTGCCATTAGGAAGCCCTTTTTTTTCAATGCTCCATAAAGGTTTTATAAATAAACTGAAAATTTCCAATATGCTTATTGAGTGTTGGTAGTTTTGACTATTCAATCAATTGATATGGAAGTTTAACAGAAAAGGTTGGAGGGGCATAAACGCTGGGAAGAGGGGGAGGGGGACAAGAGCGGTGGGCGGGGTCGGTTACTTTGACAAGGACTAAGCAAGGGCAGCTGAGCAGCTGAGATGCCATGAGCAGCGACATACAGATGCTATTGGTTTGGAGATAGAGTATTGGATATTTTGTCCGTTCCTTACTCAGGCATGGCGAAGGGAGCGGTACCGTTTTCCTTTGCATGACTGTTATTGATGGGGATGGGTGCAGTTTTCATTTTCATAACTGTTTGACTGATGAGGGTGGGGAACGGTACAGATTTCATTTTCATGACTGTTTGACTGATGAGGGTGGGGAGCGGTACAGATTTCATTTTCATGACTGTTTGACTGATGAGGGTGGGGAGCGGTACAGATTTCATTTTCATGACTGTTTGACTGATGGGAATGGGGAGGGGTACGAACGGAAGTGTGCCGTGAAAAAAGGAAGGGTGGGACACAGTTTTCATTCAGGTATCTGTTTGATTGATGTGGGACTTCTTGCAAGGCAGCGTGGAAAGAGAAAAGGATGAACGAGTTAATTTGTGTGGAAGGGACTATTTTCCGACAAGAGTTCTGAACTGTTTATGAATAATGATAGGCTGGGTGCATAAGGGGTGGAAACAAGTGTTATGGGTACTTCTTCGCCGTATGTATCTGAGCATTGAAATTTTGTCGAATATCATCAGGAGAAGAATCAAAGTCGGATGTCGGCCGAGGATTTCCAGATGGCCCATTTCCTGGATACTGTGAGGATTTATGCCATATTTGATACAGTCCACAGTTCTCTTGGATACATGGGTTCACGAAAGAAACACTCTTCCGTCTCAGACTTTTCCAATTGTCCGCCAGAGATGCAGTGCCCCTGGCATTTGGGTGAATTGTAACACACTACGTCAGGCGTAAACGATTAGACTGAAATGTATCTTCTTAGTTGAAAAAGCATACAATGAAATAATTTTGAGTGTTGTATATTAATTTCAAACTTTAAGGAAAAATACCAAGTCGGCATTGTTGGAATAAGATAATGTTGTTGATCTTAACAGGAGGAATTTTAGAGCTCATATAACAGGACAAAGTAGTGGTTTCAGAATATGTTCAACTGCGCGTCCCAAAGTGTTGAAGTATGATTTAAATGACATTCAGTATAAACTTGGAAAACATATTTTGCGATGATGGGTGTTTGAGAAGGGTTTTATTTTGGACACTGAATGTATTTTTGTACGGTTTTACACAAAGGTCAACATGACTGGACAACAAGAGAATCTCTGATTCATTTCAAAGAAATGTACTGGACGACCCTAGTGGTAAAATGTGAAAAATTGCTATTCCGATATTTATATCTGAAATACATTCTCAATTTGTCAGTACTTAAAAGAAACAATTTTTCAGAAGATATCGAGGTTGCCAAATCAAAGCTACTAATGAATGAGGCGATCCTACCTATCTGTCACGTAACAAATTTACCTCCATTTTGTCAGCTCTATCAAAACGTTCATGTGAGAAAATACATCTATTGACAATGTGACCGATCTAAGTTTAGGAAATACCCTTCTTGACACACAATACTGACCAACCAGATGGACAAAATGGCTGTCTGATACAAATAACAACAAGATTACTTTGCAATGGGGACTTCGATTTAACTGACCAGACACCGCTCCTAAAACAAAATAAGAACATCTATCAAACGAGCTATGAAACAATACACTGGAACTCATATTATTATTCATGAACAAAGGAATTCAAATTGTTTTATGTAATGAACATGAAAGATATTGTCCTCTCATATATACGGTTTCTCAAGGCTCCGTCCTCGAACATATTTACTTCTTCTTCTTCTTCTTCTTCTTCTTCTTCTTCTTCTTCTATCTATGAACGCAGTTCTACAGGCTAAAACAAGAACAACAACAAGAAATCTATAAACACCATCATCCCCATGACAAAAGCTAGGTTCATCAGGCCAATACCATTTTGACCACCCCACCTAGCCTCAAGATTGGATTCCACCGTTCTCCTGATTATGTTGACCAGACTTTACGGTGTGAATGGCCCCACATTGCCTGTGTAGCAGAAACATTGACAGCAGGAAAATGTTGAAGGTGGAAGAATTAAAGGGACAGGGGGAAGGACAGGATTTCAGAGAAAGTGAAATTCCCCTTTGAAAAAGGTTGCAGGGATTGTCTTTTTCTAGAAGAGACACCCCAGTCTCTTTACCTCCTTCCCTCTCTCGTCACCCTCCGCCTCATGGGAAATTTTCCTCTAATTATAATGTAAAACTTGATACCTGTTTCCCTTTCCGATGGGAAAAAAACCCTGATCCGTCATTTTTGCACCCCCACAAATGTATGTTTCTCTCTCTCTCTCTCTCTTCTCTCTCTCTCTCTTCTCTCTCTCTCTCTCACACACACACACACACACACACCACACTCTCTCTACACCCACACACACACACACACACACACTCTCCTCTCTCTCTCTCTCTCTCACACACACACACGCATAGACACACACACACCTCTCTCTCTCTCTCTCCTCCCACACCACCACTCACACACACACACACACACACACACACAGCTCAAGCCAACGCAATGACCGTGCTGTCCTGGTCGCATAGTTAGAATATTGTCTGTAATAAAAGCATGGGCTGAGGACCCTAGATGGATGAATGCAGAGCATGAGGATATCGGCCAGAAATAGAACAGTGGAATTATGGCGCTTACGGAACATAACCATGGTAGTTTTGACGATTGAATTTACGAATCGGCGACCATGAAAAACATTTTTCTTTAGATGTCTGCATTATCCAGTCTTGCTTGGACGATAAAAAGGTGACTGTTCTTTAGTTGCTTACGTGGATTTTATTTCACCACCACCACCACCATCATCATCATCATCATCATCATTATGATTATTAAAGAAAATTGTTTTCTCCTGGCCCATTCCTTCCAGTATAGTGATCTTGAAGAGAATCTTTTTGATCTTGCCACAAGGCCATACCGCTTTAAGTTTTTCCCTTCAGTACTTGGTAAAACTGACACAGAATACAAATGAATGTCTTACTGAGTATAGAGGTGAAACAGATCACATATGCAAACAGTTTGACAGTTTACATTGAAACAGCAGTAAAACAACAACTAAAACAGTCTTTGTTGTTTCAGTAATGACCGATCTTAACAAAACTTTGAAAAACGCACCGTAAATTTTACATTGTTAACAAAATTTTCAAAAGTCGGTGCTTCTCATTATCATATATTTGAAACTGGTGTATCAAAAAAGTTTTATGTATGTGCCGCAAAAAGATATTACAGGAACGTAAGCTTGCTAATTAGGCGTATTTGTAATGCGCACGCAACTTATCGATTAAAAAGAAAGTAACTGGAACCAAAGCGTCTGATAGAACTAGACCTCTTGAATGAAATCTTCAGCTAGAATAAGATAGTAACTGCAGCAGTACGATGCATCGTTGGCAACGGGAGAAAAACCAGAGCTGATGTAGGTATGCTCACTTCAGACTGTTCTTGTTAACAGCAAAGACACTGGGGCAAAAGAACAGAGAGAGGAGCAGGGAGGGATGGACGAGTGGCATAATGGAATGAGAGGAGAGGACAGGAGAAGGATTGGATGGCCGTGCAGGAAAGCATTACAGGGATAACTGGTCGTCATCATGTTCTGAGAAGCGACAACTGGACTTCTCAGTTATAAGGTGTGTCATCTGGAACCGTTTTAATAACACTATTGTTCTAAATCGAGATGTGAACATGGCCAATGAAATACTTGCTAATTTCTTTTCCTTTCTTTCTTTTCTTGAATGCTTCTCATTCTTTTCTTTTGGAATCACCCTTAATATGATGACATGTTTGATGTTGATCATCCTATAGAAGTTGCCGTAATTGGAATTGTATTGATGTGCCCCTGTCCTTCCCCATCCACCCGGTGCCCTACCAACTGCTGTGAGTCAAGTTAGCAAACTGCCTTTTTTTTTTTTTTTTTTTTTGCTGTCCCAACCTCTGCGCCACCTCAGAGGCAGTGCACCCACGCCGCTCATTCTGACACCCCGTCCACAGCCACAGCCCGGTCAGCCCGCCGCAGCCCCCGCACCGGCAATCCACAGGGAGCAGTCAATGTCAAGTGGTCAAGAGGCAACCCACCGGAGGAGACACTGCACTGCTGCCGAGTCACTTCGGTTGTGTTCAGTGGCGCCTGTTCTGATCTAACATACGCAGGACACCATACTAAGCCCCCTACTGACGACAATAATTGCTTAGTCGCGGAGCTGGCGTGAGTGAGCTCTCCTTCCGGAGGGCGCCACCACGTCCGTCCAGCGATAGCCCCCATGGACTCGCCGATACCGGTGACCCCGGCGGAACCAAACCTAGACCACAGACGTGGAGAGGACATCGAAATTGAGGTCACCATGAGGGCAGGGCGTGAAGGGCCGCAGAATTTGAGACATTTTTTTTTAATGCTGATCGATGAGAATGAGGATGATTAAGATGCTGCTACGGATTTCCATTTCGGTCTGAGACTACATGACAGGGCTGTACTCTACGCTTCCTTTCATAATATATCCCGGCGTCAACCAGGCCCGAGAGATACAGGCACCTGCAGTGTTGGTCCGGAAATTGGAGCAACACTCTCAGAAGTGCATCCATTAAGTGGATGAAACTCGTCTGTGTGGTCCCAGTCTTCCCAACTGAGTCCGCAGCAAACTCAACTCTGGGTAGGAGCCGGTCGGGACAGAAAAACCCACATGACTCTGATGGGATTCGAACCTACGACCTCCCAGCGGGAGTCCGCGACGCTAACCACTTCGCCACGGCGGCTGGTGCCTTTCATCTTTTCTTTGTATGTATCTTTTTTCTCTGTCTTGGAAGTGTCATTTCCAGGCTGGTTGTGCTATTACTCTCAGATTTCTTCCTAAGAAGAAAAAAATAAAGCTTCCCGGCTGATTTCTTTCCTGGAGTCTTTTTCTCCTCTGCACCGGCCGGCTTAATGACGGCTATCCAGGTGACAATAAAGTGACTGTCAACATCGCCGCCTCGTCACTCTCCTTATCACGGCAGCACACACAAAGCGTCATTATGATTCCTTTACCGGGGATTTTCGCCTCCTGTCCGGGCCCACAGAATTACTGGAAAATTCAGCCGAGTTAAAGCGTTACTCACCAACTGGCTGGGTCGGTCAGACGCAAACTCTTTCGTATATGTGATTTTTCAGCATTTTAATACTTACGTATCGCTGTCTACCTTCCTTAAAAAAAACTCTTATTTATGTATTAGTTAAGTGCAGTTTTTATACTGATGTCTATATAAACATACGTTTTGTCGTAAATGAATGGCATATGTAGTTCTTCTGTGTACACGATCCCAAAAAGAAAAAAGGGGGAGGGGGAAAGCATTGTATTTTGTTTGACATATTCCCTAAGTTTGTGTGACTGGATGGCCAACTCGTAGGCTAACCGTCTTCCTAACTGTGGCTGATATCAACAGATGGAAAAGGAACGAAACGACTTCTGACTCCACCAAATAAGCACTTTCTGTCTGCAACTCTACCCTGAGCTCTGCACAGTGACGGCATCTAAACGACTTGGAACTATGATATGAAAACAGCGTCCCTTTATGCATAACTACAGACATTCAAACACAGTATCAACGAAGATGCAAGTACCTGAAGTGTAAAATCAGAGCAAGGTTCTAGGTATACACAACTACTGACTTTCAAAAGCCATGACAAGGACATGTTCTTTAAACAGTAGTGTGAGTAAAACTTTCTACTAGGCTGGTCTTTCTGCACGTCCTAGAATCAGATCAACAAGCCATCCATTCTCATCACTGTGCCAAGATCTCCACTGATATCATACCAGAAGAAAATCGTTCGCAAACGAGTTAAACTTGCAAACAGGTAAAACCTGCACACAGCCATCGCCTTTCTCAGGCACACCGCCGCCTCTCGTCACGCCTTCGTATTCAGACTTGCCAGGACTGGAGCAGAGATGATCTGATAGCACATACCTGCGCTTGCTCTGCAACTGAAGTTTCGTGTTTGTTTGGCGCAGCAGATGAACACTGCATCAAGTCTTTACCCGTCGCTCTTGAATTGACAGTGTTCAGCCCGTCGCACAGCCCGACACATCCATCAAAGTATGCTAATAAAAAAAACTGACGGGCGTTGAAAAAGAAAGTTACAACAGCTCACTCACTGATTCAGCTTTTTTTCAGTCTACAACCCACTTTACCTTCGATGTAAACAAGATAGCTAAGAAACCCGTAACGACCATGTTATGGTTTTGAAGAATGTAGAGGCTACAACGGAAATCTTTCGATGTATGTACTGACCTTTTTCTTCTCCCAGCACGCCACAAAGAGCAACAATCTCTGATTGACAGTGATTCTTAGAGACTGTCCACTCCGAAAAGTTAGTGATTGGGAGGTGGGGTGGGAGGGGTGGGGATGGGGGTGGGTGGGGGTGGAGGCTTGTCTAACGCGGGACACAATTTTCATTTTTGAATGGAATGATTCAAGTGAGCAGAAGTTACACTGGACTGCATTCGGGGCTGGTGTTCCCGGAAAGAACCGGTCGCCGTAGTAAAGTTCCACCTATTCTGTGTGTTCTGGCAAGTATGCTTTTTTGTTTTCCTATACAAGTGCATTTCTCTACAAAATTTGACTCCAGCGCAAGACGCTAATTATTATCTATACTAGGCATTTTGAAATATTGAATTATATATCATAGCAACGCTGCTATATTTGGTACTCAGAGGAACATACTGTGGGAATGGGTAAGATGATGAACCTTTTCTGAACACCGTAAGTGACTGTGATCCCATTCAAACCATTATAATTTGTATATTCACTGCTTTTCCGAGATGAGAGGGGTGGGGGTGGGGGCGGAGAGATGGATTTTATGATTAAAAAAAATTATCAATGTGCCAATCTGTCAAAACGTAAGCTTAATTTTTTTTCTGAAATGCAAAAATGGAAACCTAGATGAAGCCTTTCTGTATGTGTTGGGTGTGAGCACACCCACACGTTGGATTAAAAACAAGAATGGGTGTGTGCACACTCGCATTATTATTTGGTAACAAATATTAACCAATTTTCGTGATTTAGAAAAGTGAGTACATAACAATACAATCAAGAAATGAATGATTCCCATATGACCTGTGCTGGTGGTGCATGTATACACAGATGGTGAAGAAAACACTTTACTTATGCGAAAAAGGTTAAACTGGGAATGACCAGCGAGCGGTTGGTGAATGCACCCACAGTGTCACAATGTGCTCACTGGAAGTTGTCAGTCTCCGTACTAGCGATTGGCTGAACATCAGCCCAACTCAAGAACCTAAGATGCGCATTTTTTATCCAGGAATTGTGTTTTTAGTGAACATCACCCACTAAGACCAACCAATTTTTTTCAGGAATTGTGTTTTATAAAACACAAGTCAAACAAAAGCACACATTGATGTGTGTGTGTGTGTGTGTGTGTGTGGCGCGCGCGCGCGCTGACATTTCAGAACCGTCTTGTGCCGACCTCAAAATAACTTGTAATGTTCATAAACGTATCTTTCTCTCGATCTCAGTGATGACACACACACACACACACACACACACACACACACACACACAACAACACACAGAAAAGACCAACATCACAACACGTCACACTACACTATGCACAGAAAGAGAGAGAGCAGACCGCTGAAGACCAGTACAACATTACCAAGTGTCATCGTATCTACTTTATGCAAAAAACTTGCATGAAAATAGAAACCACAATTTCCCATACAACCTGATCTCTAGAGCAGATGTTCAGTTTTATCTACTATGAACAAGTCTAATCCACCCATCACCTAACCTTCCAAACTACACAGAGACAGATGGACTTCATTGTTATATGGCTATGTACATAGACTCTTCCACACCACCCTACCTTTCAAACTACACAGAGACAGATGGACTTCATTGTTGTATGGCTATGTACATAGACTCTTCCACACCACCCTACCTTTCAAACTACATAGAACAGATGGACTTCATTGTTGATGGCTATGTACATAGACTCTTCCACACCACCCTACCTTTCAAACTACATAGAGACAGATGGACTTCATTGTTGTATGGCTATGTACATAGACTCTCATGCTTAACAAGCTTTAGATCTGCTATACATAATTGAACTGGTAGTGTCTGCGCTTGTGAACTGAATGTTTATATGTATGTATGTATGTAGGCTATGTATGTATGTATGTACGTATGGTGTGTGTGGTGTGTGTGTGTGTGTGTGTGTTGTGTGTGTGTGTGTGTGTGCTATCAACCTGATTTATTTTTTATATACTGGTGTGTGTGTGTGGGGTGTGTGTGTGTGTGTGCGCGCGGCGCGCGCGCGCGTGCGCACGTGTGATCAGCATTTATATACCTGTATATTCTATTGTTTCTTTTCTTAATTTGAAAGAAATCATTTGGTTTGAATCACATGCATGGGTAAACAGTAAACGAAGGATTGATTGTAGGCACTGTCACCAAGTATTGCCTCCGTTTGTTTAAAAAAAAATCGGTCACTCACGCACTGAGTGTTATCTGTTTGTTGTGTTTTGTTGTTGTTTTTTTCGTGTCACACCTATAAGCTAATATGTAAATCTTTTTGTGGCAGCTGCCACACTTTTCTAACTACTGTTTTCGCCAGTACCAAAAAAAAAACCAAAAAAAAAACGTTTTGCTCTTCGACTCGTTTCACGGTTTTCTCAACTCGCCGAGTCATCAGCACGCTGTGAAACGTGTCTGCTGTTTGATCAAGGGCGGATAATTATCTTTGACCAGGTTCGTGAAACACCGGAACTGTCCGGAAAGTTAATCTCGTGTTTGATCAGGATTAGATAACTCTCTTTGCTTGGGACTTGAGAAAGACAGAGTTGTCGAGAGGCCGATGAACGTCACATCTGGGTGTGTGGCGGGGATGTTGCAATAGTTTGCTCATCCCACATCATTCCTGTAGTGAAGGCTCGGCCCATAGGGAGTGGCGGGGTGGGAAGGGTGGTTGGTTGGATGGTTGGTTCATTGATCCAGCGTGCGTCATCCAAATCCGATCATGGCGTGGGTTTTGTTCAGTAGAAGTTTGTTTTTGGTTCAGGTGTGTTGGTGGCCTTCATCTACCTTCCGTAGAATGTAAAGGTTGTGTGTGTGTGTGTGTGTGTGTGTGTGTGTGTGTGTGTGTGTGTGTGTGTTGTGTGTGTGTGTGTGTGTGTGTGTGTGTGTGAGAGGAGAGAGAGACAGAGAGAGAGAGAGAGAGAGAAAGAGAGGAGAAGA
>CM065716.1:26908011-26910511 GCA_033310375.1 Conus canariensis | reverse complement strand
AGTGGAGTGGTACACTATGTTGGATTTGCGTGCCTGTTGTCGTGCTGTGCTCGTGGCGTGCGTTGCGGGTGCGTGCGTGCTGGTGGGGCGTGCGTGCGTGTGTGGTGTGTGTGTGTGTGTGTGCTGTGTGTGTTTAGAGAGAGAGAGAGAGAGAGAGAGAGAGAGAGAGAGACAGACAGACAGACAGACAGACAGACAGACAGACAGCATCTACACCGTCATCTGGATTTTCTGACGTTGGCCAATAAAGACTAAAACGGGATGTCATGTGTGCTGAACCTTCCCGATGGACTGACGGCTGAGCAGTGAAAGTATGTTCACCACATAGCATTATACTGATGTACTGATTGCCTCCAGGCGTAAATAAACAAAACAAGAAATCTCTCTTTGCATGACAGAAGAAGAAGAAAGAAAAGAAGAAGAAGAAGAAGAAGAAGAAGCTGTCGGAATACACAACTGTAACTTGAAAATCACAAAAAATACGGTACCATAACAAATGATCCTTGCCCTAGGGTAGGAGAGAGAGAGAGAGAGAACTTTCTTCAGCCTGCCACACACCACACACACACACACACCACACACACACACACACACACTTCAAAGATTTTAATCCTGCGACCCCTTTTGGGGCATGGAGGACTTGAAACAAATCAAACAAATAGAAATAAAACAAATCAAACATCAAAATTTTCCCTATAATTAACGTACTGAATGTAATGTTACACAACTTTACTAAGTTTTAAAAACTTCGCTAAGTTTAGCAACACTTTCTTACTACCACAAAAGCAAACGACAATAGTTAAATACGGACTTTGTATATGTAAATTTTCTAGGTATAAACTGATTTCTAATGTCGTTATATTTGTTACATTTCATTACAACATGAAATTCATCACCAAGGTCATTCTGGTCACAGTCCCGACAGAATCGTTCACCACCACACACACACACACACACACACACACACACACACACACACACTCAACCACACCACACACACACACACACACACACACTCACACACACACACACACACACACACACACACCACGCACGCACGCAGCACGCACGCACGCACACACACACACACACACACACACACACACACACACACACACACCAGAGCATGACTTCCTCCCTTTCTCCCCTTCCCCAGGCCGTCCCTCACCAATGTAGTGTGGAAGGGGAGGCAATAACACAACCTATTAGGTTTGGAATAGGATCCAAACAGACAAGGAGCACGTAAGACCATGCATACACGTACACCGTCTTTCTCTTTCTCTCTGTCTCTCTCTGCCTGCCTGCCTGCCTGCCTGCCTGTCTGTCTCCTGTGTCTATATAGATATGTTCTTGTGTGTGCATCATGCTTTGTGTGTGTGTGTGCGTGCGTGCGTGCGTGTGTGCGTGCGTGCGTGCGTGGTGTGTGTGTGTGTGTGTGTGTGTGTGTGTGTGTGTAAAAAGGGAGGCTGATGAAACTGAACAGAATTTGACAGCATGTCAGCAAAGCCGGAGAGGCTGCTTCCAAACAAGCAGGAGACAGTTTTGCACACGAATATGACCTCAGTTCTGTCTCTGAGATTGGATGTACGACGGGAAATGTCAGTCCCTAGCTCGCATTGTGAGCCTGCCCGAGTGTCCATAGCGACAGTCTTGAGAAATGTGTGTGAGATTGAGAAGAAAAATGTCTGCGATGAAATGAATAATTTGTGTAAAAAAGCTTTTATGTAAATTGAGGCTTTTAAAAAAAAAATGCATCAAGGCTTGCACAAGAGAAACAATCATACAGTGGACGCCAAACAAAGATATGTCTGTCTGTCTATCTATCCATCTATCCATGCATTTGTCTTTCTGTATGTTTTCTGTCTCTCTGTCTGTCTTTCTAGTTTCCGATGAAGAATCGCTGTGAAGTTGGCTTTTGCGTCCGAGCATACTCTATGGAAACATTCTTTATAAACCTTATACTGAGGTTGCCATCATGGAGAGATATCGGTGCCAAAAGTAAGCTAAGTGTCCAAATAAATTTGAAACTGTAAGTATGCTGTAAAACATCTACTTTCATAACGAACATCATAATCTAGAATTGAAACCGATAATCATCCATATCATACCTATGTCAGCATTCCCCCGTCCCCTTTTCCATCTCCATCACTACTCTCCCCCGATTTCCTCCCCCCTCTCCCTCCTCCCTCCCTGCCCTTTTGTGGGCACACATCTTCTGGATACTGTTTGCTGTTCCTGATTTCACGGCTGTTCCGTCACGGCCTTTGCCGGATAATCTGTACGTCTGACTGTATGGGAGGGGCGAGGCTGGCGCTGTCATGTATTGCATGATCAATGATGTAACATTTCTCTCTCTCTCTCTCTCTCTCTCTCTCTCTCTCTCTCTCTCTCTCTCTCGTGTGTGTGTGTGTGTGTGTGTGTGTGTGTTGTGTGTGTGTGTGTGTGTGTATGTGTGTGTGTGTGTGAGGAGAGAGAGAGAGCGAGAGAGAGAGAGAGGGTG
>CM065716.1:26893011-26895511 GCA_033310375.1 Conus canariensis | reverse complement strand
GGCAATCACAGATAATTGACAATGAGAAGGACAACAATTACTGAGATAAGTGACAATTGAAAGGACATCAATCACAGATAATTGACAATAAGAAGGACGATAATCACAGCGGTAATCGACAATGGGAAGGACAACAAACAATTACCGATTTAAGTAACGATGGGAAGGACAACAATCTCACATATAGTTGACAACTGAAGGACGACACTCACGGATGTAATTTACAGTCGGAAAAATGAGTCACAGATGTAAGGGACAACAATCACAGATATGATTTTCAGTTGCAGGACATGGACCACAGATAAACTGATACGGGAAGGAGAAGAATCACAGGCATGGCTGACAATCGAAAAGACAATTAGAGATGTTATTGACAATGATAAGGACGACAAGCATACATAGACATGACTTAATTCTGTCTTTTCCTCTCTCATTTTCTTTCTCTTTCTTTTTCTTTTCTCAGCTTCCAATGAATCAGTGAGAAAAGTGGGTTGTTCGGGAAACCGTTCATCTTCCTTTTTATTATCCTCTCTCTCTCTCTCTCTCTCTCTCTCTCTCTCTCTCTCTCTCTCTCTCTCTCTCTCTCTCTCTCTCTCTCTCCGTTGATGGAAGAAAATAGTACTGGCAAACTGACGAGTATCAAGCTGGTTTTCAAAAAAGGTTATTCAACAGCTGATAATAGGTTTATCCTCATGGCTTCATATAGAAACAAGTTTCCGAAAACCTTAAATCTTATGTAGCCTTTATAGATTTTGAAAAAGCGCTTGATTCGTTAAAACCGAAATTTTGGCCTATTCTAGAAAAGAATGGTGTAAAAGGTAAACTATCTAAGTGTATTAAAGTATGTACAATAACATTAAAATGCAGGGTTAGATGTGATGCAGAGCTTACACATTCTTATTGACTATGCATGTGGTGTAAGCAGGGTGACGGTATGCAGTCCTGTTCTGTTCTCTCTCTTTTCACAAACGTACTGGCAGTGGAAGTAACTGATGAAACAGACACGGTCCAACTGTTCTTTGCGATGTCTTTGAGCTGCTTATTCTGTCGTTGACCGATGATGTTATCTTGTTATCAAGAACTGTTATTGGATTGCACAAGCAACTGAATAATTTGCAAAGTTCCGCTCCTTCACCTTAGTTGAGAATCAATATGAACAAAAGCAATATAATCTTCTTTGGAAAAATGGACGTTTGGCTGCCAGCAAACAATGTACAATACAGTTAATCAGTGATCAATGCTTACAGGTATTAGGGAATACTTTTTTTTTATCACACGTTTGACTTTTGCTTCCTCCTGGAAAGATCGATCTAGCAGAGCAAAAAACGCATGGTTATCCATAATGAAAAGATTATCATCGTTGAATAAGAGTTTACTGAAATTGTAAGATTATGATCGTTAAATAATACTTCACTGAAATCGTTTTAAATGATATTTACTTTAAAGATATACAACCTTTTATGCATTATGACTCTAAACTGTGCGGATTAAGTAAAGCAACTGATTATTGCGAATGTGTGCGTCTTTTTTGCTTTCAAGAAGTTTTTGAACGTAGATATACGAATACCTGATGAATTAGTCTATGGTAAGACAGACAGATACCCAAACAAATATCAATTCTGCTGTTTGGTGCTTGGTATACTGGTCTCAATTGTTACAGTTGGAAGAGCAGTAAAGCTTACAAAATGTATCAAATGGATGTCAAAGGAAAGAAGAACTGAATGTACGTATTGTCTGTTTCAGCATGCTTTTCATGATGTAAGGTGAAACCAAGGTGTTAGTGACTTAAAAGCATTTACAAAGATTTTACGACGTGTAATTGATTCTAGACGGCAGTGAATTTATGGAAATACTAGAAGCACACAACTTAAAACATTACTTGATGTTAGATTTGAATCTCAACCAGGTTAGATATATCGGTACCTAAAAGTGCGTAATTACAGGTAAAGACAATGTGATTCTACAGATTTAGTGTGTCCATTGAGTAAAAAACAAAATGCTGAAAATGAACTTCATTTCATGCTGCTCAGCGCTGCGTGAACTTTGAGAGAAATTCATTGGAAGCAAATATGATCGACGGCCATGCCTATTTGAACTGTATATAAATATGTTATCTACAAGACATACTGATGCATCAACTTTGTCGCTGCTTGTGCACAAAGCGCTAAGGTGAAGAGAATTCGCAGCCACATAACACTGTGTATTTATAAATTCATCTTTCTTTCCTTTGTTTTTGTTTTAATGATAGGGGGTTTTCCCCTTTACTTTGTTAACAGGCGAGTTGCCAGTCAACCAACGCCGCCGAAATCACGCAGATTTTTTTGTGCGAAGCCACGTTGCTCTGAAAATTGCGGGCAGTTTGCCGGCTCGGCCGGTGTCCAGCGAAAGGTAGCCACAGCATATCGCGTGCCTCACTGTGTGTGTTGGTATAGACACCAAGCATGTGTGTGTGTGTGTGTGTGTGTGTGTGTGTGTGTGTTGTGTGTGTGTGTGTGTGTGT
>CM065716.1:26850511-26888011 GCA_033310375.1 Conus canariensis | reverse complement strand
AGCTGGTTAGGTTATGAATTCGTTCATATATTGTCCAACCGGAATGAGAAAAAAAAGTATTAACGGTGAATCGTCCGAAGAAGTGGCAGTCAAATCCAGAGCACAGTATTGCGCCCTTTGCCTTTTCTGTAATCCAGGGCACAGTATTGCGCCCTTAGCCTTTTCTGTGCCGTGTTAATGACCTCCTAGATTCTGTAGCTTCAAGAGCACGCCGTTTTTGCATATGACTGCCTGCTTTACAGAGAAACCAGAGCCTTCCAAGACCACATTACGCTACAGGAGGATCTCAACTGACTACAAATATAGGCCAGGGACTGGGGCTAGCGATTCAACGCGCAAAAGTGTTATGCTATGCTAACCAAGAATGAGTTCACCTATTTGTAAAAAACAAAAACAAAAAAACTTTAATTATGTGGGGAAATCGTGAAGCATTTCAATCAGACATGCTGTCATCGGAACAGAAGGTGTCAATTCATGTTGAAACGTCAGAAAGAAGGTTAGTGCCACACATGACAGGCTTCCTGGGGAGGAACCTTGGTCACAGCAGAAAGGAGTGCCAGCCGCCCAGCTTACACCGCATGAATTTGATCCACCCTGGAGTACTGCTTTATTGTATGGGGTCTATACCTGAAGAAGGACGAGTAAATTCAGCGGCAGGTACCTGGCTTCGTCAAACGTAATCATAAATCCAGAATTGGGCTGTTGATGACATGCCCCCAGAGCCCAAACTTCTTCCTCTAAAAGATCTTTGAAAACAGCTGAGACTTACCGCCTTCTACGAGAGAGTCAATTGCATGATTCTGCACTATCATCGAACAAGTTCAAGCATCTGCATGTAACGCCCGTAGAAGAATTCAGCCTACCACCTTCGCCAATGACTTCGCTCCGCAAGCCATCAACTGCACCTGTGGCTATGTGATGTAAGACAGCGGAACAAAACAGTCTAAACATTCGTTCGTCCCTCGCTCGATTACCGACTGGAACGAGCTGGAGGAGTAGACCGTTCAAGCCCCATCTTCGTCCGCAATTTTATTAGTGGTTGGCGGATCCCTAGCACAGAAATCCTCTTCATCCCCCTGCCTCCCCTTCCCCATCCGCCCTCCATGCCCCACTCTGCCTTCTCTCAACCTGATCGCTGCGCTCCCATACTTTCCCTCGTGTAGTGACCCAATGTGTGGTTTCTGCGACGTGTATGTACAGACACAGAACCAGAAAAAAAGTTAGCTTGCGCTGTGGTCGTCTGCTAAGACTATAGAGCAGAAGCAGAGATCGCTACAGAGATCAGGTTGTTTTTTTTCTGCATTTTCGTCAGCAAGGCAAAGGGCAGGCGCATCATCTCGTGTCATTTGAGACAACTAATGGCGGCAACTTGGAGTGGAATTTTTTTCTTCACTTCATCTTAATTTTCTAATGCATGAGATAGGTATTGACAGGCTGTTTATCGTGAAGAGACACATTAAACCAGTACGTTTCAAGCCAACCAACCAACCAACCAACCAACAAAACCGACTCTCAGTGTTGGGATGTCTGCCAGGAAGCCTTCAAAAAGACGTTGCAAATTATTTTTCTTAATCTGATATTGACCTTTAAAGGACCTTTAAAACAGTACCAATACAAAGAGAACCAGCTTTTGTGTGTGTGTGTGTGTGTGTGTGTGTGTGTGTGTGTGTGTGTGTGTGTGTGTGTGTGTGTGTGAAAACCTTGCTGTCTAGTCTGATCTGACATACGATGCATTTTTAACAAAAATCTGAAATACGACAGATCAATAGACAGCAATCTTTGTCTCTTCTGCCAGACCTACTGTCACGGTTGCGTTTCCCATATCTTGGAGTACTGGCCGCTCTCTTTCCTTTCTAAGCCTGCATCGGACTGGTTGGTCGATTTGAAACGGACCTCGTCTGGAACACGATCATCAAACATCGATACATGCCACACAGTTGCATTGTGCAAACTCTCGCGTTCGACCCGATGGACTTCTGCCGAGTGAGTACCGTACTTTCGCCGAGGATTCTAACTTTGCCGCTGACATAGTCGTGAACTTCGGAAAGTGTATTTCATGAACACATTTCATATCATTCAGAGGTCGGTAGGGCAGATCATGATCATTTCTGTGTTGAGGTACGCCTAGGCGTTGACTATGATGGGCATCGAAACTCCTTTTATTTCCACTTCAAATGGTGGAAGGACTTCAGTTTTCAATCATCATGCCATTATTTAAAGCCGCAATATTGCAGTGTGTGTGTGTGTGTGTGTGTGTGTGTGTGTGTGTGTGTGTGTGTGTGTGTGTGTGTGTACGTGCGTGCGTGCGTGCGTGCGTGCGTGCGTATGTGTGTAAATAAGTGTGTGTGTGAATACTTATATTATAATATATATATATATATTATATATATATATGTGTGTGTGTGTG
Source organism: Conus canariensis (assembly GCA_033310375.1). NCBI lineage: Eukaryota > Metazoa > Mollusca > Gastropoda > Neogastropoda > Conidae > Conus > Conus canariensis. The sequence continues at coordinate 26,885,604 of CM065716.1, read as the reverse complement.
TGTGTGTGTGTGTGTGTGTGTGTGCGCGCGCGCCGTGTGTGTGTGGGGTGTGTGTGTGTGTGTGTGAGAGAGAGAGAGAGAGAGAGAGAGAGAGAGAGAGAGAGAGAGAGAGGAGAGGTGTAGAGAGAGCGAGAGAATACGTGTGTGTGTGTGTGTGAGAGACAGAGAATATGTGTGTGTGTAGAGAGAGAGAGAGAGAGAGGAGAGAGAGAGAGAGAGAGAGAGAGAGAGAGAGAGAGAGAGGAGAGAGACCGGACAAAAGTCTGCTAAGGTCCATGTCCTCTGTTCGACCTGCTGAAACAAGCTGTTGTGGTGACATGAAGTCGGACTTACACACCCACCCTGGTGACACGGCTGTCTAGCCAGATACATTAGCTGAACTGAGATCCACACCCACCCTGGTAACACGGCTGTCTAGCCAGATACATTAGCTGAACTGAGATCCCCCACCCTGGTAACACGGCTGTCTTGCCAGATACATTAGCTGAACTGAGATCTTGTGGGATGCTAAACGTTAGAAAGTTTACAACATTCGATGAACAGAGCCCGACACCAATGTTAATTCCCACAGAGAGAGAGAGAGAGAGAGAGAGAGAGAGAGAGAGAGAGAGAGAGACAGAGAGAGAGAGACAGACAGACAGACAGACAGACAGACAGACAGACAGACAGTCAGACAGACAGACAGACAGACAGAGAAGAGAGAGAGACAGACGAGAGAGACAGAAGAAGAGAAGAGAACAGAAACAGACAGACAGACAGACAGAGACAGAAGACAGACATACAGATTGACAAACTGACAGACAGACAAAGAGAGACAGAGACGGACAGAGAGAGAGATGTATAAAAAAAAAAAAAAGCAAAGACACGTTTTAACAACCTGGTGTCTGATTCAGCTTCCTGTCGTTCAAAATGTCTGTCGTATAATATAATTAAGGATGGATTCTGCGATATGTGCACTCAGAATCAGAGAGCCCGCTTCGTCTTCAGTACAAAGAACATAAAAATGTTGTCGTCAAGGGCTAAAGGTAAGAACGAGCATCTGTTCTAAATATGTAGTGCCACCAGCTCAAGGTAATATCGCCCTCTGAATGGTAGGCGTTTCGATCTCCATTCTGACACTCACTACCGAACTCTGGAGAGTCGGACGACGGGAGAGAAGCGGTTGAGCACAAAAGTGACTCCGTCAAAAACTACTGGACATCAAGACGGACTGCGAGAATGTCTCATTTTATTTTGGGTGCCCGGGATTTCAATCCGCAACTATCTGAACTCCAGCTATTGTGTCGTTCTGAAATAGTTCAACTTGTTCAACTTCAAAATGAGTCAACCAATCACGCGAAGATGGTCGTCCAGTGAGGTGTGGAGGCCGACACTTCAGTGAATAGTGGATCTGTGTACGGCCGTCCTCAACACGGTCACAGCTGGAGACTATGATGGGTTAACAAGTGACTTGGCGTTGTTTCACAGCGAGTCATTCTGACGTCTGCTGTGACCGGGTTACGAGCAGAATTCGCAATTTTAGAGCAAAAAACCTGACCAGAGGGTGCAGAACTGCAGATGCAGCTTTGGGGCGGCCGTCAAGACCTCGAGAAGTCTGTAGGGTTTCATCACGGTGACAGGACTGAAAATCTGACGCAACAACAACAACAACAACAAACAGAAACAAAAAAAAAAAAGAAAGAAAAAGTGACCGCAGAAACAGAAGATGGAACTGAGGGGCTTATAATCAAATGGTCAGAGGTCTGCTTCAGAGCTGCCGCATGAATTCGAACCACATGTGGGGTGGGACTTTTTTCGGCTTGGAAACCCACCCTGTCCACCCACCAGTAAATGGATACCTGATGCACTTCAGGGAAAGAGAGGGATGGGTTCCACCTTCCATCATGCCGCACCCTAGACACAGTGAACCTCCGACACTTTACTGCCCCTACGGCCGACAGGCTATGGAAAAAAAAATGGTGTGAAGGGTGTGTAAGAGACGAAGAAAAGACAGAACTACGGAGGGTGTGTGCGGTGGTGATAGAATGAAATGCTTGAGGGGAAGAGGGAAGAAGGTGATGGTTGAGGGATGGAACGGGGAACCTAAGGGCGTTCTTGGTAAATTTTATTGATACTTGTCCTTTCGGTGCATTGCACACAGTCTGAAGCCAGCAAGAGCAGGAGCGCCATTGCACAAACCTTCATTTTTACTGTTATAGTAGAGCAGCGAACGGTCTGACCGGCGCCTTAGGCCATGCGGTGACTCCAGCGCTCGGTTTGAACCCGACCCAATATGAGCACTGAGGTTTCCTTCTTTTTCTCCCTTCGCTCAAACAGGAATGGTAGTGACCCGGATCACTACTGCATGTCGGAGCTCTTCTACGAGTTGGAAGAGTTTCTCACTCAGTGATGTGTCTTCAGACCAAGTGTCTGTTCTAAGGTCTGGTGGATACAGGAGGGGTTGAGGAGGTGTTCCTCGTCATGGGGAAAGAGTTGCAGGGCTGCGTAGTAGCAGCGGACTGGAACTGGATACGCGTATGGTGTCTGAGTCTGGAGTGTTCCGTTCTTGGTCTCAGGAGGTTCATCTGGTCGTCGCAAGAGAGGAGATAAGAGCCACTCTGAATGCTGCGGTTTGGAGTTTGCTGCAATCATCGTGTCCTCTGCCTCTCCTTCAGTACCCCCTTGGCCTTGTCAAAGCTGACACACTGCTGCTCTAGGGGCAGCTTCGCTCTCATCTTTTCCGGTCGGTTGGCCTTTTCGTTGCTTGGATATTGTAGCGGGCTGTGTATCCACTGAATAACAGAAATACAAGCGAAGGACAGCTATAATCTGACAAAGACGACTGCAATGGCGCTGAGATCGTTATGCGGGAAGGGCAAGGGGGAAGGGGAAGGGTGAAAGAGTTTTAAGGAGGGTGAGGGTGTAAGAAAAGATGACAACCTTGTTATGGAATGTACCTAGACTCTCCTGAAGATTCCAGAAGAGGGTTTCGAGTGCCCCTGTTTCAGACTTACCATCAGGAAAGTGTTAACCACTATGTATGGACTGTTGGACAGTCTTTCCATCTCCCAGTTTGACCAAGATTCCCCAATCTTCGTTCTCTGAACAATCAGTGCGTTTATGGGACAATGTATTCACAAACAGTAATATTGCTAAGGCATATTTGTAGGACGTGATTGTTAAGAGGTCAAAAATAAACACGTTTAGGGTTAAACGGAATGGTTGAGAGAAGAAGGATCAGGCTGCATGAGACACACGGTAAGAATTTTGTGAATTGATCAACCGTCCGGTTATTAAGAAATAACTACTATGGGCGTACAGAGATAAACAATATGGTTATTGAGAGATTAGCGATAAGATCCCTCCTGACCCATGCCAGACCCAACGCCGCTGAGTCTGCCTCAGAGAAGCCTAGTAAAGGCCTACGCGCACACATGAACAGTTGTGATCGAGATTTTATACTTCAAACTGGTCGAGCGATTTCTCATGTCTGCACAACAGCATCTACTTATTACGGTGATGTGGATGCTGATGCCATTAATTCTTCCATGTTCAGCTTTTGAAAGATAAAGAAAGAAAGTACACACTTTTATTTACAGAGGTTCACTGCACAAAAATAAATTTTGAAATGTAATTTATGATTCACATCATCCAAATTGTAAGGATTATAATGAGAACATTGTGATCCGTCTACATTTAAATGCTATTGATATGGTGCGACTGACATGATTATGATTGCATGCTTTGACACGTAAATCTGTTTTCATGCCTTTAGAACTTAGCTACCGGTAGTATTTCGCTTGAGCTTTTGTGTGTTTGTCACATGAAATTTTCCACGCTGTGTGCAACTGAATATTCTGTATACTGGTTGTTTGCTTATTGTTTTTCTTTTTCTTTTTCTTTCTTTCGCTCTTTCCTTTTTTTGTATTTGTTACTCTTCATTGTAGTTGATTTTTTTATACAAAAGTCTGGATATTAGCTGGTGCGTCCCATACTTTCACGTCCCATTTGGCCGATTTCTTTCCCCCCACCCACTGTGCCCCTCTTACAAACACAGAGTCACACCCCACACACACACACACACACACACACACACACACACACACACACACACACTCACACACACACACATACACACACACACACACGCACACGCACGCACTCACGCACGCACGCACGCACGCACACACACACACACACACACCACACACCACACACACACACACACACACACTCACGCAGTGGCAAATGGAAGGCTGAGCCCCATCGACCCTTCACGCTTGGTAAACTTAAACAACATGGTCGAGCAGACCGTAGACCAGGGCTTTAAACCGATCTGCACCCATTCTTTTTTATCTTCTGTTTTTATTTCTACTTCCATGAGCAAGTCAGTTCATGAAGAAAAACACATCTTTTTTTTAACCGGGGCGAAGTGATAGTAGATACGGACTAAAAGAGTTACTTCCCATGTTTTTTTTTCTTTAAAAGGATACGAAAACGGCTAAACGCCCACTAGAAATTTTGAATATGCATGAAAATATAATACTGTATAGATAGTAATCTGTTTGTAGCAATTTACCTATAGGGTCCCATTCAGGGTGAAATTCGTTTAAAAAATGCTAAACGGATCCTGGATATGGTTTTTGATCCAGATCTGGTCCATAGATCCGTACTGAAATTTGGTGGATTCAGCCTGGGGTCGATTTCATCTTTCCATCACATTTCATTTAAAAGATTTTGTAGTTTGGGAGTAATTCTCCTCACACACAGACAAACAAACAAACAGGCAAAGCATCGATCACAGGGGAAAACATAATCCCCCAGGTAGAGGCACAAATACTAATTCTCTGAGACACACACACACACACACACACACACACACACAAGAGAGAAGAGAGAGAAGAGAGAGAGAAGAGAGAAGACAGACAGAATAGACAGACAGACAGAGAGAGGGAGAGACAGAGAGACAGAGGAGACAGGAAAGAAGAGAGGGAGGGAGGAGAGGGAGGGAGGGAGGGAGAGGGGACTGAAGGGGTGGAGAGGTGGAGGGAGAGGGAATGACGGGTGTCGAATACAACGTGGCTGATCTTTTCATGCTGAGACCTCGTGGCAGATGTGTGGGCACCTCAGAGCACCTGCCACTAGACGCTGATATCAAATGATCCCCTCCCCCCGGGCCACTCCACTTCACTTGGCAGCAGTGTCACTCTGGTGTCCTTGGCAGCCGGGACAAATTTTCTGACTTTGATCGTACATGGCCTTGACAACGTGCGCGCCTGTAGACACGCACTTGCTTGCTTGCTTGCTTGTGTGTGTGTGTGTGTGTGTGTGTGTGTGTGTGTGTGTGTGTGTGTGTGTGTGTGTGTGTGTGTGTCTAGTGTGGATGGATACGTAGATAAATATCATGAATAGACAATACAAATGTATATATTTTTCGTGTGCATGCGATTGTTTTTCTATTTCATGTATGGTTATCAACGATTGCTGAATACCTCACAACAATCGATAACGAAAAGAGTGATCACATAAGAACATCTCGGCACAATAGGAAAACTCTCAAAAGGCAGACAAACAAAGGCAGACACAGTTTAAAATAAAGTTTTTCTTTCTACAGCAGCAACAAAAAAAAAAAACAAAAAAAAACAAAAACGGTGATAAAGCATCGACACTGAAACACTAATCTGTTTAAAATGTTGATACTGGGAACAAAAATTACACTGAACAGCTGTAGGAAAAAGGTTTTGATTCTAAACCCACCAGCTGAAGCCCAAACCCCACTTCTCCACTCACCCTGACAACCTCTCCAACCTCTGCACTTTTAGTCTTCCCCTCCGATACAAACACTGACTGGAGTTACTGCCCTTCTAGTACTTTAATTTGTTCAAAGGGGGGGGGGGGGGGGGGGGGGGGGGGGGGGGGGGGGGGTAAGTTGTGCGGGCTGTTGGCACAGGCTACACACCATCTGCTACAAAGGTAAACTGCGGTTCTGTCAGGAACAAACGACAACGAAAGTTACAAACTTTGCCGAATCACCAGCTGCTGTGGCGAAGTGGTTAGTGTCGCGGACTTCCTGCCGGATGGTCGTCGGTTCGATTCCCTTTAGAGCTATTGTGGGAGTTTTTTTTTCTGCCTCGACCGGCCCCAACCCAGAGTTGAGTTTGCTATGGGCTCAAATGGGAAGACTGGGAACACACAGTCGAGTTTCATCCACTTAATTTAAGAGTGTCTTTAAGAGTGTAGCTCAAATTTCTGGATCAACACTGCAGGTGTTTGTATCACGGGTCTAGTTGACGTCGGAATAGTTATGAAAGTAAGTGTAGAGTACAGCCCTGACATGCAGTCTCAGACCAAACTGAAAAATCGTAGCATCATCTTCGTTATCCTCATCCTCATCGATCAGCAGAAAAAGAATCTCCGATTCTGTGGCCCTTTATACCTTGCTGTCATGGTGGCCGCAGTTTCGACTACGTTTCCACGTCTATGGCCTTGGTTTGATTCTGTCCGGTGTAACAGCCCATTCTTACCCCCCCCCCCCACCCTCTGGAACTTACCCCGGGGTAAGTCTGGGCTAGCCTGCTTTTACCCCCGGGTCATTCCAGGACTAGCTGGAACTTACCCCCCCTAGTTGGAACTGACCCCCCAGTCATCTACATTGTACAAGGTACACAGGCACTCAGGAGACACTAATTAGCTGTAAAAATAGTTAAAATCTTTGATATACATTAAAGTGACCAACGGTCAGTGACACTGACCACTGGTTGTCTGCATTACACAAGGTATACAAACACTCATGAGACACTGATTAACTGTAAAATAGTCGAAATATCTGATTTACGTCAGTGGCACTGACCACCAGTCGTCTGCATTGTACAAGGTACACAGGTACTCGGGAGACTATAATTAGCTGTGAAATAGTTAAAATCTCCGGTTTACGTCATAATGACCAGTAGTCAGTGGCACTGACCACAAGTAATCTACATTGTACAAGGTACACAAGCACTCGGGAAACACTAATTAGCTGTTAAATAGTTAAAATCTCCGATTTACGTCATAATGACCAGTGGTCAGTGGCACTTACCACTAGTCATCTGCATTGTACAAGCTAAGGTACACAGGTACTCAAGAGACTAAAAAGCTGTAAAATAGTTAAAAGTGGCAAACCGGGATGAAGCAACAACGGTACTTGGTCACAACGACACGTGGTCACGACATTTTGTCACAACTACGCTTGGTCACATTGGCACTTGGTCACATTGGCATGTAGCCGTCTTTCTTTCCCACGCATGCACGGGCGTACTCACACACCCGAATACTGACCCACGCATGTAAGCTAGCGCGAGAAATGTTAATACGTATCTGTTAGTGAACCAGGGTGTGTGTGTGTGTGTGTGTGTGTGTGTGTGTGTGTGTGTGTGTGTGTGTGTGTGTGTGTGTGTGGAAGGGGGGGGGGGTTGGGGAAGTAGGAGGTCCATCTATTGAGAAGAGTATAGAACTGCACTTTGTCTAAACCCAACTGACTGTATATAGGAAATGGGAGGGGGGGAGGGGGGTAAGTACGCAGGCTAACACAATTTTTTTAAAGGCGGGTGTGCGTGTTGGGAAAAGGCAGAGGAAAATCCTGAATAACCCTTTCTTGCTTGAAGAGTGGGGTGGGGTGGAGGAAGATTCCAAATAGTCCTAGACTGACCCTTTTTTTTTTTGGGGGGGGGGGGGTAAATCCAGGCTAGCCCAAACTACCCCCGCGGGGGTAAGTTTCAACTAGGGGGGGGTAAGTTCTAGCTAGTCCTGGAATGACCCCGGGGGTAAAAGCAGGCTAGCCCAGACTTACCCCGGGGTAAGTTCCAGAGGGGGGTAAGAACGGGCTGTTACACCGGGTCACCGGTATCGGTAAATTCATGGGGGTTGTCCGTTGGACGGTTGTGGTGGCGCACTCTGGAGCGAGAGCTCACTCACGCTGGGTCCGCGACTGAGTCATAATTGTCGTCAGTAGGGGGCTTAGAAGGTGGTGTCCTGCGTATGTTGGATCAGAATAGGCACCACCCAACGCTAGCGAAGTAACTCGGCAATAGTGGGAGGGAGGGGGGGGGGGGGGGGGGCAACAGACAGGGAGTCATGGTAGAGAGTCATGCACAGGACGTCATGGACAGGGAGTCCTAGAGAAGAGTGAGTAGAAGGGAGTAAAACAGAGAGTCATGGAACGCGAGTCACAGGTAGGGTGTTATGGAGAGCGGGTTATAGGCAGAGACAACCAAGGACAGCGAGTCATGCCACTGGCAATTACAGACCTGCCCAACATAATTATTATGCAGATCTATAAGGAAGCAGTCAATATAACCAAGAAGATACTAACCATACTTTAACATGAAGGTTGATTTTTACTGGGAAGTGGTTCTGTCAAATGGCATGGAAGCTGATCCAGAGATCTGCAAAGAGGAAAAAAAAATGAGGGGGAGACACTGACCCGACATCTGAGGTTTGGGGATAGTGGCACCTTATTTGTCGTGGTTATTGTGTTACACTTAAACGCATGGATATCAATTACTAATGAACTTAAAGGCAAGAGCGTATATATGAGTGGCGCGCGCGTACGTGCACTCACAGGCACACACACACACACACACACACACACACACACACACACACACACACACACACACACACACATTCTCTCTCTCCCTACGTCTTCCACATCTTTGCTGCCTCCCCTTTCCACTCCCACCCCCCACTTTCTTCCCCGCCCCCCCCCCCTCCCCCAACAACAATCAAAATTAGCGGGATGGGTAAAGAAAACTGTTTCCCCCCAAGGGCCATTTGCTGACAGTATCAGGAAAAATGGTGACAATGTTTCATCCTTGATTTCCCCGCAGAACATTACGCACATCATCACTAATGGAAAACCACATGAACTGTCCAATTCATTTCTGTTCTCCTCGCTGTCTCTCTCTGTCAGTGCGAAGTATCTGTTAGTTTCTAGTCACTTTCTCCGTTTCATTACTCCAGCCAATTAATATTTTACCTCATAATTTTTTCAGACGTGAAGGGCATGGGAGAGGGTGGAGGGGAGGAGAGTAGAAAACGGAGGGGGGGACGGTGGGGGGACGGGAAGGAGGGGGTGGGGGGAGGTGGGGGTGGAGGCGATTAGGAGAAAGGGCTTCGGACATAATCAACACTGTCAAGCCACATCAAAATGAGTATGCATGAACCGTGCATGACTGCTACAATGATCACTACTCATTTTCTATATCTATTTATCTGTCTTATTTCTTATCAGTCCGTTTCTTTCATGCGTCTTCAACAAACCATTGTTAATCTTCCATTCAGATATATGACAACCGAAGTCATAGACTGGTTGTTTGTTTGTTTTCCGTTGTTGCTTTTTGTAACTTGTTTGTTCCTTCGTTTTGTAGCTCTGTAAAACTATCTATGCTCTTTCAAAAAAAAATTACGAATTCAATCTGAGTGTGAATAAACTATGTTAGGGCTTAAATAATTAAACGCATTCTTGGTTAAATGAGGTATAAAAGGTCGATGTATTCAGAGCATTGATGAAAGTTCTTCCTGCTGCAATTTAAAAAAAAATCTTGAAAAATACTTTCATACATTGTCACAGTTTACATCCTCAAAACAGCACTTCAAAAAAGTTACGAACCTTGAGCTTTCAGGTCAGAGAAGAAATACTGCAAATGCTCCACGCGATGAAAGAATTTGTTCTCAATGTACATTGAATGCACTGGGAAATGCATTTCATCAGAACTTTGATTGCCTATTATTCAACAAATATTGTGTAAAACTGTATTTTGAAACTGCCTTAAAACAAACTAAAAACATCGACAATTATGCATTGATCAACGCTAAAAAAAAGCCCACCCGTCAACTCAAAACGTCCACTGACAAATACTAGAACATTGTGGAAAAAAAACCCTGTTGATTGAGTTAGCTTCGTACATTTAAGCAAACAAGAGGATCGGATTTGGGCAGAGTTGTTGCTTTTGGACCTTCTTCTATTATTCCGTGTGTTTTCACTGTTGGGCTACCTTTAACTTCATCTGTCAGCACTAAGTAACATACGCTTTGTGTAAAACAGGTTTCTAAGTTGGCAGCTGCCTGTCTTCGACATTAAATGTGTTTTTTGTTTCTCCAGATCAGCGTCAGAGTTCTGCGAGCAATAGTGGCCATGAAACCATCACGATGTATCTACGTGAAGTTCCGGGTCATCCAAAGCTTCCCTTCTTCGGCTGCCTCAGAAAATATCTAGATCTGTGAATCTAGGTTATCCCAAGCAACATTCTTATTATCTTACTCCAGCAAACATCTGGCTCTGCGAACTGCCGGGTTATTCCGAGGTATACTCTCTTCGTCTGATCTCAGCAAACATCTACCTCTGTGAACTTCCGGCTTATCCGGTACTATACTGTTTTCGTCTGACTTCAGAAAATATCTAGCTCTGTGACCTTCCGGGTTATTCCGAGGTATACCCTCTTCATCTGACCTCAGAAAACATCAAGCTCTGTAAACTTCCGGGTAATTCAGGCGATATTCTTTTCGTCACAAGATGTTTAGCTCTGTGAACTTTCGGGTTGTCTTAAGCCACACTCTCTTTCTCTGACCTACAAAGAAACTATAGCCATGGATATGAAGGGTGTTAGAACCAGACAGTGGTTGCTTAAAGATGAACTTGCAGCATGCAGAGGAAAAAGACCGACCGACAACATACTGAAGATGAATGAATGTGGACAGGTGAATGGCGTGAGATGCATTTTTAAGCATAGTACGTATAGGAACGTACTAAGGCTCCACGTACCACAGGGTTAAGTGAAAAATGACTGAACAGTGAAAAGCAGCGTAACAATAAGGGGGCCCCCAAAATACAGTACTGCCTGATTTTTAAAGCCTTTACTTCGTTCTTTTTTCATTGCCCACCTCAGGAAGTGTATCCGACGGTTGAAATTCTTACTGGAGAATGCTTCAAACAGGTAGGCTATGCCAAACACTACACCATACCATTGGAACGACAGAACATTTATATAAGTGTCATTTCATTTTCGGGGAGGAAAGGGGGGGGGGGAGGGGGCGTCGAACTCGACACTTCTGCCTGTCGACTTTGTTCCCTGACAATTGACTAAACAGGCACCACAGAGAGAGAGAGAGAGAGAGAGAGAGAGAGAGAGAGAGAGAGAGAGAGAGAGAGAGAGAGAGAGAGAGAGAGAGAGATGTGGGATAGGGGTGGTAAAGTGAGGGTGGAGGCGGAGGATGTGGACAAACAGGCAGAGCAATAGTCTGACAGATAGATTAATACATGACTGCAACAGAGAATAACGCACTATTCCACTGGGATGCATTGTAGGAAGTAATGGGAAACGACAGCAGCAATCACCCAGGCGTTTCCACAGAGAGCAGTTCCTATGTGTCCGATCCACCGTGTCCGATCAATAATCAGTTGCAGCCCACACTGCGTCCGTCCCGCTCATCTCTCGTTCACCCGTAATCCGGTTTTCTCCATCACTATCTCATCCCTTCACGCTCTGGCCCACTCGCATGACCGTTTAGCACCCCCCCCCCCCCTTCGATCCCTTCCTATCTGTACCTCCCTGTGTGTCTGTTCCTGTCTTTTGTGCCCTTCCCCCCCCCCCTTGTTCCGCCCCCATCCATCTCTTTCTCTCTCTTTCTTTGTGAAATGTTTTCGTCCACCTGACCAGTCAACCTTACCTTTACCGATAACCCATCCACTCAGTTATCAACACCATCTTTTCCTCCCTATGACGCATATCCCTCATTCTACACTGTACACCCGTCTCATTGTCATCCACTGTATCTGTCAAGCATTTTATATCCACCCGTAACCTTTCCACCAAACCGTCCTCCTCCCCCCTCGCCCCACCTCCCACCACCTCCCACCATCTTACAACTCGCTTCATTGATTTCTTTTGATGACTCTATCTTTTCATGACCTATTTCCGTCTTCCACCTTAGGTAAAAGAACCTTCTCCACTTCCTCCAGCACTCGTCTTTCTCCTCTGCTGAAGCCTTCTTCTAATGTCATTCTATTACCATCTCAGCTTCTGCTTAACTGCCATCTTCGAATTCCAGCCACTGTTTCCTCCAAACCGCACAAACTACCCGTTTCCTGCCTATAGCATTATGTACTATGATCCTCGTAAGATCCCTGAGACTCTAACTTTCTTAGCATACTCCACTCGTCTTTCCACCGAATCCAGGCATCTCCTTCACCCCGTTCCTCAGCTCAATCCAGCCATCCACTTACTCCCTTCCACTGCTCAGTCCAGCCATCCACTTACTCCCTTCCACTGCTCAGTCCAGTCACCCACTTACTCCCTTCCACTGCTCAGTCCAGCCATCCACTTACTCCCTTCCACTGCTCAGTCCAGTCACCCACTTACTCCCTTCCACTGCTCAGTCCAGTCACCCACTTACTCCCTTCCACTGCTCAGTCCAGCCATCCACTTACTCCCTTCCACTGCTCAGTCCAGTCATCCACTTGCTCCCTTCCACTGCTCAGTCCAGTCACCCACTTACTCCCTTCCACTGCTCAGTCCAGTCATCCACTTACTCCCTTCCACCGCTCAATCCAGTCATCCACTTACTCCCTTCCACTGCTCAGTCCAGTCACCCACTTGCCCCATTTTCTTTTCTGCTCAACCCAGCCATGTCTTTGCTCTGTTTCTCCGCATAATCCGGCCATCTGCTTATCCTTTCCTCTGCTCAATCACCATCTGCTTATCCTTTCCTCTGCTCAATCCAGCCATCTGCTTATCCTGTTCCTCTGCTCAATCCAGCCATCTGCTTATCCTGTTCCTCTGCTCAATCCAGCCATCTGCTTATCCTGTTCCCTGCTCAATCCAGCCATCTGCTTATCCTGTTCCTCTGCTCAATCCAGCCATCTGTTATCCTTCCTCTGCTCAATTCAGTCTTCCACTTGTCCTGTTCCTCTGCTCAGTTCAGTCTTCCACTTGTCCTGTTCCTCTGCTCAATTCAGTCTTCCACTTACCCCATTCCTCTACTCAGGCCAGTCAGCTCATTTCTTTCTCCTGTTCAGAACAGCCGTCTCCATATTCCTTCATTTTATCAATTCACTCATCTCCTTACCCTCAGCTTGTTCTCAGTCCCGCCAAACCCTCCTATTTTGCCATCTGCTAAATCCAGTGCTTTCTTTACCTCTTTCTCTGCTCAATCCAGCATTTTATTGGCCCTTTCCTTGGCTGAAACCAGCCATCTCTTAAGCCCTTCCGTCTGCTCAATTCAGGTAATTCCTTACCACATTCCATCTGTGAAGTCCAACCATCTCTACTCAGTTCAAGTTCAGTGGGGTCTGTTCATCATCGATGATATCAGACGATATCAAAAGGCAGCAGAGGTTACCAAGAATGTCAGACCTACTGTCTCTGGTCATTTTCTCTCATCTCTGTCCTCCACGTGTTAGAATTAGGACACTCCACTCAGAATACTTCTGAAAATATTAAAAAAAAATATCACAACAGCCTGCCGAAAAGTGTGCGATGCCCGTAATAACGTGTCATATAAACAAATGTCAATGCTTTCAAAATATGCATTATTATAACTTTTAATTTTTATTGCCCGATTAAAATTGAGCTGACTAGTAGTAAATGATGGAGAGAATTTTTATCCCTGACATACACACCTAATTTCAAGAGAGAATTTTGTGTTCCGTGTGTTTAACCTAAGTTTATTGATTATCTGTGCCATTAATATTGGGCAGGAAGGCAATTCATGTGACTTCTTAGTAAAACATCTGATCTGTATACAGTTTTCCAACAAATGAAGTATTTCACTTACAGATTGTTTCAAAGGACATTCAGAAATTGGTTGAAATCATCCATCTATCTACCCCCCCCCCCCCCCATTCCAACCACCTCTTTACCCTACTTATCTGAGCAATTCGGGCAACCCCTGTTCATCACGGGCATCTCTTGACGTCAACCAGTCATCTCCCTACCCTGTCTCTTCACCTCATCAAAACATGTTACTGCCCCATTAGTCTTTGTAGTAAGCCATCTCCTCATCCCAGCTGTCTATCCGATCAAGCAATCTCCCTACTCAGTCCATCCCTTTTCCTGCCCTAGCCGACCTTTTCTCCATCTAATTCAACTATCTTCCTACCCAATCCAGCTTTCTCTCAAAACAATCCGGCCATCTGTCTATCCACTCCAATCATCTATCTACCCAGTTCAACTATCTCTGGACCCAACCAGCTGTCTCCCTCCCCACTCCAGCCATCTATCCACCCAATCAAATTTTCTCTTTAACCAACCAGCCAGTTCCTGCCCAATCCAATCATATCTGTACTTGATTTACCTAACCTCTACCAATCCAATGTGTGTGTGTGTGTGTGTGTGTGTGAGAGAGAGAGAGAGAGAGAGAGAGAGAGAGAGAGAGAGAGAGAGAGAGAGAGAGAGAGAGAGAGAGAGAGACTACGAGCATGCGTGCCTATGTGAACCTTCCTTCCTTCCTTTCCACCTTTTCCCCTCTCATGTTCTCCCTCCCCTCCATCCCCTCCTTTTCCCAATCCTATCTCTTTTCTTTCTCTGTACAGGTGTGAGTGTCTTGACATGAGTCCAGGCCATATTTCTCCTCTACACTTGTACGCTCACTTTGGTACGCACACGTGCACACCAGGCGGAACTCCTTCTAGAGTCCCCCTCTTCTTAATTGGGATTGCTAATCAGACTGAAACCCCACTCGGACACTAAGGGGCCCTGTACAGGGGCCAGGCCATAGGAAAACTGAAACTGAAACTGAAACCACACAGCGGCAGATCTACAGAGTATGCGTCCGTGAACATGAAAAAAAAAGCAAAACGCTGTGACGAAGAAGAAGAAGAAGGAAGAAGAAGAAGGAGAAGAACAACAACAACAACAATAACAGTAAGAAGAAGATGAAAAAGAAGAAGAAGAAAAGAGAGGAAGAAGAGAAAGACGACGACGACAACAACAAGCAACAACAAAAGAAGAAAGAAAGAAAGGCAGTAAGATCAGGAATAAATTTACGTGCGCGTTTTGCATTGTGTGTTGTGAACTTTTTTTTTTTTATCTATTCGTATTTCGGTGCATCTGTCTCTGTCTGTCTGTCGTTCTTCTATGTGTCTACGTGTGGTCCACATCTCAATCTACCTGTCTGTTTGTAGATCTGTCTGCCTGTCTGTCTGTCTTTCTATATATATGTAAATGCATATATATGTGTGACAGCCCTGATATACATGTATATACATGTGTGTGTGTGTGTGTGTGTGTGTGTGTGTGTGTGTGTGAAGATGAGAGAGAGAGAGAGAGAGAGAGAGAGAGAGAGAGAGAGAGAGAGAGAGAGAGAGAAAGAGAGAGAGAGAGAACCTTTGTGTTTAGGACTGAAATCGTCCCACCCCGTGGAAGTTTAGGGCTAAGCTTGTTAACATTTCTCCCTGCCATGTCTAACACCAGTGAAAGGTTGATCAAGATTCTCTCTGCCTGTATATCTGTCTAACTGTCTGTCTGTGTCTCTCAATTGTGCCTTATTCTTTACCCGTTGAAGATTCAATCAAACGGTTGATGAGTCTGCCTTTCGCCTTTTCCTCCTCCTTCACCTCCTCCTCTTCTTCCTCTTTCTTTGCTTTTTGTTCTTTTTCATATACTTCGTACTCTCCTTCCAATTCTCTTCTTCACCCCCCCCCCCCCCTCATCTCTCTCTTAATCTCACTCTCCCCATCCGTCCGTCATGTTCCCATCTCTCTTCTCTTCGTCCCCGTGATTTTTCGTCCACCCATCCTTTAGTTTTATTCAATAGCAAACAACAGATCCAAAAGAGGGAGTAGTTAAGTTCGAAATACGAGACAATTTTGCCGTGTGGGCTTTTCCTTCTTTCTGTTGCGGTCATGGCATGTTTAATGCGCCGACTGATTTTTGTTCCTTTGTGAATAATGATTGGTTTTCTTCCAGCACACACACACACACACACACACACACACACACACACACACACACACACACACACACACACACACACGTCACTGGTTTTCCTCCAGTACATACACACACACACACACACACACACACACACACACACTAATCATTGGTTTTCCTCATGCACACACACACACACACACACACACACACACACACACACACACACACACACATCAGACGGCCAGAATCACGTATCAATGAACAGATTTTCCCTATCTTGATTCCCTCACACCTCTGCACTGATAAGCTGTTGTGGCCGGCTACCTTGAAGAATGAACCAAACCAATCAATAGTCTCCCTTGGCGTCGAAACTTGCCTTCCCGTCCACGCTCTTCATAAAGGGAGGCGAACTCTATCTACGGAAATCTGTTCCCCCAGTGTTAAATTTCTGAGTGTGGTTTCTCTCGAATACTATTCCGTTCTGCTGTACTTAATTAGGTTCGGAACTTGTGCTAGGAGGTTAACACAAGGTTAGATCTGATCATTGCTTTCTTCACTATCGTTTCTGGAATGGTTATTTTCTAGTGCAGTGCCAGTTACATTATTTCTCGGTCTTTCTGAAAAAGAAAATGAATGTCATCACATAGAAATTCCCCCTTTTGTTTATCTTTCCCTTTGCCTCGTTAAAAGTAAGTTATCTTTGTCACGAAGACAAGCTTTTGGTGGATATACGCGTAGAACAGGAATTTTGATATTTTATCGTGGCAAATCTTAATTGGTTTGCCCTTTCGTGTGATACAGGCATTACAGATTACTCGTTGTGAAACACCGCAGTCTTGCTCGTTCATCTTTCTCTGACTCTGCAGTCTATTCAAACTACGGTCCGTTGCATCCTCTTGGGAGGGGCCTGTTAATCTCTGTTGCTTATTTTTCAACACTTTGTAGCGGAGGGCAACCACAAACAAACGATCAGCGTTCACGTTTATCTCCGCCGAAAAGGTTTCTCGGTTTCACCAGTGTCTTTTTCATTGGGTGTTTCTTTGCTCGGCACATCTCAGTGTGCTTAATTCTCATACTATAGTACTAAATCAGCTCTCGTAAAAATCACCACCGACATACTTCTTTGGGATCATAGCAATGTTCCTTTGTTGTGATGTTAGATGTACCCACAGCGTTTGACACAATCGATCACCAAACACTAGTTCACAGACTTCAGAGAGTGTGTGGAATCTTTGGTCAATGTTTGGAGTGGTTTGAATCCTATGTATTAAACAAAACCCAGACTGCGATGACTAATGATCTAAACCCACAGCCTACAACTCTTCAGTTTGGTATTCCTCAAGGCTCCGTTCTTGGACTAGTTCTTTTCATTACAGGTGCAGTTCGACTTGCAACATTCAGAAGATCCTTTTTCTGCGACCAGTTTGCCTTTTGTCAACGACTCTGAGTGGTTCAACTCATATGCCTCCGAACCCATCCACAGCACCACTAACAACATGCAAAACTATGTCGATAATGTTACAACGTGCATGACATAAGGCAAGCTTAAGTGAATATGATGACAAAAACAGAAGCTTTTCTCGTTGAATCTGACTAATAACCAGCTTCTAAACAAGTAGGAACTACCGATGTCCCATTCTCTCACCCTGCCAGGAGCCTTGGGTTCCTGTGGTCTGACGACATGGTTTTCAATCAACCTGCTGCAGACGTATGCCAGTCAGATTATGTTGAAATTCGCAGAAGAAGGTCCAATTGTCGCTGCCTAACTGCACAAGCAACTACGTGTTCATTGTGCTCTTTCGTTCACTCAAAAACTGGGTTATTGCGATGCACGTCCCTCTGGTTGCCCTGTATTTATTTTGTCTAAACAGCAAAGTGTTGAGAACTCTTATTCCAGATGTATGTACGTATACATGTATGTATGTATGTCTGCACACACACACACACACACACACACACACACACACACACACACACACACATACACACACATACATGTAATTTTAAAAGTATTTTAAGAACTCCGCCGAATAACATTGACAAACGAATCACAAGACAAAACAAGTGTCTACGTTATCTAGCGGAGTTCTTGAAATGTATTAAACATTGGTAAGTTTTCCGCCTGCAGTCGCCTCACTTTGCAACTACATATATATATATATATATATATTTCATACTGAACAATTTAGTAGTAAGAGAAAACAAGTGCAGGCCAACAATTCTCTCGTCATTATATAATGACTAGGCAAAGATTTCGAAAAAAAGGGAGGGGGGGAGGGGGGGGGGGGGGGAGCCGGGGGTAGGGAGAAGAAGAAAACGAGAACATAAAGTCGGTGAAATATACTATGAATATTAAACCCTTCTTATTGTAATCCGTCCCGAAGACAGATCAGGTCATAGATATATATGTACATATCTATAGATCGATAGATAGATAGATAGATAGAGAGTATTATGGTATGCAAAGATTTTCATTTATTACCAGAGATGTATGTGTGCGTGCGTGCGTGCGTGCGTGCGTGCGTGCGTGCGTGCGTGTGTGTGTGTGTGTGTGTGTGTGTGTGTGTGTGTGTGTGTGTGTGAGTGAGAGAGAGAGAGAGAGAGAGAGAGAGAGAGAGAGAGAGAGAGAGAGAGAGAGACCCTGTATCACTTTATGCAAAGAGCTTCATTTACTACCAGAGATGATGCGCCACATAAGCACTCATTTTTGACTATCATTACCGTATACGTAACTTGAACAGAAAAAGCTCCTGTTCTGCCTTTGTCAATATACCTGCATGAGTGAAAGGAGTGTTTTTCACGTGCTAACAGGAAGCACCACAGTGTCTGCAAAGGATGTTCTCCTTCTGGTACTTGCTGCTCTTATCTACATCTGTTTTATTTAGCCGCCAGAAACCACTGCTGAAAACAAGACGACAAGAAGAAAGCACCAGTAATGATCACAGGGATGGCGATGGTAATGGTGGTGGTGGTATTAGAAATGGCTGGCCATCGTTTCACTCACAAGGAGAAATACGAGAGCATTTTTCTTCGCTTTCTCCGAAACACATCAGATACCGTTCAGAAGTAAAGATTAGTCTGAGAGATAAAACAAGAGAAGGTCAATACTCTCACGGAAGTTTCCTTTGCGTCAACTGACACGGCTGTGTGGCATTTCAATTGGCATTATTTCCTCACCGTTTTCCGCCCAGCGGCCCATTTACTGGACAGAGGAGATATCTGGAACTTTACAAGCGGCCATAGTTCAGTGACTGGTCAGGCTATAAATATGCTTTGGCGGTTTTCACCTTCCATGTCCCTTCAGTGGTACTACCTCTGGCCAGCGAAGCACAGTTACACCTAGCGTTGCTCTGCCCCAGCGCCAGCAACAGCATTCCACATAGAGCAGTCAATGTCATGTCGCCATCAGGCAACTGGCCAGAGGAGACACTGCGCTGCTGTTGAATCACTTCGGTGATCCGGCCATATTAGTCAAGTTTTAAAATATGTAGCCTCATAACTTATTACGTTCGAAAGAAAAAGCAAATATGGGGTTCGCTACCTTTTTAATTTTCTTTTTAATGATACACACTAAAACATTGTCTATTTGACTTAGCTGCTTCTTGTTGATCTTTCTTGGGGGAAGGGGGTGGGGCTGGGGGGTCCCTCCTCACCCCTCATCCCAACGCACAAGCCGAACGATTCCTGTTTATTGGAATTCCACCGGATACCAGATCCAGGATTTATGTCGAGCCTCTAATTTGAGCCTGACAACAACGCGTGAGCAGACAGCAACAATGTTGACGTATGTGCTATCTCCTCATAAAACATTGTCGGCCTCTAAGTCCTTGCTATCGGCTCTGCATACACCTCTGTGTAACACACTTTAATCACTTCATACTCGAAATCACTCCCGGTGGATAAGAAAGCGCACGTTCCCAGACACAGCCTCCGTGGGCAGGACCAAGAACGACATCGCATCAGAATCATTTCTCTCCTTCAGGATTCTCACAGTGTCCCAAACAACAAAACAACGAAGCATATTGCACGTGCATTTAAGGTGGGGAGGGGGGAGCGGGAGTGATTCTGGATTTGAGCCAGAACTTGATCACAAACCATGACCCGGCTAGTGACGAGGCGTGATCCAGAACAGCCAGTGGAATGCTCAGTCTTACTGCTCTGTGTAACAGAGAGGTGGAAATGGGCCCGCGTCTATATCACCCCGCTTGCTGGACGCTATTCCGGAGTACTCAACGAGAAGGGATTTTGGAACAGAGAGGGAGGTAACTCTGGCTCAGGACAGAATCACTCCCACCCTAATGACTAAAACTGACTAATGACTAAAGCTAACTAATGACCAACCACTTGTTGACTAAAGCTAACTAATGACCAACCACTTGTTGCCATTCTCTGTACTGTTTAAGAATATTGTTGCTGTCCTACGTCATCCAATGATCCAAGTAATGCTGAACGCTTCTTGAGTTGTAACAATTGTTCCGTTTGTCTACGCCTCTGCACATGGACTTTGGCTTTGTGGAATGAAATACGTCTCTCTCTCTCTCTCTCTCTCTCTCTCTCTCTCTCTCACACACACACACACACACACACACACACGTCACAGAGTGCAGTGAGGGATGCTTGCGAAAAGATCTGTAATATCTGTCTCCTGGATGGCTGAAGGCGTGTATGTTTGTGTATTTTGTCAAATCAATCTTTCTTTCACTCACTCACACCACCCTACAACATAACAGCCCAAACAGGAATCTAGCAAGGAGTGCACATTTAATAACAATGAAATGGAAATGATATTTTTGTTCTTTTAGCACATGGTAGAAAGAAACTCGTGGAGAGCGTGGCAGCAGAGAGTCCTCAGAAGAGAAGCCCCCTTCAAGCAAGTGTTTCGGCCCTTATCTCCTGACACTCTAGGGGGGTTGGGCCACACCCGGTTCATGACTCCGGATGTCCCTCTGCTGCCCCTTTTTTTTTTCCCATCTTGGGACGAGCCATGGCTGGGATTCGAACCCATGACCCTCTGGACATGCTCATTTTCCACTTAATGACTCGCGCTTTAACCACTGAGCCACAGGGACACCTGATATTTGTAGGGAAATTAAGCCTTATGAAGTTCACTTTTGTTCCTCCTTGACCAGATCCAGCTTGAACACCTCTCTGCCGCTTCTGCCATTGCTTTCAGGGCTCTGGTTTTTTCCTTCCCTGCAACTGAGAGCTGTTTCATGAGGCTGTATGCAGACGTTCCTACAAACCCCCTAGCTCCAATTTCTGCAGTGAGGACTTTGACCTGATAGCCTTCTCTCCTCAGGCTGTTTGCCAGATCAGCATACTTTTCAGTCTTGTAGATTTGAGCTGCCTCCATTCTGTTCTCATATGGCACCGTGAGCTCGATCATGATCAGCTGCTTGGTTGACTTAGAGTGGACTACTATGTCTGGTCTCATGCCACTCTTGCTGATGATCTCTGGGTGACTCTTCCATTCTGGGAGGTCTGCAGTGCACTCCCAGTCATCTGCCCCGTCCAGCAGACTCTGCCTGCATGTTTCGAGTGGCACTGTTGTTCTTGGCCATGATTTGCTGCCTCCTGCCGTGAAGAATGTTGCGGGTGCTTTTGGAGTCCTGATTTTCCCTTTTGTGGTGTTGGTACTAGCCCAGACTACTTGTACAATTTCTTTGAGCACTTGGTTGTGCCTCCATGTGTACCTTCCTTGAGCCAGGGCTACTTTACATGAGCTTAGGACATGCTCCACTGTTTGTTTTTCATGGCAGAGGGGGCATGCAGGATCGTCTGTTTTCCCCCACTTCACCAGGTTTGCATTTGAGGGCAGAAGGTCATATGCAGATCTGAGAATGAAGCTGATCCTGAGAGGGGCCATGTGCCAAATGTCATTCCAAGTGAGACTTCTTTGGAGTGCATTCTCCCACGTTGTCCATTGCCCTTGCTGGCTCTGCTGGACTGCTTTTTGGAGTCTTTTTTGGTCTTCTTCTTTTCTCATCTCCTGAATCATCATGTCTCTTTTGGCTTTTCCTTTGGCCTTTGACCACCATTCAGTTTTGGTCACCCCCAGTCCCTGTCTGTTGGTCTGTGTGTGTCCTGTTATTTCTCTGATCTTGAGACTTTCTTTTGCAGAATCCATCGCCTCTTGAACTTTCCATTTTCTGCCTGTCTTCAGCTGGGGCTTAATTGCTTCTACCACCTTGTCTCCTGAGTCCTCCAGCATGCTTTGAAGTCTGATCTTCCCTGCTTTGTATTCCTCCAGGATGGATTTCAGTGGTAGTTTCAGCTTTGCTTGGCGACAGTACAGCGCTATGTCAGTCAGACAGGGTGGGACACCAAGCCATTTCCTTGTGAACTTGTTGATTTTGGCTTCCATTGCCTCCACTATGCTGGTGCAGATGTCGTATATCATCAGAGGCCATAGCAGCTTTGGTATCAGCATGAACTGCAGACACCAGACCTTGTATTTGCCAGGGAGCCCACACTGGTCAATGGTCTCCAAGCCTTCCTCCGCCATCTGCTTGGTTTCTTTTGCTCTTTGTGTGTCTTTCAGCGTATCATCATACCATCTTCCAAGGCTCTTGACTGGTTCTTCTGTGACTGTTGGAATGGCCTGGTTGGCAACACTGAAGACCACAGATCCGGCCACTTTTCCTTTCCTCAGTGAGAGACTCCGTGATTTCTTTGGCTTGAACTTCATTCTGGATGAGGCAACTATGTCGTCCAGCCTCTCCAGCACATGACGTGTCTCGTCTTCTCTGGATGAAATCACTGTAGTGTCATCCATGAAGGCCTTGAGAGGAGGCATCTTGTATCCATCGCCAAGGTCTGTTTGTCTCGCGTTGTTTGTTGCTGCTTTCAAGATGAGTTCCATTGCCAGCACGAACAGTATTGGGGAAATTGCACAGCCCATTGCAATACCCACTTCCAAGTTGATCCAGTCTGTTGTGTACTCCTTGGTAGAGAACCGCATTGAGAAGCCATTGAAGTACTTCTTGAGCATGTCGCGGATGTTCTTTGGCACATGGTACATCTCAAGAGCCAACTGTATCATCTCATGGGGCACAGATCCATATGCGTTTGCCAGATCAAGCCACACTACGTCCAGGTCTCTCTTTTCTGTTTTTGCTTTTTGGATTGCGTCCCAGATCATTGTGGCGTGTTCTACACAGCCCGCCACGCCTGGGATGCCACCTTTCTGGACTGACACATCCAAGTACTTGTTTTCCATCAGGTACTTGGTCAGCCTTGCTGCCATGACAGAGAAGAAGATTTTCCCTTCGACGTTCAGTAGTGATATTGGCCTGAACTGGCTAATGTCACTTGAGTTTTGCTCTTTGGGGATGTACACACCATCTGCCGTCATCCACTGGCCGCTGATCTTCTGGTTTCTCCAAGCCGATCGCAGCAGCCTGTGGAGCCACTCCAGCACCTTGGGACATTTCTTGTAAAGCTGGTAAGGTATTCCGTTTGGCCCTGGTGATGATTTGGCTCTGGCTTTGTCGACCACCTTCTTGATTTCCGCCAACGTTGGAGGCTTGCCATTGAACTGTTCCTCAGGGTTGGTTGGCCACACCAGACCTTGAATGTCGAGTGGTGCTTTGCTCTGTGGGTCAGAGTATGTTTTCCTCAGATGCTGCTCAAGAACTCCTTTGTCCACACTTAGGGTCCCAGATTTTGGCTGCTCAAACAGTGTTCTGGCAAACTGGAAGGGGTCTCTGAAGAAGCGCTCTTGTGTCTTCTTCTTTTTGCTCTTCCTCTTCCTCGCAGATTCCGCTTTGCTGAGGGCACTGTGTTTTTCTTTCAGGTCTTTCCACAGTTTTTCCAAGCCTTGTTTTTCAGCTGGCAGTGCGGTCTTCATTTGCATCTTGAGGTTTTTCTTTTGGACCCTGATCTTGTCCATCTTTTCTTGGCGTCTGGATTTCTTTGGAGGTGTTTTCTCTTTGGGTAGTTTTGCTCCATAGGCGTCTCTACATGCGCACATTTAATAACAATGAAATGGAAATGATATTTTTGTTCTTTTAGCACATGGTTAACATCAACATGTAAGTGTAAACTAATTCATCGACTTATGTGTGCACTCACACTCCCTGTTAGGGTAGAAAATAATGCATCGATTCACTCATGACACAATATAGTAACAAGAGGCATAATGATTCATAACATCACACATGACATGACACAATACCACGAGTCCTTCTGGATATGATTCCGGATATCATGTCGCAGGTCAGGTGTGTTGCAGTCCAAGGTGGGGCTGACTTGCACACACACACCCACACACACACACACACACACACACACACATAAAAAGGAAACCACTCTGACCTCAAGTTTTGTATGCGCCGAATGCAGTCCACACAATACCACCACTGGGACTGGGCCCAGAAGAAGAAAACTGGTTCCACACCTGCGACTGGGCACAGGGGGACAAGTAGAGCACCGGACAGCCGTTCGGAAGGAAGACACGGCTGCTCAGGAGGTAGGCAGGTCTACGGCTGTCAAAGATGAAGGCACTGGGGAAGAGAAGGCAAGTCCTGGCCTCCCAGAAGGCTACCACACCACAGGAGGGGGAAGCAGGACCACTCAGGCACTCCCGCCAGAGCACACAGCCAGCCAGGCTAGCACCCCAGACGAAAAATCCCTACAAAGTGAACACCACCATAAATACCCAATCTACCAACTATTCAACATCAAAAGTAGTGATACATTAGAAAGAGCAGAATCGACATGACCAAACCCATACGACTCACCAAAAACACTCGAACGAGCAAACTGACTGAGCACTTTCGAAAACAAACGCAAACATTACAAAGTCTGAACATTTTGATCTAACATGTGTAAAGAAAGCGCTGTCAGTTAACTACAATTGTCGTGCAATGAATCGACATAGAAAATAATATTCTTACCCTCTGGGGGGATTAACGAGCACTACCCGACCAATAAGCGGGGACAGCGAGCGTACGTAGCAGATGTGCCTGCTTCCACGTCCATACTCGGTCTGTGCAAGTCTATCAGTTGTATTGGTCAAGGTTCGGCGGTGAGTAATGTTCAGACCGGAAACAAGGCGGGAAAGAAAGAAAATAAAAAAACATTCTCTCTGGCTATGCACACAACAGATGCACATAACTCATCGCGAATCGTGCCTGTGGCAATACCCCCCTCCTCTAAAAAAAAAAAAAGCGCCAGCTTTTCCAGAAGAAAACTAACGAAGAGGGAATCGAACTCTTGTCACAGGTCATGAGAAAAATTTTCCAAGTTATATACGGCAAAATAATTCATTTTCAAAAGAGATTATGACAAGTTTGGACAATTTATAAATTGTCACCAAGATGCCCCCCCCACCCCCCCCCCCCCAAAAAAAAAAAAAGTGACGAAACCGTATTTAAACAACAATGCGATTATGACTATCAAAACTTTGACAGATGACTTCCAAATTGTAACTTTGTTTTTTCTTTGAAAGTCCTAAGATGCTTTATTAAAGCAATGAGATTTCTATATGAAATAGAATGATTGACTTTTTACTGTAGATCAGGACAAAATGTCCTATGCTTCACTATAGCGATCTAGACAGCAAAGACTAA
The DNA here is from genome assembly GCA_033310375.1 of Conus canariensis. Taxonomy (NCBI): domain Eukaryota; kingdom Metazoa; phylum Mollusca; class Gastropoda; order Neogastropoda; family Conidae; genus Conus; species Conus canariensis. Next base: position 26,860,142 of record CM065716.1, on the reverse strand, counting down.
AACAGGCGATACAAAATGTTTCTGACCAAGAACACTCATGGAATACTAAGAGACTGGCCATTGCGACTGAGTACATCAGCGAGGACATTGTCAATACCCTCAACAGGCTGAACCTCAAACATGAATGCTTGCAACAGGAGAGACCATCGAGTGACTCTGGCATTCTTTAAAGCAGAACTAGTGAGAAATGTGAGTGGCTTATGGTCTGACTGGAGAACAAACTTTTGTCCCCAGAGATAGCGAGATAACTTCTGAATAGACCAAACAATTCCCAAACACTCCCTCTCAATAGTAGAGTAACGAGTCTCCCTGTCAAGCAATTTCCTGCTGATGAAAACAACAGGATGCAAAACACCATCATGCTCCTGCAAAAGAACATCACCCAGACCTACAGATGAAGCGTCTGTTCTCAGAACGAACTGACGAGAGAGGTCTGGAAGTTTGAGAACAGATTTGTTCGCAAGAATTCCCTGAATCAATTGAAAAGCTTTCTGACACTCAGATGTCCACGTAATTGATTTACTCTTGGAATCCTTTGTGAGATTGGTCAGGGAAGAAACAAGAGTAGCAAAATGAGAACGAACGTCCGATAGTACCCTATCAGACCGAGAAGTGAGCGAACTTGCTTCCTTGTGGCAGGCTGAGACATGGACAGGATCTTATCAATCTTGCTAGCTTGAGGCTTGAGAATGCCATGAGAAACAACATGACCCAAGAATTCTAGTTCTTGAAATCCAGCGAACATCTTGGATGGTCGAACAGTGAGTCCGAGATCCAACAATTTTTTTTAAAAGAACTGTCACATCTTGAAGATGTGCTTTCAAAGTAACGCTAGCAACCAGAATGTCATCAAAGAAATTGATGCCAGAGCACTTAGGCAAATTCAACAAACGCATCATCCGAGCGAAAGTAGCAGGGGCTGAAATCAAACCAAATGGCATTCGTGTCCACTGAAAAAGTCCCAAGGGGGTTTGGAATGTCATCTTTTCTTTGTCCTCAGGCTTAACCAGAATTTGCCAATATCCTTTTGACAAATCAATCTTGGTGAAGTAGACTGCACCCTTGAGTGATGTAAACAGTTCCTCAACATCCGGAATGGGTTCCGCACCAAAACGAGTAATTTTGTTAAGCGCACGGAAATCAATGCAGAATCTGACTGATCCCTCTGGTTTGTTAACAAGCATAATCGGAGAACTGTAAAGGGACTGACTAGGCTCAATAACACCAAGTTTTAGCATAGTCGTAACTTCCTGCTTAACAACTTCAGTTGCTGAAAAAGGCAATGGATAGGGTTTGAACCTAATGGGTTTGTTATCAGTGAGCGGGATTTCATGAAAAGTTCCAGCTTTGACACATCCAGGATTATTTGTAGATAAAGCAGAAAATTTATGACATACAGATTTCAGCCCTTCTCTTTGCACATCAGATAATTTCTCATCAAAGTGAATATCGTGAATAGTCTCTTTAGAAGGAACAAGTGGGACAGTGGGAATATTCATCTCAGATTCAAAGCAATCATCATCATCCTCGGTGATCACAGACGCTGCTGTCACATGTTCATCACTCTTGGAGAAACAGTCAAATCCAGGTAATGAAGCACACGATGAACAGTCCATCTGTTTTGAATCATCATGTAGAATATGAGAAAAACAGTCCGTCTGTATGGAATCATCATGTGGAGTATGAGAAAAACAGTCTGTCTGTTCGGAATCACATTTTTTCACAACGGTGGCACCATCCAGAAAACGAGTGTCCACAACATCAGGCGAAGCATAATCTTCATCAGGAGTATGAACAGTTGACACGTTATACACATTTCTGTAAAACTGTAGGTCAACACAACATGCAGAATGTACAGGAAGTTTCAGATTGCCAAACTGATCACATGTACGTCTATTGTATTTCACCAACATATTTGCATGAAAACTTTTCTTTTGTTGTTGATTAATACAATATAATCAGAATGGAAAGAATCAACAATTTTGTAGGGTCCTTTCCCCTGCATCAATAATTTGTTTCTGTCAGTGGGCAATAATACAAGTACTTCATCATTAATAGAAAATGAGCGCTTGACCGCTTTCACATCCTTGTACTTTTTATATGTCTCTGCAGCCTTTTGTGAATGTTGAGAAGCAATGTCCATGCTCTCTTTCAAAAGAGTTTTCAGTTCTGTCACATACTGGTAAAGGGGCTGGGAAGTATCTTGAGTCTGTGTGAGATTCCAAGAATCTGCCAACAGATCAATGGGACCTCTAGGTTTTCTATCATAAAGTAGTTCAAATGGTGAGAATCCAGTGCTCTCACAGGACATTTCTCTGTGTGCAAACGGAACTGCTGGGAGGTAGCGGTCCCAGTCTTGAGGGTGCTGTTGTACCACTTTCTTCAACATGGACTTAAGGGTACCATTTAAACGTTCAACCATTCCATTTGACATGGTACAGACTTGTATTTACTGACTTGATTGATAACAAACGGTGAATTTCTTTCATGAGGTTTGAGACAAACTGAGTACCATTGTCGGACAAAATCTCTTTTGGGTATCCTAGGCGACAGAAAATGTTCATGAGTTCTTCTGCAATTGAAACAGTGTCTATGTTTTTCAAAGGCACAGCTTCAGGATACCTGGTAGCAACATCAATAACAGTCAAAACATATCTATGACCTGCGTGGGAACATGGAGAAAATGGACCTATCAAGTCAATACAAATGCGTTGAAAAGGTATATCAATGACAGGCATTTTTCCAAGAGGAACCATTGGAACTGATCCATGCTTCTTACTTTTTTGACACACATCATAAGTCTGAACATACTGACGGACATCCACATGATATGTAGGCCAATAGAAATGAAATGAAATGCGATGTTTTGTTCTTGCAAAACCACCATGTCCACTAGCAATGGAATCATGAGCAACATGCAAAACATTTGTACGAAGAGGTTTTGGTACACACAGTTGCTTCTGTACAGTGTCAAATTTACCAAGTGAGTAACGGTAAAGAAGACCATTGTCCAAGAAAAACATGGGTTTATGTTCACGTACCAAAGTTTTTCTAAGTGATTCACAATCAGGAACACCTTTAGCCTGGCGGTAAATAGATGACAAAGTATCATCTGATGCTTGCATGTTTACAATGTCATGATAGGACACATCAAAAATGTCAAAGTTCGATGGCAAAGCATCAACCTGCTGGGGGGTCTGTTTACCCTTCGATTTACCTGAATTGGTCTTTGACACGGGTGGAGGGGTTTTCAAAGGAAGCTTAGCAGAACCCTCAAGTTTGTTTTGTTGCCGGGTCATGACTGATGCAATCTGATCAGCCAAACCTGGTCAGGTTCATTCTTGACCTTGGGCAAATTGCCAAGAATCAGATCTGCCACTGGGTTATCAATGACACAACATTCCAGCATACCAGTGTAAAAAGGTGAACATACAGGCACAATAGCAAGTTGGAATTTCTCAATCTTGCCACCAAAATGTATACACTTTTGACAATGACCATTGTACTGTTCAGGTTTAACCAATGACTTTTTCACACCAGAAGTAGTACAACCAGTATCTCTCAAAACAGTGCAAGGTATATCATTAACACAACCATTATACAGAGACAAACTGTTTCAACAAGAGTGATCACATTCTTCTACATCAGTGGAAATCAAAACTTTGCATGCTGAGGCGTACTGAGGGGGCTGAACATTTGCGGGTGAAGGACAGTTAGGAATGATTGACTGACACCACCGCAACGTCTACAAATAAGACTTTGTTTGGTCTCTTGTGTAGGTCTTTGACCCCTACCTCTACTCGACTCTGGGAAAGATTTCACATGTTGTTGCTGCTTCTCTTGAGACTGAGTCCCTGAATTTGTAGAACGAGCCTGGTAAAACTGGTTTCCCTGATAAGCAGGCCGCTGACTGACAGGGTTACCTCGCCCTGAACCTCTGTGTCTAGGATAGCGATTTGACTGGCCTCTACTGTAACTGAAGTTACTGGCCTGCCGAGACTGACCATCAGTCCCTGAGTGTTGAGTTTGTTCACACACAACAGGATGAGCAACTACACCCTAATGTCTAGCTAACAACTTGTTAGGGTGAGCTTCTCTGTAGAGTTCAGCTGCAGCACACATTTGTTCTGCTGAATCAAAAGTTCTTTCCTTAAGAAAAACCTGCAAGTCTTTGGACACAGACTGTAAAAGCTGCTCTCTGATCAAAAGATCATGAAGTGCTTCAAAAGACTTGTATATCTCTGACAGTTCAATCCATCTGTTCAATAAATAGGTAACTCTGGTCAAAAAAGCATGAAACTTTCTCATTGTTCAGACCTCACTAAAACCTTTAGAGGCAGCCATGAACTTTTTCAACAAATGTTGCTTTAAATTATAATTAAGTCAAAGTATCACTGGCACAAAGAGAATGGTAAAAACTCAATGCAACTCCTTGTAACACACTAGCTAAGTGGAGTGACCATTGTTCCTTTTTCCATCCTAACATGTTAGCATTAGCTTCAAATCTATACAAAAAAGCATCAATATCACCTTGGCTTCATTGAACATGGGTAATTTGGGAAAATGGGTACCATGAATATGAGTCTGATTAGTATGTTTTGGTCCCTCATCAGAAGATTTTTCTTGTCTTTGTTCTTGTGCCAGTTTGAGTTCAAGTTCTTTTTGCTCCAACAGGAACTTATGCTTTTGTGCTTCTTCTTCCATATGTAATTTCCTTTCTCTTTCATGTTGTTCAGATTCTAGCTTTTTCTTTTTTTCTTCTTCCTCCATATGTGATTTCTTTTCTCTTTCCTGTTGTTCGATCTGTAACTTCTTTTCTTCCAGCTGTAGCCTTTTCTTTCTTGCTTCTTCTTCACTCTCTAACCTTTTTTCTTCATAGGCACAATTCTCTCTGGCTATGCACACAACAGATGCGCATAGCTCATCGCGATCGTGCCTGTGACAATACACAACCCTCTCTCTCTTTCCTGGTTTATGTCGTTGCACCCCATGACTGTTATCGAAGCCGACACAACACGTGGAACTTATAAGTATGTGCATATATTCTGCTTCTGTTTTCATTGACAATGTTAACATTACCCGTTCAGTTATGTCGTTTGACAATATGTTTTCTTTACTTATTCGACTTCGTTAAGCAGCTTAGAAGACTTACGAGAGTTGTCGATCTTATCGATCGATCAATATGTTTCTTTCTTCCATTGAAATGTCTATGGATGGACAGCCAAGAAAATATCAAATACATTTTTATATGATTGTTCTCTTCTATTTTGTACGAACAGTTGCAACCTTTTATCATTTCTATTTTGGTCTACTTCTGTAAACCTGCAGGAAACAGCGCAGAAGAGATGGCTACATATCAACAGGTGTAAGAAGAAAAAGAACGACAGAATGAAAAAAAAAGAGAAAAGATACAGAAGATGCATGGGAAGGACCCAGTAAATCACGTCTTCACCTGCCTTTAAGCATCACTTAATCTCCCATGAGGCATGCTGTGTTGCCGATGGGTCAGTGCACGCGCAGAACTCCATAATACATCAAGGTACATATACTGCTCCTGAACAAGGTAAATCTGGTACACAGGATGCGAGCTCTTACAGCCTTAAGTGCATCCCCATGGGTTACCAGCCCGTATTTCATGACTGCACGAGCCCACCGGCGAAAAACCCTCTGACTGTCCCTGCAACACCCACAGAACCAACAACCTGTCCAACGGAAAGATGAAGAACATGGCCATCTCGACACAACCAAGCTTTCGCCATTACGGTCTTATGTGCCCTCAAGAGAGAATCCAAAGTTGTAGTCTTTCCCACTGTCAACAGGACTTTCCCTGTGGTCAGTGGGTCTTTCCTCACCGTCACTGGACCTTTCTCCAGGGTCAGCCTAGTTTAGGCAAAGAAGAAAAAGAAACACCCGAAGGTGCTGGGGAGGACCCAGAGAAGCACTGTCTTCACCTGCCTTTAGAGCATATCAACAGGTGTAAGCATCAGGTTCTGCGGTTTAATCGCAAGGACGCTGACCAGATTGGACAAATAACAGACCCCGACAAAATATCAGAGATCGAAAACAAAAACGACCAAGTTCCAGCAATCAGGAGTCTCATTCACTTTCTTTCCGTTTAAAAACTACTTAATCTTCTCTTCAATAGAGGCAAATAAATGTTCCCGGAAAGGGCGAGTGGGGCAAAACGATTTTTTTTTTTCGAATGATACTAAGCAGTTATTTTTGTGCCCCGCACTAAACACAGTAACGCCATCCAGTTGGTTACACAGATACTGCGACTCTCTCTCTCTCTCTCTCTCTCTCTCTCTCTCTCTCTCTCTCTCTCTCTCTCTCTCCTCTCTCTCTCTCTCTTATGGCGCACGAACACACAAAAAGGCGGTAGATAATTAGAAAAGACTTCCTTTCTGACTGCTTCCCCTCAAACCATATTTGTCTCATTGAAAAAAAAATGTTAAGTGAATTATAAACAGGAAATAAACGGAACTATTGGGCCGATGTCTTCGTACATCCTAAAACCTAGGGAACGTGCACACTTTCGCCATGTGGATTTTCTGCCGAGTGAGTTCTGTAAATTGTCTGACAATTTCATCTAGTCGGGACATAAATGAAAAAAAGGGGGCTTTTTGTTCTCTATAAACGCTGAACATTATCATGAAATCGACAGAGAGGATTTCATTAACGTTTTCATATAATTTTGTATTCAGTGGGAGTGATCATGCTGACGTTCCGTCAGAAAACAGTAACAAGAGAGAGAGAGAGAGAGAGAGAGAGAGAGAGAGAGAGAGAGAGAGAGAGAGAGAGTGGTTGTTCTGTTTTGTCTAACTTATTTTAAATGCATACATGTAATGTCAGATTACCACTGTCATATGTGATCGTGGGTCTGGCGGAGATGATCTGTTCATCTTCGCTTTAGAAATATATACATTTGATGATGTATGACTGCAGTCAGTGTGTGAGAGCTCTAGTCAAACTGAATTTTCTAATTTTGACACAGACACACACACACACACACACACACACACACACACACACACACACACAATATATATGTATATAATATATATATATATATAATGACAAATTCTACGTCTGGGAGACAGGTAATGTGGTGGTTCATTTGGGAGACAAAAAAGTATAAACTTGATAACTCCAAAAATGTTTTATCAAAACTAAATCAAGCTACTGATTATTTCCTTCTGGACCATTTCCACTTCACACATGCAGCAAAACATGGTCTCTGAAAAAGCCTGTCAGATATAGATATATATAGGGTATGAAAATGTCTCCTTAGGGTAGGGATTTATCGTGAAAAACTACTGATGCTAAAGTCATCAGAACTTGGGATTCTTTCATAAAATATGTTCCCTGCAGTAATTTTATAAAAATATATCCCTTTTTTAATTAGTAATTGAAGAAAAACTAAGTGACTCCCAAAGGTCACTTTTCAACTGCCGTGAAGTATACACCACCAAATTTTACTTTTAATTTTCTTTTAACTTCCCCCCCCCCCCCCCCAAACACAAAATGGATCAGTCTTGGGTAGGTGGCATGATCTTTTCAAGGCTATTGCAGCGCCATCTGGCGGTTAAAACGGTTAAAGCGGGAACTAGACGCTTGTGAAACGTAAAGGAGACACCGGATTGTCTCCCTAAAATATTTTGTCTCTCTAATGTCTGTTGTCAAACGCTAAATGTCTCCCAAACGTAGAATTGTACATATATATACAACATATATATATATATATATATATATATATACAACATATATATATATATACATACAACATATATATATATATATATATATATATATATATATATATACTTGCTAAAGATATTTTTAAAATGAAGTGCTAAAATATATCTCAGAGATATATTTTAGCACTTCATTTTAAAATATCTTTAGCAAATGTTGCTCCCCAAGGGGTCGAGCTCTTTCAGATTTTTAAAGGACGTTTTAATACTGTCTATATATATATATATATATATATATATACATACATATATTCAATTATAAGGGGAGATAAGCATTCATATCTGCAGTGGTAGATAATTCTGCCTAACTAACAGTATGTGCTTGAGTGGGTGAATGGGGAATAATAAATGCTTCCCAAATTGAGCCTTCAGCAAGCTTAAGACATAAGAGCAAGCTTTGACTATAATTGAATATTTCTTGCAGTCATTGCAACATCAAGCTGCTCTGTAAGTTGCTGGAATGGTGCTAGGTTACTTATCCTTGGAATTTATTAGTTTATTACACACACACACACACACACACACACATGTATACAACAACTAGGCTACCGTCCCACTTTCCGGGAAAAGTCCACTCGGTGAAAGACCAAGTCGCTGAAACCCGTGCCACAGCTAAACGACAATGAGGGGTCACCAGCCGGTTACAATACCTGTAGCACAGCACCATCGCTGATGTGTTCAGAGCTGTCTAGCGGGAACGGCGCAGAGTAGCGTGCACGTGGCTCAACTCTGAGATTCCAGTTTCAAAGAATTCCTGACCACCTCAGAACATCAAGTGACTAACATCGTGGCCGACGGAGACTGCAACGGCCTCCTTATTAAAAATCGTTCAACATGCCACATTTAAAGAACTATTTAATGGTTAGCCATTCTGTGTGGGAAAAAAGCCGTACTTTTCTACTAACTGATCTGTTGCCAGTCGGGCTGACGGTCCATGTTTTTCATCCCTTTAGAACGAAGATTAGAATTATTCCTGACAACCTGGATATTTGTACAGCTCTTGGCTCCTCTCACTCAAATGAAAAGCGTTTCCATGACGAAGCATTTTGTTCCTATCGTTTTCTGATTGTTGGAACAGTGTGGAAAATCACTCTAGATTCCCGCCCCCCACCCACACTCCCCAAGTGTTAACTTGATTCAATCCCAGTTTCAAAGTGAGGCGACTGCAGCCGAGAACTGAAACAATTCTTTTAAAGAAAAATCATGATCAATCCGCCAGACAACAAGGACAAGACAAAACGATTCAATCCATCTCAGCTTCTACTGGAATGTTCTGATGCACTTTTGCCATATACCACCCACATTGTTGATGATTCTATTTCTACTAAAGTATCTACAATCGCCTATAGTCTGCCCTTTGCTGAAGAAGCCCTGCCTTGATCCCCAAAGCCTGAAGATTATAGACCAGGCTCTAACATGTCATTTTTTGGGAGAACAGTGCTAGCCCTGCTTCTTGAATATCTAAAGGCCCATAACCTCATCGACCCACCACCAGTCAGATGACAGTGCTGGTCAAAGCGCAGAAACTGGCCTCTTGAAAAGTCACTTTCATAATGTCATGGGCGTAGGTGGAAGTGGTAAATGACTGATTCATGTTACCTGAAATGAAGATTTAAGTTGTTGTTCTTCAGCATTTCATACTATTGGCCAATTTTTTTAAAACCACATTTCTAAGTTCTTTTGGCATTCTTTCTTGCATAGATAAAATCCTTTCTCTGTCAGCGCAGTCAGATAATGGTAACAAATGGCTTCCACTCACTTGCTACACTCATAGCATACGGAGTTTCTCAAAATTCCGCGATGCGCCTGTCCTGTCCAATACACAACCCCTGTTTATAAAACTTAACAAATCATTCTTAATCTTCGGAAAGTTTTTT
>CM065716.1:26828011-26845511 GCA_033310375.1 Conus canariensis | reverse complement strand
CATTTTTCATTTGTTGCTCTAAATTTCTCATCTGTTGCTTTTAGTTTCTCATTTGTCGCTTTGAATTTCGCATCTGTTGCTTTTCATTTTTTATTTGTTGCTCTGAATTTTTCGTCTGTTGCTTTTCATTTTTCATTTGTTGCTCTGAATTTCTCATCTGTTGCTTTTAGTTTCTCATTTGTTGCTCTGAATTTCTCATCTGTTGCTTTTAGTTTCTCATTTGTTGCTTTCGGATTCTCATCTGTTGTCTTATCGTTCCTGTACGTTCCAGCAGGAAGCTGCCGCGAGAACTGTTGCCAGAGAACATCATGTGTGACACTCTGTAAATACCACCATGCACAACACACGACCGTAGCACTTTCTGCGTACGCTTCACACAACGGTACTGTTTTCCGTGTATGTTGTCAACACTCTGTTTGTACGGTAAACACGCTTAATCAGCAACCCAAGCAAAGCACATTACCCCTCGCTTTTCCAAACCAACAGTTCCACAGCCTTTGTTGTGACTTTTCCCGCCGATTTGGATCCGTTAGTTTTAGCCGTCTAGACATAGAGACACCATTCAGGCATTGTGTTTGCTTTTTGCGGGGGACGAACTCGAGGGGTGCTACTCAAAACATGATGTCTCCAACCTGCTGAAAACTAGTCCACCCTACCCCCTACCCCTCATCACCCGCCCCGTCACCCGAACCCCGGCATATCGTGTTCTGTTATCGTGTTTTCGACTTGAATAGATTGCATTTGTGCTCAAAGGTAGTGTGGACGGCGGGGACCTCAGTATATGCTTACGCTGTAAAGACAGTCATGTTTATGGCGTACACCACAGGTACTACGGTCGTTTTCAAAGCGTGAGCCGCTGAATGTCGTCTTGACTACGTAGTTCTTTCTGCGGAGAGTGAATCTGGTGTGTTACACTGGCAGTTCTTGTCGTCTCGTGAACATGTGGGGGACAACGCTGAACGAAATGGGAGTCATATTAAGGGTCTGCACACAGTGCTGTGGCGGATGGATGCCTCGGGCTTTGTGCAAACGGAAACACGGTGACTGCTTTGATGGAAACGGTGAGATCAACAAGCTCAGCAACAAGTTTCACAAGATCACGGGGACCATCTCCGTGACGAGACCTGCAAGGAGAAGAGGGATGAGTACCAGCAAAGCAAGGCAGTATCTTCAGCAGAAGCTCTGGTCGATGAAGACCTAATGTGTGGGAAAGTAAGCGGAAGATCTTCAGCTGCGGATGACGCCAAGGACATGAAAACAGTCCACGACAGCCTTGGCGCTGTTCATCGACTTAAGGCATCCAGCTCATCGTATGATATTTCTGACCAGGCTGATACACAGCTGATCGGGTAGACTGACCTACCTGCACGCCAGTCAGAGTATTTCAACACACTCCTGAACAAAATTTTAATGGTATCCTTAACAGGAGAGGCGACTGCTGAATTGCCACACTTACCTGCGAGTGAACAAAAATGAAGACGTTCTCGTGAAGGGACTCAAGACCATGTTACAGATCATCTGGGAGAATGTCGAGGTGCTGTAAGAGTTGAAGGATTTATCTGTTGTGCAAATCTACGAGAGGATGAGAGAGCAACATCTTGTGACGAGCATTGTGGAATGTTCCTTTGCGCATTGCAGGGAAACTGCTCACCAAAGCCACCTTCAACAGAATCATCACCCACATCGCTGATGCCATTGTCCCTGATTCTAAGTGTGGCTTTCCAGCAAGCACGGTTACTGGCGACATGGAGTTTAGGGCTTACTATCCGCCAGCTGCAAGAAAAAAAATCCGAGGGCAGAACCATGAACTATACCCGGTGCTTGTGGATCTAAGGAAGGCATTTTCCACGTGCCTGCGTAAGTTGGACAGTGCCGAGCGGCTCATCGCACAAGTCGCGTCCTTTCAGGACATCATGCAGACAAAGGCACAGGAACAGGGGTGGGGGGTTGGGGTGGTAATCAGGCTTATTCGGCAGTACGTCGTTCTGGTGTGGCGTATCTGTCCACAAAGTTCGTGCATTTCATGCCATAAGGATCAGAGGTGTTGTTATTCTCTTCTTTTTAGTGCTGTTTCAACCGCATAGGTGGTTGGGTACCCATGCAGGTGCGGTTACCTACCCTGTGCTTCATAGGGTCAGCTTTATCAAGGGATCTTGTCAATCCTGTCTCTCCGTGAAAGAGAGGGCGGTGCTGCCCATGAAAAAGGGCCGCCTTGTCTCTGTGGTGGGATGCGGGAATCACGACTACCCCAGTCAACTTGGACAACCGTCACACCACAACCGTTGACGTGCAGCGTCGTTGCTAAGAACTTCCGCGGCATCCTCTACCTGTTCCACCACTCCATCGCCGCAGGACTTGAAGGCGAAGCTAGCAGTGGTGCCTCTCTTGATTCCAGAGAACCCTTCTGTCTGTCCAACACAGGGACTTATTAAATGAAGAGGAAGTGTGCACTCCCCTCCTCCCACTCTCTCTCCCCCCCCCCCCCACCAACGCTCGAAGTCCCATAGGTGTAATTACTGCCACCTTTGGGAAGGTCCTAAGTGCACTTTTGTTGTTCAGTGTATTTGTCCCCTGTGAACATATCTGGCCGCGAATGCGAGGCTCTTTCTGCACCGTCCTGTAATAAGCGGACTCTGTGGGATCTGGACTAAAAGATGACGGTGAAGAAAGGTTCTCCTACGGCCAAGGTACACTGGGATTAAAACTCACAGTTTTACTTCTCCTGTATTTACTGCAGAACAGCGCTGACAAGCCCCATCTGCCTAAGACCCGTGAGGATTGGAGCGTCCAGTTTCCGAACAGGTCAACAGACTTGCCACTGCCACTGCCTCAGCACGCATTTGTACAAACCTGATTTCATACTTACAGACACACGCAGTACGTAACGGTGTGTTACATCACGTTGAGGCCCGTATGAAATACAGTATATATACAAAGGCCCTGTTTGTTTGTGTGTAGTACACATGCTGTCGTGGATCCCTTTCTATGACTTCTGTATCTGTTCAACGGATTTTCTTGGGTGTAGGGCGGCCCACTGCCTTGAAAAACTGGGCAATTACGCTGTCCGGCCCACTCTGACATCTCACGTGAAAACGTGTGGGCTGTACACCTCAATTGCAGCTTTATTCATCTCTGTGTAGTGTGGTTTGAGTAACCTTTGCAGAAGCTTTCTTTCAGTCTGCTACGGCGCCAGTTTGTTACGACAGGCAGGGCATTCTAATTAATGACAGGTAAAACTGAAGTCATATTTTTTTGTCTGTGTGCATCAACCAGTTTATGACAACGGGCATGGCAGTCTTATCAATGACAGGGGGAGTAGAAGTTATATCTTTTGTCATCTCTGTGCATCGGCCAGTTTGTGACAACGGGCATAGCAGTCTTATCAATGACAGGGGGAGTAGAAGTTATATCTTTTGTCATCTCTGTGCATCGGCCAATTTGTGACAACGGGCAGGGCATTCTTATAAATGCCAAGGTAATCTCTGTGCATCGGCCGATTTGTGACAACGGGCAGGGCATTCTTATAAATGCCAAGGTAATCTCTGTGCATCGGCCGATTTGTGACAACGGGCAGGGCATTCTTATAAATGCCAAGGTAATCTCTGTGCATCGGCCGATTTCTGACAACGGGCAGGGCATTCTCATAAATGCCAAGGGGAGTAGAAGCCATGCGTATTGCGTCTGTCAACCAATTTGTGACAATGTGCAGGGCATTCTTATGAATGGCAGGGGTGGGTGAGTGGGGGTAGATGAGGACAGAAAGTTTTTTTCGTTCTTTGTGTATCAGCAAGTTGTGATAACGAGCTAGGCATTCTTATGAATGCCAAGGAGAGTAGAAGTAATGGCGGTTTCTTTTTGTGTCAACCAATGTGTGACAACGGACAGGGCATTCTTATGATTGACAGAGGGAGGTGGTCGTGTTTGTTGTCCTTGTGCATCAGCAAATTTTGACAACAGTCAGGGCACTTTTATGAATACCAAGGTGAGTAGAAGTCGCGGAAGATTCTGTGTAGTGGAGGTTGCAGTGTGTGTCAACCAGTTTGTTACAACGGGAAATGCATTCTCATAAATGGCAAGGGGGATAGAAGTCATGATGGTTCTCTCTGCGTATTAACCAATTTGTTACGACGGGAAAAACAGTTATGAATTACAGACGGAATAGAAGCTGTGATTGTTGTATCTGTGTATCACCCAACTTAACAACAGGCAGAGCATTCTCATAAACGACAGAGGGGAGGGGGAAGGGGCAGAGGTCATGGCTATTGTTTCTTTTGGGTCAACAGGCAAGGCGTTTTGACAAATGAGAGGGGGAGCAAGCAGGGGGAAGTTTGTTTGTTTGGTTGGTTGTTTTCGCATAATGGATCAAAACACGCCCCATCCGATCACGTTTTGTCGAATTACGTTTCAACCATTCATGTTTTGTCGAATCACGTGTCACCCATTCCATTTTTACTTATTACGTAATGGCATTTTTCAAAATGTGAAAGTGCCATTCATGCACATAACAGACTTCAAAATGTAAAAGTGTCATTCATGTACATAACAAACTTAAAGCTGGTAAGCAACAAAAAAGCTCATACTTTCGGACACATCGTTCCAGTTTATGTTCGTGTTAAAGTGAGATTTGTGTGGTAGCGTGTATCTGGAATAAAAAGCATTTTCCACAAAGCGGGTCAAATCGGGACAAGTCTAGAGTTCCGCAGCACAGCTGATTTCCAGGGGCTTCATCAGTCTCAGAGTAATGGGCTCAAACAAAAACAAGACTTTCATCTTTGACTCATGTGTGTAGACTAAGAGAGTGTATGTTGTCGCCCTGTTTCCGTTATCTGTGTTGTGTGTGTGTGTGTGTGTGTGTGTGTGTGTGTGTGTGTGTGTGTGTGTGTGTGTGTGTGAGTGTGCATGTGCGTGTGACAGTGTAAGAGAGTGAGAGAGTATGCGGCGCGCGCGCGTGTGTGTGTGTGTGTGTGGTGTGTGTGTGTGTGTGTGTGTGTGTGTGTGTGTTCATGATCAGTTTTAACATTAGCATTTTTTTTAGCCATTACAAATGCTGAAATCAGTAAATGCTGCAAAACAATGGTTATTTACGAAGCCTTTCCAGCATCAGTAAACTCGGCAAAACCATACCAAAGCGTTTCAAACCATTTCCTTCATGAATAGGTCACTGAATGGCAATGGCCTTAAATCTACAATTAACTTTTTCAGCATCTGTTTTCTCCAATGTGACAATCTGACTTTCTCTGAAAAAAAAACCAGACAAAAACAGAACGTGATCACTTGCCGTTCCGGTCGACAGTGACAGATCTCTACAAACTTTCGGACTGCTTCGTAAATTTTCGTTGTTACCATAATGAAAAAAAAGAAGCTATTCGCGGGAAAATCTGAAATATAAACACACATACATATAAACACACATATAAACACACATACATACACACACGCACACACACGCGCGCACGCGCGCGTGCGCGCGCGCGCGCACACACACACACACACACACACACATGCACGTACGCACACCTACGCATGCACTGGCAACTGAAGCAGGCAGATTGAACAGACTTACATTGTTTGTTGATATGAGTCAGACATTTATACCTTAATTGTTCATGTCTTTAAAGCTGTCATGATTTTTAATAATGAGAGTTATGTCTCAAGTAAGGCTAAAGTAGGCAATGCCTCGACGAAATCTGTTGCTGCTTTTAACCCGTCGATGTGGTTTTCTACATACAGCATATTATATATGTATTTTTAACTTTTTACACAATTTGTTCACTTTCCAACAAGGTTTTTTTTTTGTTACTGCTTGGTAAAGTTATTTTCATCGTGGCATTTACTGATACACTTTCTGTTTTCAAGGTTACGAAACTGTTGATTAATTTCCCTCCTCTCTCCTCTTCTCTCACCCATCTCTCTCGAGGGTAGCAAAATCCATTCGACTGATCTTTCTTCCATTGAGGCAAGTTCTTGTTCTTCAATCTTTTATTGTCTTTTTTCTCCGTTTGACGAATTTCAGTATAACTAAGAAGCTTTGTTTACACCATTCTTTCAAAAGGGGCCAAGGCTGTGAAAGAAAAAAACTCTCTCCCTCTCCCTTTCTCTGTCTGTGTGTCTGTCTGTCTTTCTGTCTCTCTGTCTCTGTCTCTCTCTCTGTCTGTCTCTGTATCTCTCTCTCTCTCTCTCTCTTTCTCTCTCTCTCTGTCTCTTTACCTCTCTCTCTCCCTCGAATTTTACGAATAAAATCTCTCTCTCTCTCTCTCTCTCTCTCTCTCTCTCTCTCTCTCTCTCTCTCTCTCTCTCTCTCTCTCTCAAAGTGTG
This sequence comes from Conus canariensis, assembly GCA_033310375.1. NCBI lineage: Eukaryota > Metazoa > Mollusca > Gastropoda > Neogastropoda > Conidae > Conus > Conus canariensis. The sequence continues at coordinate 26,839,196 of CM065716.1, read as the reverse complement.
TGAGAAGCGCTCGTCGAGGTAAGACGTGTTTTTGTGGAGCTCTGACTGACCGATAGGTTTATTGTGCATGAGCAACTGTCTCGCGTGCTGCCATGCCTGCCTGCGCAACTGATTTCCGGCCGATATGTGGTTCATTTCTATGGACCTGCATTGCCTTCATGACGAAAAGAGCCTTGCGCTGTGAAGCGATGACGAGCAGAAAAGGTGTCCATGCGGAATCGAGCAAGCGGTGTTTCTTCTGGGTTTTGCTCCGTCTTAATAATAATAATAATAATGAATACTTATATAGCGCCTATTCTCGGCTAGAGACCAAGCTCTAAGCGCTTTACAATCAACACTCGTTTACACAACGGGCTGCCTACCTGGGTAGTGCCGACTGAAGAGCTGCCAGCTGGCGCTTCATTCAGTCGTTTCCCGTGTCATCCAGTCAGTATCGATCACTCATTTTCCTTACTTCCTTCATTCTTTCCATTTCTCACGCAGGGTGCATGCTATATGTAACGTGTCATCTCTGTTTTGGGGAAGTTTGCTGTTGATCCGAGCTGGTGATATCGAGCTGAACCCTGGTCCTCTGCCCTCTGCCACTGACAAGAATCATGGTAACGTGAAAGTAAACACACGACAATCCAGGCTGAGTATTACCAGCGAACTGTCTCTTGCTGATGTGATGACCACGTTGGATATAATGGACAGTTCAATGAACAGGAAGCTGGATGAGGTGAAAGAAGACATAAAACTGATTAAGGACAAAGTGGGAGAGTTACAGGAGGAGGTGGAGGAACTGAAAGATCAAATCAGTACTTTGCGAAACGAAAATAAAACATTGAGAGCGGACATTAATGCATTGAGGGAACGGGTGAAAAATGTAGAGAAACGTGCTGACGATTTGAAGGGCAGATCAAGAAGAAACAATCTCCTATTTTATAGTTTGATAAACTGCAAGATGAAACAAATCGGGGCCTAGAGATGATGTTGAAAGAACTGTGTACTAACAAACTTGAGTTGGCGAATGATGTTGAAATTGATCGGGTGCATCGGGTAAGTGGAAAACCCAACTCCCCTGTGATTGTGAGGTGCACCTTTTATAAAGACAAAATAAACATTCTCAAAGCAAAGCAGAAATTAAAGGGAAGCAATCTTTTTGTCGGTGAAGAGTTTTCCAGAGGGGTAAGGGAAATTCGGAAGAAACTGTCAACAATTATGAAAACTAAGAGAAATGATGCACGGAGAGTGACTATGGTACATGATCATCTCCTTGTGGATGGTAAGAAGTTCTTTCTTTCTGCTGATGGGGAGAATTTGATGGGGGAAGGGAGGGGATTAGCGGTGTGGTCGCCCCATTTATGAACTGCGTCATGATTTGTGTTTGAACTCCCGCAGTGGTGATGTTACTAATTATGGTACACACAAGGTCACAGGTAATAATGATTCGTGTTTAAACCCTGCAGTGATGATGTTGATATGTATGGTACACACAAGGTCACAGGTAATAATGATTCGTGTTTAAACTCTGCAGTGGTGATGTTGATATGTGTGGTACACACAAGGTCACAGGTAATAATGATTCGTGTTTAAACTCTGCAGTGGTGATGTTACTATGTGTGGTACCCACAAGGTCACAGGTAAAAATGATTCGTGTTCGAACCCCTGTAGTGGTGATATTACTATGTGTGGTACACAGAAGGTCAGAGGTAAAAACGATTCGTACGTTCGAATTCTTTCAGCGATGTTATTACAGTAAATGATGCGGATATGGTGTCAGATTATTACGACTGGTGTTCGAACCCCGATACCGGCATTTTTACTGTGTGTAATACTAATTTGGCTGCAAATTATACTGATCGGTGTTTGAACCCCTGCAATGTTACTGTCACTGAATGTGATGCTGATATGATTTCAGGTTATAATAAATTTGTGTTCAAAGCCCTGTAGCGCTCTTGTTACTGTGTGTGATACTGACAATTTTTCAGATGAAAATGATTGGCGTGCGTATCCCTGCAGCAAAATTTTCACTGTGCGTGATACTAACATAGGTTCAGATTGTAACGATTCGTGTTCGAATTCCAGTAGCAATGTTATTACTGTGTTTAATATTGATATGCTTTCAGCTAGTAATCATTGGCCTTTGAACTCTGGTAGCGATCTTGTTGCTGTATGTGACATTGACATGGTTTCAGGTTATGATGATTCGCCTTAGAACCCCTGCATCGATGTTGTTACTGTGTGTGATAATGGCATAATTTCAGCAAATGATAGTCGGTGTTCGAACCACTGTAGCGTTGTTGCTACTGTGTGTGACACTGACATGGTTTCGTGTAATAACGAAGTGCTTTACTTTACCAATGATTCGTGTTCGAATCTCAATGGCGATGTTGTTACTGTGTGTGATCTGTGAATGTTCAGATAAAAATGAGTTTTCTCGTGTTTGTGAGATTTCTGTGTTTAATCGTGCTTCGGCAGGTTGTGAAGTAGGCATGAATATAGCGTCTTCCTGTGGTACGCAGAACTCTGGCAAATCGGTCTGCTTTGTTGGTCATGAGGGGATGTGACGTTGTGGGGAATGCGGATGTATGCATGGAAGTTCGGTGTCGGTGGTTCCGGATCATGCGGGTGATGAGCTGTGCGTTCTCGTCAATCGGAGAGTGAGTGGCGGTTTGTGGGGGTGGGGCGAGTGATGTCGGATTGGATCAATGTTGAATGGTTTGCTTCACTTCTTGATAACGATTTTGTTTCTTTTGTGTCATCTTTTCAATTTGTTTGCTTGGTCGAAACTTTTGTTGATAGTATTGATTCGGATATCTGTACAGGGTACAAGGCTTTTTGCCAACCAGCTAAGAAGTTATCAAATGCTAGGAGGCCTTCGGGTGGTGTCGTTCTTCTCATCAAAAATGAGTTTATGTCTTTTGTGAAGCAGATCAAAGTGAGTGTTGGAAACTTTCTGTTGTTCGTCTTTAATAAGAACCTGTTTGATGTGGATAAGGATGTGTTGTATGTCTGTGCGTACGTACCACTCGAGGGTTCTTGGTATTACAGCTATCTGGGAGTAGATGGGGATGGAATTGACTTAATGGAAAACTGTTTATTTGATAATGCCCTTGTAGATGATGACTATTTTGTGCTTCTTTCTGGTGATCTTAATGGTCGTACTTCTAACATCTTGCAGCCTGTGTCTGTTGAAAATGATCTTTATTGTCCACATTCTCAAAGAGATTTTGCAAACATTACAAGAAATTCACAAGATTCTGTTATGAATGGATTTGGTAAGTCCTTGCTAAACATGTGTACTGCGTTGAACTTGTGCATTATGAATGGTATGTGTTATGGCGACCTCAAAGGACGCTGCACGTACATTTGTGATTTTGAATGCAGTGTCATAGATTGTTATATATATATATATATATATATATATATATATATATCTAGTGATCTCCTTGCTTATGTGTGTGATACTTGTGATTTAAAAGTTTTAGACCGTGCGGAAACACATTATATGCCTGTAACATTGTTAATTTCTTTTCCAAAAGAAAACAGTTTAGATATTTTGTCTAAGGATAAGAACGTGTTCATTGAAAAGTTTTTTTTTAAAAATCCTGATTGTATTCAACAGTTTAATGATGTAGCAAATAGAGAACGTATACATATGATGTTAGATGATGCTACTCACTCTGCTGATATTGATGTAAATGTAGCCCTGGAAAAATTTAACACATATGTGAAAGAGATGGCTGCGTGCATGAAAAAAAGAGTATGTGTGAGTGGGAGAAAGAGACGTTAAGACTGATATGATACGGAATGTCGAAACAAAAGGAAAGAGATGCGAAAATTGTTCAAGAAATTGCGTCGTTCTTTTAATGTAAATACAGCACGTCGTTCTCAACAAGAAAGCAATGGATATGCTTTCGGTGTAGCCAGAAGGGAATATAAGAATCTGTTATTATATAAGAAAAAAAATGCATAATCGTACAATGATTGACAAAATGACAGCCTCTATAAATAATCAAACACATTTCCGGGAAACTATCCATCAAATTTGTCCAAAAAAGAAAAATGTAAGAAACTAAAGTACGGTAGATGATTGATCTAAACATTTCAAAATGCTGCTGGAAAAAGATGATGATGTTACTTCTCCGGAAAATGAGGAAATAGATAATGGTATGGATGATGATGACGATGATTTCTTTAAGAGACCAGTTTCTGAAGATGAAGTTGTACTTGCATTAAGAAAACTTAAACCAAAAAAAGCTGCAGGACTCGACAGTATTATTGGCGAAATATTAAAAAGTGCGAGTGCAATCGTTGTTCCTTTCTTTGTAATTTTTTTAATGTTCTTTTTAAGAAAGGATTCTACCCAGATGGTTGGACTGAATCGATTATTTTGACCCTTTATAAGAAAGGAAATGCCAATAATCCGGGGAATTATCGTGGTATAAGTTTGTGTGATACAAGCAGTAAAGTATATGGTTTAATTATTAACAGTCGCAGACAGGCCTGGGTAACAGAACATAATATTACTGGAGAATATCAGGCTGGGTTTAAAGCTGGTTACTCTACTATAGATCATGTTTACACTACTGGCATACGTTCAAAAACAATGTTGTAATAGACGAAAACTTTATGTTGCCTTTATTGATTTTAAGAAATGTTTTGATACTATTAATAGAAACTTATTCTGGCCTGTTTTGCTGAAAGATGGAATTAAAGGAAAATTTTTTCGTTGTGTTAAAAGTATGCATATCAGTGTGAAGGTTCGTATTAGAGGTGGTGCTACTCTTACTAATCAGTTGTCTTGCTCGTCTGGGGTGAAGCAGGGAGACATATGTAGCTTAATTCTTTTTTCACTATTTATAAATGAATTGGCTATAGAGGTTGACGATGTTGTCCTTCTTTCCGAGGCTATTGTTGGTTTGCAAACACAGTTAAATATTTTACAGAGCATCCTCTTCACTTTGTTTAAAGGTGAATATGGATAAGATTAATTTTGTTGTTTTCAGAAAGGTGGTTATGTGGGTGTGAGAGAGAGATGGGCATATGATGGCAATATGATGCCTGTGGTGAATGTGTATAAGTATCTAGGTGTTTATTTTTCAACAAGATTAAGTTTTACTGTGGCATGTAGGGATATTGCTAGCAAGACAAAAAGGGCACTTTTGAGTTTAATGCAGAGGTTATGATAGTGCAATAATTATTCTGTTGATGTTTTTCTAAAAAAAAAATTGATGCTCAGATACAGCCAGTAATACAGTATGGTTCTGAAATATGGGGGATGGAAAAAGCTGCACAGTACTGTGAAAAGGTCCGCTTGTTTGCCCTTAAGAAATTTTTGTCTGTTGATGTGCGAACACCAAATGATCTTGTGTATAATGAATTAGGCAGATTTCCAATGACTATTAACTCTATTATTCGATGTATTCGCTACTGGTAAAGTTAGTACAAATGAATGAACATAGGCTACCAAAGAAAGCGTATTTAATGTTGTTGTATTTAGATCAGAGAGGCAAAAAGAACTGGGTGACAAATGTAAGATTATGTCTGTTTCAGTATGGCTTTGGATATGTATGGTTGAATCAAGGTGTTGGAGGTGCAAATAAATTTTTTTAGTTTGTTTAAGCAGCGACTTACTGATTGTAGATGGCAAAACTGGCACGATCATGTGGGCAACAGTGAGCGTTATTCAATGTATAGAATGTTTTGTGATTATAAGCACTGTACTCGAAAATACTTACAATTAGATATGGAGAGACACTTAAAACATACAATGTCATTGTTTCGTTTTGGTGTATCAGACCTTGCTGTTCATTATTATAGATACAGGACTCCTACACCTGATGATCTGTTATGTCCATTCTGTAAGAATATCGAAGAAAACGAAGTTCATTTTGTTTTATGTTGTCCATTTTACGGTAAATTAAGAAAACAGTTGATCGCTCCAAAATATTACAGAATAGCAAGTGCTTTCCATCTTAATCTATTGTTATCCTCAGTTAATGCAAAAAAGTTTTAAAAACCTCTGCATTTACTTGTACGAAGCTTTTAAAGCAAAAGAGATTGCAATTTCCTAAATTGATTTATAATTAAGAGTGTAGATATTGAAATATATAGTTTGTCTTTTGTTTTCTTTCTTTCTGCCGAAATTTTAAAGTTCTTGTTGCTTTTCTGTGTACACACACTCCGTCTAAAGGGGCTTGGCCCCACACTCCGTCTAAAGGGGCTTGGCCCTACTGGAATAAAATGTCATTGTCATTGTCTGTCTGTCTGTCTTCTCTCTGTCTGTCTGTCTGTCTGTCTGTCTGTCTCTCTCTCTCTCTCTCTCTCTCTTCCCACCATTTCTCTCTCGTCCACCCACCATCGTCTCTCTCTCGTCCACCCACTATCATCTCTTTATCCTTATTCCGCGCAAACAAAGTGTAGTGAGTGGCGCACCTCTCTCACTCTCTCTCTCTCTCTCTCTCTCTCTCTCTCTCTCTCTGTGTGTGTGTGTGTGTGTGTGTGTGTGTGTGTGTGTGTGTGTGTGTGTGTGTGATTCTCTCTGTGTGTGTGATTCTCTCTCTCCTCTCTCTCTGTAGTGTGTGTGTGTGTGTGTGTGTGTGTGTGTGTGTGTGTGTGTGTGTGTGTGCGCGCGCGCGCGCGTGTACGGAGTGTGTGTCAACACAACGCTAACGGCCGGTCCCTCGTCTACTAACCGACCAATCACAGAGGCCGGTAGGCCCGAGGTCCGGACAGGCACGTGACATCGCCCACCCGGCAGGTCTGCCGGCAGGTGGTACATAAGATGGGCAGGCCGTGGACTGCCTGCTATTGATTGGTCAGTCGCAGCTCAGGCCGCCCGCCACCCAGCCAAAGGGGGAGGACCACCGACACAGTCGCCACACCATAAGGGGAGGAGAAGGAGCCAGACACCTACAGTCATTCCAGTCCCCGCACCACTGACTTTCTTCCAACCTCCAAGACCTCAACCAAACCACACCAGGTACAAACTTTGTTCTCAAACCAACTCCAGGGAGGAAGAAAACACAACAGTCAAGCAATCAACTTCTTCGTAAGCCTTGAAAATCCTGTTTTGATCCTCGAGAGGTTATTCTCACCTGTATCCAGATTTCACCCTTCCCGGACCCTGCTACCTCTGCACCTCGAGTGGAAAAGAAGAAGAAGTAGGAAAAAAAGAAGTATCTGAAGTGAGGGTTGCCGGCAACTGATAATATCCAAACCAAGGTACGCCAGCACGAAGAGTACCTCACTCCAGCCCGCCAGTTCAAACACGCGCGTCGTCTCATTCAGGTGGAAAGACCTTTATCTCCCACGTTCTCAATCCAACCCAACCCAACCCAACCCAGCCCAGGTATCGCTTCTACACTCTTCACCCCCCTCCCCCAGAAAACAAACATAGAGCGAGACTCACACCACTTCGCGTACACCGTGTCTGTCCTTTAGTTCGGGACACGAGAGACTTCAAACAACAACCCAAACAACTTGGGCGCATAGCTAGCTACCGGAGAGACAAGAAATCACAGTATGAAGTGTTCAGTTCTGCAGATGAGCCGCCTGTCCTGGGCCATGTGTCTGATGCTGCTGATGCTGCTGCTCCTAGGAACTGCCCAGGGCTGCTTCATCAGAAACTGTCCGCGGGGCGGCAAGAGAGCGGTGGACGCCGTGCAACCTACCAGACAGGTCTGTGACTGGACGTTCTTGTTCTTTGCCTGTATATCTTGACGTCGTTTCCAGTCTCTCTGGCTGTCTTTCCATGTATCTGATCCATAGTGGTGGTCTGTCTGTCAGTGTGTTTTAGCCCCGTCAGGATTTTTTGCCGGTATTTTGAGAGAAACATAAGATATGGACTGGCTGGAAATCTGGCTGTCTGCCTGTCTGCCTGTGTCCGTCTGTATGTTCGTTCAAAGCCGGAACAAGTCAGGAAGGGGAGGTGGTATCCTATTGTCCGCCCCTCTTTCTCGCTGCATGTCTGTTCTTGTTTGTTCTTTTCCTTCTTTCCTTTCTTTTCTGTTTTTCCGTCTCGCTGTCCTTCCTTTTCTTTTATCGATTTCCTTCTTGTTTTCTTTTCCTGTATTGAATTTGCTTCTTCTTTCTTTGCTCCCTGTTCTTTTATCTCTTTTTTTTCTCTTGTTTTCGTTTCGTTCCTTTTTTCCCCCTTCTTACTGTCTTTCCCTCTGGCTTTTCTTTCTTTTCTGGTTGTCCTTTCTTCCTTTATCCCCTTCTTGTTTTCCTTTCTTTTTCCTTTTTGCTGTCTTTTTTTCTAGCCTCTGTCTGTATTTCTTGCTGTCCTTTCTTTTTTTACTGCTTTCTTTTATTTTGTTTTCGTTTTATTCTTGCTTTTAGTTTTCTTCTATTGTTCACCTTACTATTTTGCCATTTTCCTTTTCTTTGTTTCCTGTCTCGAATATTTTCTTATCCTTTTCTTCATTTCTGTGTTGGTCATTCTCGGTTTTTCTTTTACCTTGTTTTTCTCACACAGACCGTCAGAGGTCGCAATACCCAGGTTCTCTCCCCTCTTTGGTGCTCTCTCTGTCTTAGTGTGTTTTGCTTTGCTTCGCTTGTTTTAACAGTTTTTGCTTTGCTTTGATTTGATTCTCACAAAAAATATTTCCAGACGGATCTTACAGCTGTTTTGAATTGACAATGATATTGAAGACTTACAATACACTGAATACGTCCTCCCACTGCCATTTCTATACTCTATTCATCCCACTGTCCCCTCCCCTGAAAAAAAGATAAACAAACAAAACCGCCATTTTGTAAAACCTCAGTTTTCACTTTCTAGACCTTCCATTAAACTCGGTGTGTGTGTGTGGGGGGGGGGGGGGGGGGGGGGGGGAATTTGATCCCAGTTACTGAATCAGAGCAAACAAGCCCTCGACAGATAGAAACTGGCGTTTTGACAAGACGTCAGTTGATACCTTTTTGTTGTCTCTCTTCATTTCAAAGACAAGAAGTGGAATCGAGATTTGAGTTTGACGCTGTCATCAACTTGGAAACCTGCACGGCCACGATCAACTGAATGTACATATACATGTCCTTTCTGCAGAGAGAAACGGATGTCCCTTTCTGGTGCCCGTGTACTCCAACATTCCCAATGTGAGAAGCAGTTGGCTTGCACAGAGTTCGTTGGACCCTTTTTAACCCCCCCCCCCCCCCCCACCTCACCCCTTCTCCGTCTTCACGTTTCTGCCCTGTTTTCTCCCCCCTCTCCTCTAGTACCCGAGTGTCAGACTGACACTGAGGGACTTCAAAGATCTGACACAGTTTATGTGCGCAACACTTTCCGTTGGAAAGCGAAGGTCTTCTGTCTTTCTGAAGTTCCTAGTGCTATACCTTAGGTATGAATTCCCGTGAGAATTAATGATCTAAATGGCTAAACAAAACAAAACAAGCAGAATCTCAAAGACGTGTATTTTAAGCACTTGAGGACACAGCCATTTATTATTATGTCCAGAGTCGGCTTTCGTCTCATGGGTGAAGCTGATCAGTAGAACTCGGCCTGGTTGAGTTAATCTAGTAGAGTTGAGGTCGTTTAGTGGAATAATGCCTGGTGAGTTCGTTTTTGCAAAAATTAACTAGCTGAGTAGCTGGGTGAGTTCGTTTTTGCAAAAATTAACTAGCTGAGTAATCCAGTAGAATTCGGCCTGGTTGAGGTAATCCAGTAATTCTCTGCCTGGTTGAGTTAGTCTAGTAGAACTCGGCCTGGTTGAGTCAGTCTAGTAGAACTCGGCCTGGTTGAGTTAGTCTAGTAGAACTCGGCCTGGTTGAGTTGGTCTAGTAGAACTCGGCCTGGTTGTGTTAGACTAGCAGAATTCGGCCTGGTGTGTCAGTCTAGCAGAATTCGGCCTGGTTGTGTCAGTCTAGCAGAATTCGGCCTGGTTGAGTTAGTCTAGTAGAATTCGGCCTGGTTGAGTTAGTCTAGTAGAATTCGGCCTGGTTGAGTTAGTCTAGTAGAATTCGGCCTGGTTGAGTTAGTCTTGTAGAATTCGGCCTGGTTGAGTTAGTCTAGTAGAATTCGGCCTGGTTGAGTTAGTCTAGTAGAATTCGGTCTGGTTGAGTTAATCTAGTAGAATTCGCCCTGGTTGAGTCAGTCTAGTAGAATTCGGCCTGGTTGAGGTAGTCTAGTAGAATTCGGTCTGGTTGAGGTAATCTTGTAGAATTCGGCCTGGTTGTGTCAGTCTAGTAGAATTCGGCCTGGTTGTGTCAGTCTAGCAGAATTCGGCCTGGTTGTGTCAGTCTAGTAGAATTCGGTCTGGTTGTGTCAGTCTAGCAGAATTCGGCCTGGTTGTGTCAGTCTAACAGAATTCGGCCTAGTTGAGTTAGTCTAGTAGAATTCGGCCTGGTTGGGTTAGTCTAGCAGAATTCGGCCTGGTTGGGTTAGTCTAGTAGAATTCGGCCTGGTTGAGTTAGTCTAGTAGAATTCGGCCTGGTTGTGTCAGTCTAGCAGAATTCGGCCTGGTTGGGTTAGTCTAGTAGAATTCGACGTGGTTGAGTTCATCTAGTAGAATTCGGCCTGGTTGAGTTAATCTAGTAGAATTCAGCCTGGTTGTGTCAGTCTAGTAGAATTCGGCCTGGTTGAGTTATTCTTTTAGAATTGGTCCTCGTTGAGTTAGTCTAGTAGAACTCGGCCTGGTTGGGTAAGTCCAGTAGAATTTGGCCTGGTTGAGTTAGTCTAGTAGAATTCGGCCTGGTTGAGTTAGTCTAGTAGAACTCGGCCTGGTTGGGTAAGTCCAGTAGAATTTGGCCTGGTTGAGTTAGTCTAGTAGAATTCGGCCTGGTTGAGTTAGTCTAGTAGAACTCGGCCTCGTTGGGTTAGTCTAGTAGAACTCAGCCTCGCTGGGTGAGTCTAGTAGAATTCGGCCTGGTTGAGTCAGTCTAGTAGAATTCGGCCTGGTTGAGTCAGTCTAGTAGAATTCGGCCTGGTTGAGTGAGTTTATCAGTGGTATGGACACGCGATTTTTCGATTTCCTATTCCCCATCCGCTCACTTTTTCCTTCCCATGCCTATGCACCCACCTCCCCCTTCCCCTTTCTCTCTTGCACACGTACGTTCACGCACATTCATCGAGGTTGTTTATTCTTTTTCTTTTTTTTTTTTTGCTGTCCCAACCTCTGCGCCACCTCAGAGCAGTGCACCCACACCGCTCGTTCCGACACCCCGTCCACAGCTACAGCCCGGTCGGCTCCGCCGCAGCCCC
>CM065716.1:26815511-26823011 GCA_033310375.1 Conus canariensis | reverse complement strand
ATGTCTGGAAGGGCTCAGGGCGTCTGTTTCCTCCCGCATGTTCCAAAACCAGCAGAACTTGTTCTCTGTGGGTGAAACTCAACCCTCCTCCCAGCCTTCCTGCCCACCATCCCATCTCAGCAGCCAATCAAAGCCGATGGTCTCTCTGATCTAAACATGTGGACGACACTCAAAAGCGCCAATGCCAGCAGAAAACAACTAACTCTGCTACCGTGGCGACTTGTGCGATACCGTATGAACAAAGAGAGTCATATTCAGGTGTTTGAATGTGACCAAACTCATCCCAGCTGTCTTGTTGATTCGCCTGTGCTATTGAGTCAGCATCGGCAACATGATTTGAGGGATAGAGGTAAAAAAAATCTTTTCAAATTATGTTCAGCCATTCTTTTTACAACTCAGGCACCTACAATAGCCACATCCTTCGATTGGCAGGAAGAGTGGTCGGCCTTTCTTTCTGAACTGAGCGAACCTGTCTAGTAACGCAAGGGAGAGAACACGTCCTCATTGTCATTCCACCCCCCCTCCCACCTCTAAATCGCTTGTGGAACATATGGTATTTTACCAAGATGCAATGGGAGCATTCCGAAATCCTTCCACCTGATCACTAGGGCGTTTGATTAACTAGACATACACAGACAGTGTTTCTGTACACCAACTTATAAGTGTTTACTCTGACTGCACAAACGGATGAAGAATGAATCAAGTAAAGCTGGAAAACCTGCCTAATGTAGATCGTTATTTACTTACAGAGTAGTGTCGAAGTTCAGGGCTGTCGAATCGATTCCAGCTGTCTCATTTTCTGTTTGCTTTATTTATTCATCTCCAATTTAAGAAAAATTCTTCTTCGGCACAAGAGAGCCGTGCACGGTTGTCTTCTCGTAACACGAGTCTAAATTAAGTCTAAGCTATTTTTGTTCTCTCTCTCTCTCTCTCTCTCTCTCTGTCTCTCTCTGTCTGTCTCTAGCATTATTGGCATATGGGTAAGTTACTTGTCAACTTTTGTTTTTAATTTCAAGGTTTTCATTTGATTAAAACAGCAAAAAATAGAAAATGGTTTCTTCTTGTAAATCAGAAATTATCATTCATAATAGTCTTGTTTTTTCGTTAGCTGTCATTTTATGTTCTTAAATCTATGGACTCTTTGTTGCTACTTCTTCTTAGAGTAGTTACTATTGATTTTTCTCCACTCATTAAGCCAAATATCAGCAAAAGCGATCTTGTTCCGTCAAATATCAGCAAATGTGATCTTATTAAGTCAAATATCAGCAAAAGTGATCTCGTTAAGCCAACTAACTGCAAAAGAGATAAGACTATTAAGTACGAAAATCAATTGGAAAAAAAGAAGGGAAACATAGGTGCTTTCCCCAAATCTTCTCTCTCTCTCTCTCTGTCTCTGTCTCTCTCTCTCTCTCTCTCTCTCTCTTAATGCATTTGTGAAGATATGTGTGTTTGTTACAATTTTTGTAAGTCTTAGTCGCTAGTTATGCTTAGTAGTCGCTAGTCATGCTTAGTTAGTCCCTTAGTGGGGCAAGGGCCGGATGAAAAAAAGCATGTGTTTGCTTATCTGTTACCCTTGGAAATAAAGATCATCATCATCATCATCATCATCACCTGCATTAGTGGGCTTTGGAAGTGTGGAGTTGCCTACACACACACACACACTCATTCTCTCTTTCTTTCTGCATTGGTGGGCTTTGGAAGTTTGGAGTTACCTACTCTCTCTCTCTCCTCTCTCTCTCTCTCTCTCTCTCTCTCCATTAGTGGACTTTGGGAGTGCGGGATTAACTACACTGTCTGTCTGTCTGTCTGTCTGTCTGTGCATTCGCGGACTTTGCATTGCGGGATTACCTACGCTCTCTCGTTCTCTCTGCATTGGTGGGCTTTGGAAGAGTGGAGTTACCTACGCTCTCTCTCTCTCTCTCTCTCTCTCTCTCTCCTCTCTCTCTCTCTCTCTCTGTTAGTGGACTTTGGGAGTGCGGGTTTACCTACACTCTCCGTCTTCTCTGTCTCTGTCTGTCTGTCTGTCTGTCTCTCTCTGTGCATTGGTGGACTTTGGAAGTGCAAGGCCACCTACGCCACCATAGCTCGTGTTGTCACCTTTGTCTTCCCCTCCCCCTGCACCGAATTAATAATTTTTTTTAACTTTTCTTTTTTTTCTCTGTTCTTTTTTCAAGGCGCCGCTACACGAGTTTACAGCTATAGAGGATGGCTGGGCTGTGACGCCAGACTGCTCGTGTATCTCACAAGGCTGCCTATCTGGAAGGGCTGAGGTCTTTTTCTTCCCACACGTTCCAAACGCAGCAGGACTTGTTCTGTGTGGATGAAGCTCCCACCCTCCTCTCCACTTTCCTTGCCTTTCTTGCCATCTGAGCAGCCAATCAAGGCTGATGATCTCTCAGATCTAAACTTGGCCACTGACATCCAAAAGCGCAAATGCCTGCAGAAAATAGCTAACCCTGCTATTGCAGCATCTTGTGTGATATCCTATGAACAAAGAGAATCATATTCAGGTGTTTGAATTTGAACAAACTTATCCCAGCTGTCTGGCTGACTCACCTGGATTGTCAGGTTGTCAGGTGGCATCGTCAGTCTGTTACTAGATCATTCTTTTCTAGAGTGTTGTGTAATAGTCCCTTTCACATGGTCTTAGGGCCTTAAGGATTTAATGACCTGTGGGCAACCATACGTCTAACGCATTGATCTTTGCTGCTGCCGTCGTCGCTAACTCTCTGCCACCGCCTGCACTCGCTTGAAAACACTCCTTAACGTAACGAACTTCCATCTTTGAAGTATTCTGAGGAAAACAATGCATATGACAGCTCTGTCCAAGATTGCAGTGCTCCTAGTGTGTCCCAATGGCCCATTTTGTGCAGGTGACCGGAAAAAGACTGTTGAGAAATGATAAGTCAAGGGTCAGACCAGCAGTGTCAATGACTTCTCCCTCTTTCCCTCCCCTTATCAGTGGCAAAACACCGTGGTTAAGAGGGCTTCGAGGATGCTTGCGAATTGGAAGGTCACACCGTCACATGGACGTGACCATCATGTGAGAACAGTTGTAGAGCAACTTTCTAGCTTCATAAGCCGATGACAGCTATTTTCCCAGGAAAGCAGCTATCATTGAGGAACATGGGTTAAACTGTTATCTCTGAGGAGCACAGCTGGTGTCATCCGTTTGTTTATATTTATCGGGTGGTGCACTGGTGATGTGTTGTGGGAGAGGTACATTCTGGGGTGTGACATGGATTTATGGGGTCCTCGGCTTTGTAGCCATGGGCTTTTGTCACCTGTTAGTGTGCGGGTGTTGATGGATGGAGTCAGCTCACAGATCGCGCGCGCGCACGCACGCACACACACACACACACACACACACACACACACAAACACACTCACACACACACATAAACACACTCACACACAGACACACACACATACACATACGCACGAACACACACACACACACACACACACACACACACACACACACACACACACACACAAACACACACACACACACATGCATAGACACATGCACGCACACACAATATAACTGGCACGCAAACATGGGCCCATGCCAATCCTCCCATGCACACATACAGACGTATACCCTCACGCAAACACTCAAATACAATGATAAATGATGCAGACATGTTATATAGGTACTGAAGATCTGACCAGCGTGTCTGGCTAATGCGCTGGTCGGACTCTGCTAAGTCGTATGTGTCCAAGAGACCCTCGCCTTAAATTCTCTCATCTTCATCATCAATTCATTAATCCATCAGCTGTGAATCGTGCGCAGTGCGGTCTTGAAACTTAGCAGATGTGGTGTAGCGTATAAGGAATAGTCGGCACGTAGTGACACCACCTTGATGAAACTGAAACACAGCTGGTTTCCACAGGATAACAGCTTTTTTCCACATGTTCCATGAGAATAACAAGTGTTTTATCTTTTCCCCCAAGGAAAATACTTATTATCGGTCTTATCCTTAAGAATCATCCTGTTTTTCTTTATTTTCACGGAGAGAAAACAGTAATTCTCTTAAGGAAAACAGTGCAGACAGGAAGACAGTACCCTCTGGGTAGTAACTGTTTTCCCTCTTTCTGCTTTACACCAATAGTACCAGTACGCATGCGCATGTCATGGTAAACAGCAATGATAGTTGATTTTCCGGTCAACGACGTTGCCCTGGCGATAATACCTGTTTTACTCGGGAATACAAGGATACTAATCAATAACCCAAGGGAAATATGGAAGAAAAAAATGTAATGCTAAAGGAAAACAGTTATCCTCTGGAAAACAGGATGGAAAGCTGTTGTGTCCCCTAAGATAATGGTTATGATCGTCAGGAAAATTAGTGAGCTCACTTTTTTGTGCTATTTTCCTCGAGGATTATGTCCGTTAGGAAAACAACTATTGTTGACTTCAGCCGCTAAAATTTTCCCATTCTGTAGAAATCTGTTTGAACGGTGATGATACCAGCTGTGAGAGGATGACTCATTGCACTGAACTCCAGATTGACGTGGAGTGGACGATAAAGTAACGGTGATCTGAGGCGGAGAATTGCTGTGTTCTTCCCTCTATTCCTGCGATGTACCGCAAGAGCAAAGCCTAGCGGTCGTGGAGTTACTTTCCGCGTGTTTCCTTCGAGGATCCGAAACTACGTTTTGGTGTATGGAAAATAATTAATTTCTGATGAATTGATTAGCCCCCCGACCTCCTCCCAGATCTTCTCCCCCTCCCCCCCCCCCTTCTTCCCGCCTCAGCCTCACCTTCTCTTTCTCTCTCTGTCTCTCTGTCTGTCTGTCTGCCTGTCTGTCTGTCGCTCTCTCTCTCTCTCTCTCTCTCTCTCTCTCTCTCTTAGTCTTTTATCTGTTTGTTTTTTTTCTTCCCCTTTCCTGTGATCATTTTGTTTTCTCTCGGTTTTCTGCACCCCCCCCCCCCCACCTCCACCTCCTCTTTTGGCAGTTAGATGTACTTTGTTTTTCTCACGTAACTTGTTTATTCATTAAAACGAATGCAATGCTCGTTTTAACTCGGCGCAGACGAATGTAGACATATGTCATTATATATCTGAAAGCGAAGAGCTGTATGCATATTTAGCACCTGTCAAACATACAAGTCGGTTCAGTTCATGTTATTTATAGTCCAGCCGACCAAATGACGCCATATTAGGGGTGAGTTGCACATATCTAAACCACCGCCACAAATATCTTGCTTCGTGCGACAAAAACAAACAAACAGAACAAAATAAACAATACCCCCCCCCCCAAAAAAAAAAAAAAAAAAAAAAAAAAATGAATATAAAAAAAAAACCCTCAAGGAAAGCCACCTGTCGACTCGGCAGACAGTGACTCTTAGCAAACTTTTTGATGATGATGATAACAGTGATACAAAGAAAACGAAAAAAAAAAAAAAAAAAAAGAAATACAAGAAAGGAAAAGAAAAGAAAAGAAGAAAAATTGGCGACGTCAAGTATCGACAATGACAACCGCCGAACTGATCGGCACGCATGAGCCAAGGGAGGTGGTGCGGGGGGGAGGGAGGGGGAGAAGGGGGGGGGGGGCGAGGGGGGAGTGGGGGGACGGGAGACGAGATGAGAGGGCAGTGTGTGTGTGTGTATGTGTGTGTGTGTGTGTGTGTGTGTGTGTGTGTGTGTGTGTGTGTTTTGAGGACAGGGGACAGGGTCAGGGGAAGTGATATGACAGTCAGTGGACGAACAGAGTTTGTGTATCGGGCCTGGGGGAGGAAGGGGACAGGAGGGGTAGGGGGTGGTGAGACAAAGGACGGGAGGGTTGGAGCAGACGGGTGGAAAGGGGCGCCGGCGCGCGCGCGCGCGTTTATGAGTGAGTGAGTGTGTGTGTGTGTGTGTGCGCGTGCGTACGTGCCTGTGTGTGTGTGTGTGTGTGTGTGTGTGTGTGTGTGTGTGTGTGTGCGCGCGCGCGCTCGCCATGACCTAATTATCTGATTAGACGGCTAGAAAGACGGCAGAGAGAAAACAGTCCATTCATATTTGGTTCAACAGAGTTGTATCACTAGTGCAAACACGGCTATGAAAATAATGAACACATATACTCGAACACATACGTGTACTCACAGGCGTGCCATACACACACACTTACATATGCACGAAAGCACACACGCACATCACATACACGTGATCGCACGCAGAACACACACACGAACACACAAATGCATATATATATATATATATATACACATACATACATCTATATATATACTTTTTTTTTCAATCTAAGACATAAGAGCAAGCTTTGTTTATAATTCAATATTTTTGGAAGTCATTGCAACACCAAGCTGCTCTGAAAATTGCTGGAATTGTGCTCGGTTACTTACCCTTGGAATTATTTAGTTAGGCCGAATTATCTACCACTGCAGATATGAATGTTTATCTCCCCCTTATTTCTTCAATCTAAGCTATAACAGCAAGCTTTGTTTACAATCATATATTCATAACATATATTTCCCCATTTTCTTAATTTTTTTTTTTTTTCAAATCTTTGCCAAGTCATTATTATAATGATGGAAGAACTGTTAAGCTGCACTTGTTTTCTCCCACTACTTAATTGTTCAGCATTATATATATATATATATATAAATAATAAACAAATAAATTCCAAGGATAAATACCGAGCGCCATTCCAGCAACTTACAGAGCAGCTTGGTGTTGCAATGACTGCAAGAAATATTCAATTATAAACAAAGCTTGCTCTTATATCTTAGATTGAAGAAATAGGGGGAGATAAGCATTCATATCTGCAGTGGTAGATAATTCTGCCTAACTAACAGTATGTGCTTGAGTGGGTGAATGGGGAAAAAATAAAATA
This sequence comes from Conus canariensis, assembly GCA_033310375.1. Lineage (NCBI taxonomy): Eukaryota > Metazoa > Mollusca > Gastropoda > Neogastropoda > Conidae > Conus > Conus canariensis. The sequence continues at coordinate 26,816,168 of CM065716.1, read as the reverse complement.
AATGCTTCTCAAAATGAGCCTTCAGCAAGCTTATAGTCTCCAAGGGGGAGACATTCTCCAATAGGAAGAAAACTTACTAGCATATAAATCCTGGTCAGATACCGATATTTCCAAACCTGATTGTTTCTCCTCAGGGACCGCGGAAAGTGGTAATTTGACTCCTCTGCCTTTTCGGTTTTAACAAGAATGCTATCCTAGAAAAAGGCTGGTGTGCAATACCGTAGTAAGTTTGTTCAGTTTTAAAAAAACCAACCAAAGGTGCCACCTAAGAAGCAAAAGAAAATCATGAAAGAGCAAAACAAGCTACATTTTCTTGTGAAAAGTAGAAAATATAAAAAGATAACCTCTTAAGACACAAGTGCTGAGGGCCAGTTCTTGGAATGAATCCGAAAGGGACTAAATTATAATAAACAAATAAATTCCAAGGATAAATACCGAGCGCCATTCCAGCAACTTACAGAGCAGCTTGGTGTTGCAATGACTGCAAGAAATATTCAATTATAAACAAAGCTTGCTCTTATGTCTTAGATTGAAGAAATAGGGGGAGATAAGCATTCATATCTGCAGTGGTAGATAATTCTGCCTAACTAACAGTATGTGTTATATGCTAGTAAGTTTTCTCCCTATTGGAGAATGTCTCCCCCTTGGAGACTATAA
>CM065716.1:26798011-26808011 GCA_033310375.1 Conus canariensis | reverse complement strand
GCCTTCTTGGGATTGGTATCTGAGAAAACAGCGCTTCATATGCTGTGGTACCAAGAGAAAATAACTCCCGTTACGTTTCCCAGTCATCTGCTGAACGCTTCCAAAAGGAGCGATATATTTTCACAAAACTTTGATTTTTTTTCTTTTTTAGTGATAGTAATTTTTTTCTTATTTCCCATAGCTTACGAAAAAGCAAGATGTACTAACTGTTACCTCCCATTGCGGGGAAAAAAAATCTGTTTTCACTCATGAACAGATTCAAACGGCGAATCCAGGATCCGTTCGACCTTGGTGGAGGTCTACGCTCTCCTGAGCGCTCTTGTCGTTTCAAAGTGAGATACTGTTCTGTGTCTCCACACTGTCGTTTCAAGATGAGATACTGTTCTGTGTCTCCACACTGTCGTTTCAAGATGAGATACTGTTCTGTGTCTCCACACTGTCGTTTCAAGATGAGATACTGTTCTGTGCCTCCAGACTGTCTCAGACCTAAGCACTGAAATGTGCCCATCTTACGGCCACTGAGACGGCCACGTGCACGTGAGTAGGGTAGGGTTTAATCAAGAAATGACAAATCCTTTAAAGCTTTGGCTCAATGACAGAGCACCAAGCTAAGCAGTTAGGCGTTCTGAGTGCGAATCATTTTGCCTTATTAAAAAAAAAAGAAGCCATTTCTACTTTTCATCTCAAAGTGTTGTCGTTCTTCAGATACTTTATTTTCAGAATTAAATCGGAAATGAAACGAGGCAGGGAACAGTAAGCGATAAACAGTAAACAAGTGGGGTATTTTTTGCTCCCATAAGAAAACCTAACACAGAGTAACTTTTATTCAAGACTGCCACAGCCTTTTAAACAAATATATCTGCCTTCAAAAGGGATTGCGATGGTTCCCTTATGCAGCCAGTGAAGAGTTTTCATATCTGTAACATATTTTCTTAATTTCATGTTCCCAGTTTCTCCATCTTCAAACTCCCCCCCCCCCCCCCTCCTTAAGTCCAAATCTTTGCCAAGTCATCACTATGAAGACAGTTCAGTTGTTGGCCTGCGCTTGTTTTTTCCCCCACTATTAGATTGTTCGTCTATGTATTTGTCTGACTTTATTCAACTTTAAAAGGCTGTGCCAGTCTTGAATAAAAGTTACTCTGTGTTAGGTTTTCTTATAGGAGCAAAAAATACCCCACTTGTTTACTGTTTCAGAATTTAGTTTTTAGGTAGTGCACTTCCTGCCTTCCCTTCATCTCCACCGAACCCTTCGCCTTCTCCGCTCTCCTTGGATGATTAGTCCCATGCGCCAGTCTAACCCGCTGCAAAGACTTCAGGGCGAAAACCTCTGCCAAACGAAGATGATCCAGTTGGATTGGAAACGGGAGGCCCTCATTCAAAATCTCGCAGGGTAGCTTTCCTGTGAGAGAAACGGCGTCTGATATTAGGGTCAAATATTAGGGTCGGATTCGTATGTGTCAACGTGTGCGTTTATTTGGCAGTTATGTAGAACTTCCCGGAGTGTTTTTTTTTTTTTTTAAAGGCGCTGATTTTGATTCTTGACGGAAAGAAAACACGGAAGAGAACTCATGTTTGATAGCAAGTGAATGGCAGTGTTTTCTCTTGGATTCTTAGAGTGATTCTAGCGTATGGCACCGGTTCCTATGATGTGCGGGTGGACGTTTTACCTGACGGCAGCCAGGCTGCCGATGATGGGCGCCTGATTAGCTCATAGGTAGAGGGAAACATGGACTTTCGCCGAATGGACTTTTTCAGAGAGGACTTTCGCTGGAGAGGGATAGTTTTTAACGTCGGGGGTGGGGGTGGGGGTGGGGGGAATTCGGTTGTAACCAAATCTCTCTCTCTCTCTCTCTCTCTCTCTTCACACACACACACACACACACACACACACACACACACACACACACACACACACACACACACACACATGCTCTCTCTCTCCCTCCCTCCCTCCCTCCCTCCTTCTCTCTCTCTGTGAGTCTCTCACAAGCACACACACACACACACACACACACACACACACACACACACACACACACACATGCTCTCTCTCTCTCTCCCTCCCTCCCTCTCTCTCTCTGTGAGTCTCTCACAAGCACACACACACACACACACACACACACACACGCACACCACACACACACACACACACACACAAGTTTGTTGATGTGCTTTTTTTCTCTTTCCAATTGCATAAAGTTATAATTTAAAACGTAAGTCTTTCCATTCTTGAATTAGGAAAAAAAATTTTCGTTGTCAGTCACAGTCATTGCCAAGGCGTAGTCAGAACTGAATCCATCAGAGCTGCCGAATACTGAACGATCTGACAAATAACAAACAAGTGGGGTAACTCTTGCTCCCATGATGAAATAATTACAGGCCCATAACTCCAAACGAGTACTGCTTACGACACCAAATCACCTAGCAGAAATGACAACACAGAGCACACAGAACAAAAAGGAGACAATCTCTTTACAAATGTTCAGGAGAAGCTTTCTCAAGTTCACGATTATGATCTAAGGAAAGGATGGACAAAAAGTGCTCCCTTTCGCATATACCCCCGTCTCCCGGACTATATCACATCCTCGGCGAAAGTGCAATACTCCCTCGGCAGAAAGGGGACAACCTTGGGTTGAGTCTTCTGATTCTCCTTCCCCCTTAGCTCGTGGGGGAGCCACTGGGGCACCACACTGAAGAACAGTTCACCAGGTCCGTCCAGTTCGGTCGGTAGTGTGCCAAAGCCTGGGTCTCTGCAAATGTATTGTTCTGTCCACCCTGCAATGTTGTCAGTCTTCATCCACCCTGCAGTGTTGTCAGTCTTCATCCACCCTGCAATGTTGTCAGTCTTCATCCACCCTGCAATGTTGTCAGTCTATCGTTTTCTTTTTCTTCTCTGTCTTCCCCTGCCTTTCCCTCCCTCAACGCTTTCCAAGAGGATTGTTTTAGTAAACCCGTTACGTTGGTATAGACATTTAACCTGATCCTATGGCCAATGGCCAGGTGGTGTGTCGAGTTATAAACGTTGATCCAAAGGCCAACGGCCAGGTGGTGTGTCAAGTTATAAACGTTGATCCAAAGGCCAATGGCCAGGTGGTGTGTCAAGTTATAAACGTTGATCCAAAGGCCAATGGCCAGGTGGCGTGTTGAGTTATAAACGTTGCGAGTTCCAAATCCTTACGTGTGTCCGACATTACACACTGGCTTTTTTTTCTTGCTGCCTGTTTGAAGGTGCTGTCGTCCTGGTCGTTGAAATGTGGTGTTAGATAGCCCCCTCCCTCTCCTGTCCCCCTCCTCTTACCCCCATTCTCCACTGTCATGGGATGGTTATCTGAATCACCTGAGATGAGAGTGGATGTTCCACTGTCACATGAAACCTGAGGTTACAACAGTGTACATTACATTTCGTCCAATCACGATTCAACTAATTCTTCGTTCTCCTACGTACAAGCAATTGTTCCCTTCCCATGGCTCAAGAGATCTCAGGTGTCATATTTCACCAAAGAAGTATTTTTTTTGTCTGGCTTTCACGATCGCAGAGTCCACATGTGAACAAGAACTAATCAATCTTTGTCCGTGTTAGTTGACTGGAGTGAGTGGTGTGAACGCAATTAGCGGACTGGCCTATCCTCCACAACATTTCTTTGATCAAACACTGGCTGAATGTGCCCAAGAGTACTTGAATGTCTGAGAGCCGTCATTGTTGTCGTACTATCACCATCACCACCTGTACATTACTAGTAATGGAGAAATACTGTTTTCAGTTGTATCATCATCATCATCATCATCATTTGTATGTTACTAGTTGTGCAGAGACACTGTTTTCAGCTGTATCATTATCATCATCATCACCATCATCATAGTCATTATCTGTATTAGAATAGTTTACACAGAAACACTGTTTTCGGTTGTATCATCATCGCTTGTATGTTACTAGTTATGCAGCGACACTGTTTTCCGCTGCATCATCATCATCATCATCATCATCATCATCAACGTCATCATCATCATCTGTATTTTAATGGCTTACACAGAAATGTTGTTTTCGGATGCACCATCATTATTATCAACTGTATGTTACTAGTTATTCAGAAATACTGTTTGGGGCTGTCTAAGCATCATCATCATCATCATCATCAGCTTCATTATCATCATCAACTTCATTATCATCATCAGCTTCATCATCATCATCACCATCATCATCATCATCCTCATCACCATCATCATCATCAGCTTCATTATCATCATCAGCTTCATCATCATCATCACCAGCATCATCATCATCATCATCATCATCACCATCATCATCATCATCAGCTTCATTATCATCATCAGCTCCATCATCATCATCATCAGCAGCATCATCATCTGTATCTCAACAGTGACACAGAAACACTGTTTTCAGCTGTACGTTAAACCCACGACGTTCGCATTTCCTACAAGCAATTATTTTAAAGCACTTGATTATATCTGATTTGGGGCGAAATTTGATTGGTGTGTGGGAAAGAAGACTCATTGGGTGAAAACGCCATTGGTCGAAACGTGAGCAGGTGAAGCGTGAGTGGGCAAAAAGCCACGGAAACAACACGTGGTGCATTGGCCAATCATCACGCGGCTTCCATGATCCGCGTCAAAGACAGAAAAGTCACTGCGCAGTTTGGTCGGATCAGTTGCGGCTTTCCTTTCCTTTGAAAACGATCTCCACGTGCTGCTCTATTGCCCAATGATCGCAGTGCGTGTGCGTTGATTCCTGATTCCGCAATCGACAAGCATTAGATGGATGTACGAGGGTGGCGCGCTTATGGCGTTTATTGCCCTGCATACATACGTAGTACTGTGAGGCAGGTTTTTACCAGTCTGTCTGTCTGTCTATTAGTCTGACTGACTGTCTGTCTGGTTGCCTGTCTATCTGTTGATGTCTCTACTTGTTGTTTCGACTGATCGTCTTACATTCTATCCATCTGTTTATTGGCAGATGTGTTTGTCTGCTTGTCTGTGTATCTGCTTGTCTGTCAGTCTGTCTCCTTGTCCATCTGTTTGTCTGCTTGTCCGTCTGTCTGTTCGAAAAGCGATTGGGTAGACCTTCATCACGTTTTATGGGGTTGTTCGCAAGAGGATGAACTGCGCAGAAATAAAGGACCAATCAGAGAAAGTTATTGTTTATAGTGCATGGATAGAAACAATGGCGGCACTTCATCGGAAGATAATACCCATCTACCCACCAGTCCCTCTACAAACAAAATTCATCTTCTTCGTAGTGAAGAGGAAGTAGTTGATACACGGAAAAGAAGGCTGAGTTACGGACTGGGTTGTTTAACCTTTCTCTTTGTTGGTCTATCTTGCTCTTTTGTTAACTTTATGGTTCCCATATACTGTCAGTGAAAAAAGATTGTATATGATTCATATTTCAGCGCCCTCTAACTTTAACAGCCTCTTCCCTTTTAAATTCCACCTCCACCCCCTGTTCCCAGACCTATTTACCTCACTTCTTTTTTTCTTGAAATATATAGTTGGCTCAGTCATCATCATAATGAACGACGAAGGAATTGTTTACCTGCACTTGTAACCGCCACGACCTCTCTCTCTCTCTCTCTCTCTCTCTCCTCTCTCTCTCTCTCTCCAAGTCATGAGAACATGAGAAATTCCTATAACAATCAAACCTGTCACTATTATGAATATGATCAGACCATCTTTGCCGTCTGCAATCAACCAATCGCTGGTGAAAAAGATGTAAAAAGACTTTTATATTTTCAACTCCCTGGTTCAACCAGACGAATCCAAATCCGTATTCAAACAAACAGAGACGCACTTTGGTTACCCAATTATTTTTTCCTTTTGTATCTAGGTGACACAACATATTGTATGCTTTACAAGGTAATCTAGAATCTTCCATGTAAAGCAATTTCAGCCAATAACGAATACATTTAACGGCAGAAGCAATATAAATAGGGAATCGACCAGTTTTGCCATAAATGAGATCATTTGGAGTACGTCTGTCAACACCCAAGAACTTCTTCAAAGCAAAAACATGAACCGATTCACAATAAATTGCCGCTTTTTCCAATCCCCTTAACTCAGAACCATATTGCACAATCGGCTGAACCTGGGTGTCAAAGAGTTTGATAAATAACGTGAAAGAAGAATTAGTTAGAGTATATAACTTTCTCATAATACAAATCAAAACATTTTTGGCCTTACTAGACAAATCCTTGCATGCACCTACGAGACTCAAACGTGTTGAGAATATTATACCCAAATACCTATAGGCATTGACAACTGGCATAAGGCTGTCTTTATACAACTACCGTTCACGAGCACTTAGATATCCTCCTTTACGGAATACTATGATATTGCTTTTTTCCATATTAACTTTTAACTGCAGAGATCCAGCTGCACGTTGTAAACTATTCAGTTGGGTTTGTAGACCTATAACAGTTTCTGATATCAAAATAACATCATCAGCCAACAACAGAATAAACAATTCAAAAGCATCAATCGAAAGCAAAGCACCATGTCTACCATTATTAATCACTTCAATAGCTAACTCGTTGATAAACAAAGAAAACAAAATAGGGCTGCATGCATCTCCTTGTTTGACTCCTCTTGAACAATTGATATAGTCAGTAATTTTCGCTCCACAACGAACCCTTGTTCTTACTTTATCATACATACTTCTAACACATTTATAGAGTTTACCTTTAATACCATTTTTAAGTAAAACAGGCCAGAGAAGATTTCTATTAATGGAGTCAAAAGCTTTTTCAAATTCTGTGAAAGCTACGTATAATTTCCTATTATAAGAAAATTGCTTCTGCACTAGTGCGAGCAAAGTAAACATATGGTCAATAGTGGAATAACCTTTTTTAAATCCTGCTTGATGATCACCTGTGATGTTATTTTCTTCTATCTATTCCTGCAGTCTATGGTTAATAATGATTCCAAACAGTTTACTACTAATGTCACTGAGGGAAATCCCTCGGTAATTACTGGGCTTATTTACATCACCCTTCTTGTAGAACGGCAGAATAACTGATTCAGTCCAGTTTTCCGGAAACATACCACAATCAAATAATTTATTAAACAATTTCAGAAAGAAGTTTACCACCTGGTCAGACGAATATTTATATAACTCACCAATGATACATAGATGTAGATAGGCATTTAAAGCATGTGACAGCAAAATTCAGATTAGGAATATCCGCATTAGCTTGCCATTATTTTAGATATCGAACATGCAGTACTCGTGATTTGATTTGTCCTCTGTGTAGAAAATCACAGGAAACAGAAATACATTTTGTTCTGTGCCGTCCAGCTCTTAGGAGCATCAGAGAAAAGTTTATTAAGCCCAAATATTATAGACAGCCATCTTTGTTTAAGCTAAATTTGCTTTTATCATCCACTTCCGCTGAAATTGTCAAACCTTTTACGTTGTTTCTGAACAAAGCCTTTAAACTAAAAGAAATTGTTTCTTCTTGAATTTGTGACAACGATTTCCTTTTGATCCATATCATATGATTGCTTATGATTACTGTCCTTTACATGTTCACACACCCCTTCATTATGGGCTAAGGCCTAAATGAATAAATCATCTGAATCTGAATCTCTCTCTCTCTCTCTCTCTCTCTCTCTGTTCGCACGCGCATGTGTGTGTGATGTATACACATATGGAACAAATAAGTAACGCGAGAAAAGATGAGCAGGTAATCAATACTTCCGTCATTCATTCTGACGATGCCTTTACAAACACAAAATGAAGGTGACGGTACAGTGAACAGGTGGCGGCGGAACGGACAAAGGAGAGGACTGGCGAAGAAGTAGGCATGGACTTGTAAGTAAGAGTGGTAACTCTTTCTTGTGCAAAGAGGCGGGAAATGCACATAAGGTGTTGAAGCGCAATCGTTTTCCTTTATTTTGACACACAAGGGTCGGACAACGGTGTCAGAAATGATCATGCTACACGACTTCAAAGAGAGCGGTGTCAGCTGGCACTGAGGAGTGCTGGTTCTGCAGAACAGCTGGCTTCTAAAGTATTAAATAACGCCCATTGCTGCTTCAAAAAATGTTGATTGTTCTCGGAAGCAACCCTAACCCATGTCGCGACGACTTTCGTCAACGATGCCTGTTTTTTACCCGTCGAAAGTTTGAATAATTGAAAGATACTCAACTAAAGAGAAAATCTTAAATAAATGTTAGCGAACCGCCCAGAGAAACGTGGACAAACGAGTCACAAGACAAAACACGACGCGTTTCGACCTCTTAGGTCTTCTTCAGGCAAGATACAAACAAATAGGACAACAAAAATTCACTTAGCTTTGATCGCCTCAGAGTTCAGCGCAAGGAAGGCGCCTTCCTTGCGGTGAACTCTGAAGCAATCAAAGCTAAGTTAATTTTTTGGGCGGTTCGCTAACATTTAAGATTTGTTTAGATTTCCGCCTGAAGTCGTCTCATTTTGCAACTAGATCTAAAGAGAAAATGTCAATCTGCGTATTCACAGCACGCTAGGCTGTTGGAAGAAGTCTGCCATTAACGATTTCATTGTTCGACGCTTGCTAACATGCTGGTGCGCCTCCGTTATCATCACAGACAGGATAATGCACCACGCAGTATATGACGCAAGTTCTTCCGTGAAGTTTGTCCCAAAACGTCCTTTTATGGGAGCTGTCAGAGGGAATATGTCGTGAACATATCGGGTCGTTGCCACATCGAGAATGCGTCGTCACTGGACAGTGATATGCGCACATTTGGGACGCTGAAAGAGCGGCAATTATTGGACAGTGATACGCGCGCACTTAGAGCTCTCGCTTTCTTGGATGTAATTTGAGGGCGCGCAAATCACCTGTGCGTGCGTTTCGACTGCTCCGCCCCATCCATTCTAGCCATGACCCATCTTCACTAAACCTTAACCAATGGTCTGAGTGGTAGTCTTTTGGATGCGAGAACAATCTCAGGTACCGTGTAGCAGCTTGCACATAACGAAGATCCCACTGCAACATGGGAGTTGTTCTCGGCAGAATTCTGCAGAAAAATACAGTTGACAGGTTAACACGAAGATACCCAGAAACTGGAAAATATAAAAAGAAGCAAAAAAAAAAAAAAAAAAAAAAAAAAGAAAAGAAAAAGACTGCGAGATACGCTTCTTTAGCAAGAGGAGAGACACCACAGAGGAAACTACTGTAATGACAAAGTTAAACAATACAATACAATGCAATACAATGTAAAACAATGCAATGCAATACAACGAAATATAGTACAACACAATAGAAATCGATACAATACAAATCGATACAAAACAAATCCATACGATACAGTACAATACTGTGCAATACAATACAATACCAAACAGAAAAAAAAGCCAGTGTCGGGATAAGGGTAAAGCAAGCAAGCAACCAAACAAACAAAAGGCAGAAAAGAACGACAACAAAATGAATTATGGAACGGATGGACGCACTGAATAGAAACGAATAAACTTGAAATAATTAACATTCTTCGTTATTTTTTCAGTTACTAGCAAGCTTTTGCTTGTTCTAATTTGGTGTGTGCGTGGGAGGTAGGGGGAACGAGTGGGGGGAGCGGCTAGAGGAAGGGAGATGGAAAGGGGGATAAGCATGGAAGACGAGGGGGATTCCAAAGAGAATCACAGAAAATGGCTTAAATTTTTTTTATTTTTTATTGATGTCAGGTTGACATCCTTCCGTTACACTTGATACGGCAAAATGACAGAACCGTATTAATTTGAATGTCTTTTATTTTGCATCCCAACTTCCCCGCCCTTCCCAATGGCATCGCCGCCACCATCACTAAACCCGCCCCCTCCCCACCCCACCCCCCACCCCCACCCCTCATCCCCAGTTCCGGTGTCGTATAATATCTGGGAACCATGATATCTGGGAACGCGTTCCCAGATTTACCGCAATATCCTGAACTTCCAGTCGTGAAATCTGGGAACTGGTGTGAAATCTGGTAACGTCTCAGAGAATGGACTAAAAGTGGCCTTCCTAGCAGA
>CM065716.1:26790511-26793011 GCA_033310375.1 Conus canariensis | reverse complement strand
TCGCCGCTAGCTCATGCCAGCTAACTCGCCATTTCTGGCGTCTGTGAAACTTGTCTCTGGTTGATCTGTCAGTGGTAAGGCAGCCACGCTGTGTGATCCCCCCTCCCCTCCCCCATCCCAGATAAAGAACCAGTGAAGGTCTGCGGGTTGCTTTGGACTGTGCAGTTAATCGCCACGCTATGTGATCCCCTCCCCTCCCCCATCCCAGATAAAGAACCAGTGAAGGTCTGCAGGTTGCTTTGGACTGTGCAGCTAATCACCACGCTATGTGACCCCTCCTCCCTTCCCCCATCCCAGATAAAGAACCAGTGAAGGTCTGCAGGTTGCTTTGGACTGTGCAGCTAATCACCACGCTATGTGATCCCCCCTCCCCTCCCCCATCCCAGTAAAGAACCAGTGAAGGTCTGCAGGTTGCTTTGGACTGTGCAGCTAATCACCACGCTATGTGACCCCTCCTCCCCTCCCCCCTCCCTGATAAAGAACCAGTGAAGGTCTGCAGGTTGCACTGGACTGTGGAGCTAATCACCACGCTATGTGACCCCCCCCCCCCCCTCCTGATAAAGAACCAGTGAAGGTCTGCAGGTTGCACTGGACTGTGGAGCTAATCACCACGCTATGTGACCCCCCCCCCCTCCCGCCCTCCCTGATAAAGAACCAGTGAAGGTCTGCAGGTTGCACTGGACTCTGGCGCTAATTACCACGCTGTGTGACCCCCCCCTCCCCTCCCCCCTCCCTGATAAAGAACCAGTGAAGGTCTGTAGTTTGCACTGGACTGTGGAGCTAATCACCACCTATGTGACCCCCCTCCCCCCTCCTGCCCTCCCTGATAAAGAACCAGTGAAGGTCTGCAGGTTGCACTGGACTGCTTGTGCTCGCCTTAATCCAGCCTCCCGCCTGTGTGACCCCCCCTCCCTCCCCCTCCCTGATAAAAAACCATGAAGGTCTGTAGTTGCACTGGACTGTGGAGCTAATCACCACCCTATTTTTCTCTCCTCCTTCCCTCTGCCCTCCCTGATAAAGAACCAGTGAAGGTCTGCAGGTTGCACTGGACTGTGGCGCTAATCACCACGCTGTGTGACCCACCCTCCCATCCCCCTCCCTGATAAAAAAACCAATGAAGGTCTGCAGGTTGCACTGGACTCTGGAGCTAATAACCACACACGTTTTTTTCTCTCCTTAACCTGGAAAATGGAGTCCTTCCGCGCCAAGCCCAAGATCTTTCTGAACTATCTGATAGTGAGAGCGTCCAGCTTGCTCTGGGCTTGCTACTGCGTAGTTGTCTCAGGACCTGCACCACATGAAAAATATAATATTTGGATAATTTCTTTCTAAAAAAGAAAAAAACAGCGTTGGGTTGTTCCTCTGACAGCAGGAAGGGAGTGTCAAGTCGGTGAATCGCAAATGTCAAGTCGGTGAATCGCAAATGTCAAGTCGGTGAATCGCAAATGGCCCTGGTGGTCGGCTGGAGCACAAACACTGACACCACGACACACGAACCACACCTCGTCCTAAACCACCCAGGCGACATTAGTAAACACAAAGCAGACAAGACAGAATCTATCGGCCGAAGAGGGGAAGAGAGGGAAAGGAGAGGGGAAGGGGTGGGGGTGGGGGTGGGGGCACGATCAAATTAATCTCCATATGAAGAAGAGCTTAATGGAAGATACCTCTGGCGCATTGCATGCAGACTCGAGACTTGAGCTGTTTCAGACAGTTTAAGAACAGCAGGGGGGGCGGGGGGTGGGGGGGTGGGGGGGGTTGAGGAGCGTGAAAGAGAGGGGTGGGGTGGAAAAGGGGGGGGGATACTCGCCAGTTTATCATCATGCCCTGTTGCGATCGCTAATCGACAGGCGTCCGTGTCACCTGATATCGGCTGTGCGAATATTTCTTTAAGAGGGAAAACAAAAATCAAGGGAGAGCTTGACAGCAGAAGGTCTTCATAGAAGAATCCCCCCCCCCCCCCCCCCTGCGTACCTTCTCTCCCCTCCCCATATGCACGTGTTTCGGTCCCTAACTTCTTGCATTCTTAAAGGGGTCATGCCGCGTCCGGGTCATGACCCCCAAGGAGTGAGTTATCGGACCTGTGTTAAGGTTGTTTTTTTTTTTTTTTTTTTTTTTTTTTCGTCAAGTTTGTGTCCTAGATTGGTCCGTTCTCTATTCCAGCTTTTTTTTTTCTTCTTATTTTTTGTTCTTCAGTTGTGAAATAGGTTTGTTATTAATCCGACGTCAGCCCTGAAGCTGGATAGGCTGTAAACAATGTAGTTTGATTGTTCGATTCAAGATTGACAGCCACTGCACGATTAATGATAATTATATTGAAATCCATGATTTGTGATAATTGACGTTGTTTCGTATAAATTTCACATAGTTTAAATTACACAGAGCCTGAAGAAAAGATATGCGGGCAGGGTCAAGTCGTTTAAAAACAGTCCCTTCAAAAGAGTCAACAGCATTCATGTTTGATTAACAGACACGGTGATCAAACATAACTTTTATCGGG
>CM065716.1:26778011-26785511 GCA_033310375.1 Conus canariensis | reverse complement strand
GCTAAGGAATCAATACTAGTTAACTTATGTAAATCTGTCTTTGGTGCAGTGAAAAATACTTCTTGACCATAACTTACAATCGAACGAACTGTCCCTAAGGCGACATGGATAAGATTAGATCCATAATTTATACCAGCCGCCGCGGCGAAGTGGTTAGCGTCGCGGACTCCCGGCTGGGAGGTCGTGGGTTCGAATCCCATCAGAGTCATGTGGGTTTTTCTGCCCCGACCGGCTCCTACCCAGAGTTGAGTTTGCTGCGGACTCAGTTGGGAAGACTGGGACCACACAGTCGAGTTTCATCCACTTAATGGATGCGTTTCTGAGAGTGTTGCTCAAATTTCCTGACCAACACTGCAGGTGCCTGTATCTCTCGGGCCTGGTTGACGCCGGGATATATTGTGAAAGGAAGCGTAGAGTACAGCCCTGTCATGTAGTCTCAGACCGAAATGGAAATCCGTAGCATCATCTGAATCATCCTCATTCTCATCGATCAGCATAAAAAAAATGTCTCAAGTTCTGTGGCCCTTCACGCCCTGCTCTCATGGTGACCTCAATTTCTATGTCCTCTCCACGTCTGTGGCCTTGGTTTGGTTCCGTCGGGGTCACCGGTATCGGCGAGTCCATGGGGGCTGTCGTTGGACGGACGTGGTGGCGCCCTCCGGAGGGAGAGCTCACTCACGCCGGCTCCGCGACTAAGCAATTATTGTCGTCAGTAGGGGGCTTAGTAGGTGGTGTCCTGCGTATGTTAGATCAGAACAGGCGCCACTGAACACCACCGAAGTGACTCGGCAGCAGTGCAGTGTCTCCTCCGGTGGGTTGCCTCTTGACGACTTGAAATTGACTGCTCCCTGTGGATTGCCGGTGCCGGGGCTGCGGCGGGTCCGACCGAGCTGTGGCTGTGGACGGGGTGTCGGAATGAGCGGCGTGGGTGCACTGCCTCTGAGGTGACGCAGAGGTTGGGACAGCAAAAAAAAAAAAAAAAAAAAAAAAAAAAAAAAAAAAAAAAATCCATAATTTATTAGAGGGATTCCAGTTAGGACTCACAGTAACGCAATTTTCTTTCTTGCCTTTTCCACGAGATGATTTATATGTTTACACCAAAATAATTTATAGTGAAAAATAACGCCTAGAAATTTTACTTGCTTACTTGGGAAAATGAAAGAATCACCTATTTGTACTTTTACAGCGTCCCTACCTTCAAAATCGATATTTTTCTTTGTAAATTTAATAAAAACCGATTTGTCCGTTGATAAGTTAAAACCGTTTGAATTCAAATAATTAACAAGTTTACTGACCGCAAATTGAAACTGTTCAACAATTTTATTACGCTTGATTTTGTTTTTTGTAAAATTACAATTTACATTTTTCCACATTGCAATATCATCTGCATAAGCAGCTAAAGTTGCCCCTTTCGTGTCAATCTGATTAAGATCATAAAGCATCAATGAGAAGAGGATTGGAGAAATGACACTTCCTTGAGGGACACCCATGTTAACATATCTTGTACTTGACAGCACACCATTTAGTTTTACTTGTAGCGTTCTTCCAGATAAAAATGATTGTAAAAACATGTGGAAACGACCTTTAATCCCAATTTCATGAGCCTTGGACAATAATTTAAAATGCCAAACAGAATCGTACGCTCTATGAATATCAAAAAACGTGGCTAAAGTAGAGTGTCGCTTAGCCAAGGCTTTTTTGACGTGTGAAGCTAAAAGACTAACATGATCAGTGACACCCCTCCCTTTTCTGAAACCAGCTTGAAATATTGGCAAAATCCCATTCTTTTCAAGGAAATGTTCTAATCTGAATTTCATTATCCTCTCAAAAAGTTTTCCAATGTGAGGAGTCAAAGAAATGGGTCGAAAATTAGAAGATTTTCTTTTTGATTTTCCTTGTTTATGGATAGGTACAACTGTTGCTTTCTTCCAAGCCATTGGCAGCTTTCCAGAATTCCAGCATAATTGGAAGAACTCTAATAATTTTTTCAAAAAGCATTGTGGAAAATGCTTTATCATGTTGTAAGAAATGGGATCAAATCCTGTCGCAATTTTACCAGATTTTAGACGGCGAAGTGAGTACAGAAGCTCCTCCATTGTTAGATTTTTATTAATATATAACGTGTTGTCATTGTCATGTGGTTCAATGTTTCTCCCTTCGTTTTCAATAGTTCTTCTTCGTTCTTGCTCTTCTTTAGGCAGATGTTCAGTCTGACTCATTGCTGCGAAAGTGTCAGCAAATAATTCAACTTTCTCCTCGTTTGTTTTATAGATTTTATCGTTTTCAATCAAAACAGGATCTGGGAGATGAAAAGAACCTTTAGATTTTCTAATTTCTTTCCAAAGTAAAGCGCTATCGTTTGGGTGTTTGGAACAGTTGATGACTAAGTTTTTGTAATATTGCTGCTTTGCAAAAGCAACAACTTTGTTACACACATACACACGCACACACACACACACACGCGCGCGCGCGTGCGCGCGCGCGTGCACACAACACACACACACACACACACACACACACACACACACACACGCACACACACACCACTTACACACATCAACAAATACATCCAAAAAGAACAAAAAAATCCAAAAACAAATCGAAAAAGAACACACTTTATTCTCACTTGGCTTTGATCATCACACATGTCTACACAGATGAAAGCATGACGAAAGAGAGAAAGAAGAAGCAAGAGGAGAGTAGACATAAAAGAGAAAGAGCAGATGCAATGAGAAGAGAGAGGAGAGAGAGAGAGAGAGAAGAGGGGGGGAGAAGAAGAAGAGAAGAGAACGAGAGAGAGGAGGAGAGAGAGGGGGGGAGAAGAGAGAAGAAGAGAGCGAAGAGAGAGAGAGAGGAGAGAGAGAGAGAGAGAGAGGGGGGGGAGAAGAAGAAGAAGAAGAGAGAGAGCGAGAGAGAGAGAGAGAGAGAGAGAGAGCGGGGGGGAGAAGAAGAAGAAGAGAGAGAGAGGAGAGAGAGAGAGAGAGAGAGAGAGGAGAGAGAGCGGGGGGAGAGAAGAAGAAGAAGAGAGAGAGCGAAGAGAAGAGAGAGAGGAGAGAAGAGAGAGCGGGGGGGAGAAGAAGAAGAAGAAGAGAGCGAGAGAGAGAGAGAGAGAGAGAGAGAGAGAGGCGGGGGGGAGAAGAAGAAGAAGAGAGAGAGGGAGAGAGAGAGAGAGAAGAGAGAGGAGAGAAGAAGAAGAAGAGAGAGAGCGAGAGAGGAGAGAGAGAAGAAGAGAGAGAGAGCGAGAGAGAAGAGAAGGAGAGAGAGAGAGAGAGAGAGAGAGAGAGAGAGAGAGAAGAGGAGAGAGAGAGAGAGAGAGAGAGAGAGAGAGAGAGAGAAGAAGAAGAGAGAGAGAGAAGAGAGAGAGAGAGAGAGAGAGAGAGAGGAAGAAGAGAGAGAGGAAAGAGAGAGAGAGAGAGAGAGAGAGAGAGAGGAGAAGAAGAGAGAAGAAGAGAGAGAGAGAGGAGAGAGAGAGAAGAGAGAGGAGAGAGAGAGAGAGAAGAAAGAAGAAGAAGAAGAGAGAGAGAGAGAAGAGGAGAGAGAGAGAGAGAGAGAGAGAAGAGAGAGGAGGAGGAGAAGAAGAAGAAGAAGAAGAAGAAGAAGAAGAAGAAATAAACAAATGAACAAGAACAAGAAATGAAGAAAATAATGATGAAGATGATGATAGCCTTGAAGATGAAGGAAACTGTAATCTTAATTTTCGATGTAAATCACATAATAATGTCTTTTACGTGTTTTTACAGGCAGAAGTGAGAAATGAATTCCTTTTTTGTTGTCTTTTACAGAATGCATCGGCTGCTGTTGTTATTGTTGGTGTGTTTTCAGTGCACAGTTCACAAAGATTGCTCGTTTATAGTCGCTTCTCATTGCAGCGTTTCAGTACTCACTGAATGCACAACCCCAGTTCCGCGCACGTGACGATTAGTTGGACTATATCGCGAGGGGGTGTGTGTGTGTGTGTGTGTGTGTGTGTGTGTGCGCGCGCGCACCACACACACACACACACACACACACACACACACCACACACAACACACACACACACACACACACACACACACACACACACACACACACACACACACCACCTCTACTATAAAACAAGAGATCCTCACAGATATATATCCTGTTGACCTGCATGCGGGCTGGAATTCGTGCAGTTGTGTTAACAACACTATTCCTGTCACAGGCAGTGGCAGTCCGGTCTTTGGCCCATCAATAATGCCCCATGCTATTTCCCCCTGCACTGACTCGACACAGCCCTCATTTCCTGCTGCACAACCCTTCACACAGTCCGAGCAGGAAGCGGAGCAGAGATCCATTCAGTCAAGACTACTTTATACAACCTTTTTTATTTATGAATGACGTGGAGAGTTCGGAATAGCTCAGCTGGTTGAGCAGCGGACTGATAATCCTCATGATTCTGGGGGGTTGCGGGTTTTGAATTTCAACCAGGCTGTTTCGGAACATGAGTATTTTCCCCACGGAGTTTACATTGGTTCCGACTCCATGTTCCAAAACGTTCTTCGAATGAGACTATAATCCCAGGTTTGTTGTGTGAATACTCGCATAACATTTTGCACATACGTAAAGGGAGAGGGGGTGGGGGTAGAAATTCCCTCGGAGTTGACATTGGTCCCGACTTCATTTCTCAAAACGTTCTTCGAATGAGACTATAAACCGAGGTTTCTTGTGTGAACGCGCGCATAACATCTTGCACGTACGTAAAATCCCATGACCATTTTCTTCTTCCTTTCTTTTTTTTTTTTTGAAGAGACGGCCAGTTTAGCTGTCGGTATGGATGACACGTGACACATGGCATGCCCATTGAGTGGGAATCGAAAGAATAAAGGAAGAGAATAGAGTGACTAATGTTGACTGAATAATATGGGAAACGACTGAAGGTAGCGGCAGCAGGCAGCTCTTCAGTCGGCTCTACCCAGGTAGGCAGCCCGTTGTGTATATGAGAGCGTGGATCGTAAAGCGCTTAAAATTGTTCTCGAACCGATGATAAATGCGGTATAAGTACTCTTGATAATAATAATGACAATAGTAATAATAACAATAATAATGATGATAACAACAACAATGATGATGATGATAACAACGACAACAATAATAATAATGATGATAATGATAATAAAAATGAATAATAAATAATAATAATAATAGGGGAACAGAGGTCTGTTCAATCACGACTCCTTTTTACACCCCTTTTAATGCATGTTTGAAACACGGGCACAGAGGTCCATTCTGTCAGCGCTGTTTTCCCCTAACTTACTGTGGAACAGGTTGGTTCAGTCACAACTACTTTTTCCAACTAAGAATCTTTTTGTTACAACGGAGCAAGGTACGTTCAATCAGAACTCCGTGTTCCAGCCTTTTTGATTCTGTTTAGTCCTGCAGTGGCTCCCTTCTCACTGTGGCATTGGAGGGAATGAGGCGGCAGACCGTCTGTCCAAGATCGGCAGCAGGCACGAACAGTCAGGGCGCCCGATCTCCTACAGTGAAGCTAAAACCATCCTGAAGAACAGCTTCAACAGAGCGTGGCGCCAACGCCAGGACATTGGGACTGACGAGGACAGCATCCACCAACTCGACAGAGCACCTCAAGTTACCATCTTCAGGCTGCGAACAGGACACTGCCAGCTCCTCTCCCATCTCTCACGTCTCAAACTCTCTCATACTGACCAGTGCCCTTGTGGCACAGGCTCCCAAACTCTCCCACTCACATCTTAACAGTCCTGCCCCTCCTTTGAAGCCTTGAGACGCCAGACGTGGCCCTGTCCGGTTGCGGTCCAGGAGACCCGCATACGTGCCCCCCCCCCCCCCCCCCCCCCCGCCTCCTCCCGTCCCTGTCCCGCCTTCTCACCGTCTCTCGCATATCCACCATTCCGTTGCCCATCCTTCTAAAAATGCACGCATCCGCGCGTACGCGCGTGCACACACACACACACACACACACACACACACACACACACACAACACACACACATACAACACACACGACACACACACACACACAACACACACACACACACACCACACACACAACACACACACTGGTGCAAACACATGAGCATCCCCCTCCCGCTCCCCCACTCACACGCGTACATTTACGCATGCTCATGCAACCACAAATGTAAGCTTGCAAATATATATATATATATATAAATTATATATATATATGTATATATATATATATATATATAATATGCGCGCGCAAACACACATATGCGCGCGCGCGCGCGCGCGCACGCGCGCGCGCACACACACACACACACACACACACAACACAAAGCGCGTCAGCGCGTGCGCACTCGTGCCCTAATATCACTACCATAATGAAGTGATTCCTAGCCCATATAAATGATCGTCTTTTTTAAACGAGTGAGATTAAGGTACGATAAGAGAAAATAGGTAAAAGAGTTAGAAGGAGGGGGTGAATTTTTTTTAAGCCAAAAAAGGTAGGGGAGAAAAAGGTGGGAGGAGGGGGATGGGCATGAAATATAAAAGAAAACAGAACAGGTTAGGAGTGTGCGTTAGAAGGGAAAATCTGAAAAAGGGAAAAGTATGGAAAGATAGAAAATGCAGGAAAAGTATGCAAAGATAGAAAATGCAGGGAAAGTATGCAAAGATAGAAAATGTAGGGAAAAGTATGCAAAGATAGAAAATGCAGGGAAAAGTGTGCAAAGATAGAAAATGTAGGAAAAGTATGCAAAGATAGAAAATGCAGGAAAGTGGAAAGATAGAAAATGCAGGGAAATATTAGGAAAGATAGAAAACGCAGGGAAAATATGGAAAGATAGAAAATGCACGAAAAAGAAGGCAAATGTAGACAAAGCAGGAAAAGTGTGAACATGAGGAAAACATCGATCGGCAGAAACAAGGTTGAAAACAACAGGAAAAGATAGACAAAGCAGGAAAACAATAGAAATAACAGGAAAAGGTAGACAAAAGAGGAAAATGAAAGAAAGAGCAGCAAAAGGTTGACAAAGGCAGGAAAATGATAGAAAGAGCAGGAAAAGGTAGACAAAGGAGGAAAATAATAGAAAGAGCAGGAAAAGGTAGACAAAGCAGGAAAATGATAGAAAGAGCAGGAAAAGGTAGACAAAGCAAAAACAAAACAAGAAAAGCAAGAAAAGGTAGACAAAGCAGGAAAACGATAGAAAAAGAAGGAAAAGGTGGACAAAGGAGGAAAATGATAGAAAGAGCAGAAAAGGTAGACAAAGCAAACAAAACAAAAAAAGCAAGAAAAGGTAGACAAAGGAGGAAAATGATAGAAAGAGCAGGAAAAGGTAGACAAAGGAGGAAAATGATAGAAAGAGCAGAAAAGGAAGACAAAGGAAGGAAAATGATAGAAAGAGCAGGAAAAGTAGACAAAGGAGGAAAATGATAGAAAGAGCAGGAAAAGGTAGACAAAGAGGAAAACAACAGAAAGAGCAGGAAAAGGTAGACAAAGGAGGAAAACAACAGAAAGAGCAGGAAAAGGTAGACAAAGGAG
>CM065716.1:26750992-26758492 GCA_033310375.1 Conus canariensis | reverse complement strand
TCACAGTGAAACATTCTTTTAGATTGTTGGGACTTGCACGATGTGAGACATGAACACTTTACAGCAGACTCCATGAAAACCCTGTTCAGAGGTATCCCACCTGACGTGATCTTTGAGTTTCTGAGGGAGATAAACACTTTTCGTCTGATCTAAGATTTTACGGAAGAAAGATTTTTAACGAAGTTTCCGGTACGTTTTTAGAAGATGTATTTTAAAGAGATGCGTGAAAGTTTTGTTTTGTTTTGTTTTCTTTCTTTTTTCTTTTTTTTTCTTGTTTTTTTTGATGACTTGTGAGTTGATTTAAACGTGGTGACAGCCCTGATATGGCCCTTTGCGGTCGGCTGGGCTCTAAGCAACATTACCTTACCTTACCTTACTCACCTTACCCGCTCAGTACATTTTTAGTCCTTCAGTTCCCGTCTAGTGATGGATCAATTACTCACCTTACTCTCTCTGTACATCTTCAGTCCCTCAGTTCCATCTAGCCAGGGAGTAGTTGCCCGCCTTCACTCTCTCCCAGTACATTTGGTGCACTTATATCGCTGTCTGGCTGGGATCCACACCACTACCCCTTCTCCCCCTCCCCCTTCTCATTTTCTCAGTACATTTTCAGTACTTCGATTCCCGTTTGGTTAGGGATCGTCTCCCTCCCCCCCCCTCCCCCGTATCCTCTCAGTATATTTTCTGTGCTTCAGTTCCCATAAAGTCCGGTTTCCACCTGCACTTTTACAGAATATTTTCATTTGACTTTAATCCTTGTTTGATGAGAGATCGTTAGTGTCAAAGTGAGGTGACTGCAGGCGGAAATTGAAACAAACTTCAAAGAAAAATGACCGTTCCGCCGAACGAAAGAGGCGAACAAAATTAATTACCAGTCAAAACACCACGCGTTTCGACCTCTTTGGTCTTCTTCTTTAGGCAAGACAAACAACATTCAATACAGACAATGAGAACGAAGAACGAACAATCATTTATCTCCTCGAATTGGGCGCAAAATGTTGTTTGTTACTAACATGTAGAACAATTTGTGAAGACAAAGCCACTCACTTTAGTTTCACACGACAGTACATGGCACAACACTGCACCAGCACAGCACAGCACAGCACGACACGACACGACACGACACGACAAGACACGACTGTGACTGACCATTTTTGTCCGGTCCCAAATTGTGGGGACAATTCTAAGCGGCACAAGTTTGCCTGTTCACCTGTTGACCTGCTTACCTGACAGCTACTCACCCGCATTTTGTTGTCAGTCAGGTGAGCGAGGATTTCCTTTCAGTCTCTGCAGATTTTGCCGGCCTGGAAACACTCACACGGTGCCGAAGAGAGACTGGCAACTTAGTTTTTGTGGTAATCAGGTATGTGCGACTTGTTAAATGGAAGTTAGGATTTGTATTGATAGAGTTGGGGTTTTTTGCTACAGGTGGTTTCCAGTTCTTTGTGAAGGCCAAAAAATGTGTTTGTTCCTTGAATTGATCTTGTGATTGACACGATTTGACGACACATAGGGTGACTGCAGGAAGTTGTGGTTGGTGAATGTGTGAGTGGAGAGGTGGATGAGAAGTATGGAGTGAGTGGATGGTAAAGAGGATATGCATATTTACATGTGATCGGGGATCACATGTGATCAAATTAAATCAGTGTATTATTTTATCAACGTTGTTTATCTTTTCCCTAAAGTATTATAATGATGCGAGTGGTGGTGAGCTGTGAAAGTGAGGAATGAAAATTGTGTATAAGTTATTGGAAAAAGTATTCTGATCCCTGTTGTGGATACGTCAATGATGATGATGTGGAAAAGTAAAAACATTCTTTTCTTGATAAAAAGGGACACATTGAAATTGTTCCTTTATCTGTAATAATTGTATTCTTGGTACTTTGAAGAGGGTTCCGTGAGTGAAACTTTTTCTTCAATGTAATCACTCATGGTGCTAATCGAGGAATTTTTCTATTGTAAAGCACCCATCGTATTGAAACTTAGTAGACTATATTATTGGTATTTTTTCCCCCCAGTTCCAGTGAAATGTATTATGTGAAGAGTGACTGCTAGTGACAAAACAAGGACGATAAATATGTAGGTAGTAGGCTAGATAACCAATGCAGTTATACAGTTCCCCAGGTGTCGGTGAGGCCCCGGAGTCCGGCCTGGAACTGATTGACACCGGGTGTGGGGGTAAAACCCGTGCCCCAGCCGCTGTCTCCGTCAAGACGACGTGGAGAGGTTGACCGCCAGATCAGTAGTGGACTTCTGTAGTAAAGGGCCTCAGGATTCTCCGTCACGACGACGTGGAGAGGTTGACCGCCAGATCAGTAGTGGACTTGTGTAGTAAAGGGCCTCAGGATTCTCCGTCACGACGACGTGGAGAGGCTGACCGCCAGGTCAGTAGTCGAATTGTGTAGTAAAGGGCCTCAGGATTCTCCGTCAAGACGACGTGGAGAGGCTGACCGCCAGATCGGTAGTTCGTGTTTTTCTGCTGTGTGGGTGTATCCTACAGGACTCCACGAACTGTATTCGTGAGCGGCTCTGCTTGCCGTGTGAAGACTGTGACTTGAGC
This sequence comes from Conus canariensis, assembly GCA_033310375.1. Taxonomy (NCBI): domain Eukaryota; kingdom Metazoa; phylum Mollusca; class Gastropoda; order Neogastropoda; family Conidae; genus Conus; species Conus canariensis. The sequence goes on along the minus strand of CM065716.1, from coordinate 26,755,932 downwards.
TCGTTGCAGCCAGCTGTGTGGACTGTGTCTGTTGGGACACTACTGACGGTGCCAGCGAGGTCTGCGCCAGAGAAAAAAAAATAATGTGTCAGTTTTGAGAGCGACGGTTGAAGCTCCCTGTGTTGTCGCACGCCCTTACTGGTGGCAGCGTGTGTTGATTGTTGTGCCTGTTGATTTTTATTATGGTAATAAATGTGTGTGGTGTTTTGATGGTCCAAGCAGCATGTAAAAGAAAGAAACTTAATTTGTGTGTTGCCTGACTGTCCATGTCCGTGTGTGGTGTGGTGTGTGTGTGTGTGTGTGTGTGTGTGTGTGTGTGTGTGGAAAAATCGTTACACGCATCCAAACTTTTGGAAGTGAGAGTCAGACAGTCATAAACACAGCACCACACCATCCGTAACAACGACACGACACGACACGACACTGCCTCCAGCGGCCTGTTAGCACAACATGTACGTAACAAAACTTTTCCTGACTCTCTGTGTGACCACTCCTATGAATCCATGCTGGAACCCTCAGCATAAACGGAAATCTTACTGCCATCAATGCGTTAATGTCTAAAATTGGCAAAGGCGCGATTGTAACCCGGGGGTTGTTGAATACAGAGAAATAAACAAAAGACAGGGTTACCCCACCTGCCAAACGCAAGGAACGACTAAATGACAAAAAGAGAGGAGCAACGCGTTTCGACCTTGAAGGCTTCTACATTCACGACACTTTGAATTTGTACATAGTTCCAATTTGACATTGCTTACCGGCAACATTGACATGGCGTTCGTGGGCGACTGGACTGGGAACGGCGTTATTGGACTTTACTGAGTACGACAAACTCAAGTAACAACACACACACACACACACACACACACACACACACACACACCAAAAGAATGATTTAGCTATGCCTGGATGGAGTTTTTGTTCTCCCACTGAGTGGAGAGTGTCAGGGGAGTTACCTTCTCCTTTAGCTTCATTTGTTCGTTCGATCAGTAATTGCATCGTGCGCGACTCCCCCCCCCCCCCCCCCCCCCCCCCCGTTCAATCATTTTCTTTCCTTTTTTGTGTTTTTTTTGTGGCTTTTCTTTTTCTTAATCCCATCAAACGACCTTTTTTTTAATCTTTTCTTTTCTTTTGGGTTTTCTCCCTTGGTGCCACTCTTTTGATTGTTCCCGTTCATTTTCCTGCGTTATTGTTTGCCGTGTGAAACTGTGTATGTGCATTAAACGGCCTCTTCGCTGTGTATGCATTCGCCACGAGTTGCTCGGGCGGACATTAACGACAATTCTCGGGATGAATTTAGTTCTTTGGGAATTCCTCGTGGAAATCACGTGTTTTACAACCAGCGGGAGAGAAAGACAAAAGACACACACGCGCGAGCGCCCACATACCACACACACACCACGCACGCACGCACACACACACACACACACGCACCACGCACGCACGCACGCACGCACGCACAGCACCACACGCGCAGCCGCGCGCGCGCGCACACACACACACACACACACACACACACACAGAAGAGAGAGAGAGAGACGAGAGAGAGAGAGAGAGAGAGAGAGAATATAATGGCCTGAGAGAGACGAGGGGAGAGAGAGAGAGAGCGAGGGAGGAATGGAGCGAGGGAAGGAGGGAGGGAGAGAGAGAAAGAGAGAGAGAGAGGAGGAAGAAAGAGAGAGAGGAGAGGAAGGTAGAGGAGAGAGAGGAGAGAGAGGGAGAAAGAGGAGGAGAGAGAGAGAGAGAGAGAGGGAGAGAGAGAGCGATAGAGGAGAGAGAAGGGAGAAGTGGAGAGGAGAGAGGAAAGGAGAGGAGAGAGGAGAGAGAGAGAAGAAGGAGAGAGGAGAGAGAGGGAGGAAGGTAGGGAAGTAGGGAGGGAGAGGGAAACAGAGAGGAGAGAGAGAGAGAGAGGAGAAGAGAGAGGAGAGGAGGAGAAGGTAGGGATAGGAGGAGGGTGACGAGGAGAGAGTAGGGAGGACAGAGAGGGAAGGATGAGGAGGAGGAGTAGGAGGGAGAGGAGAGAGAGAGAGGGAGGGAGGAGAGAGAGAGGGAGGGAGAGATCAATATCCCTCCTTTGTGTGTGTTTTCCTTGCTGAAACGTGGTGCCTGGGCGTTTTTTTTTTTTTTTTTTTTTTTTTAAAGTGCGAAAATAACGACAAGAGGATCGTCAAGCAGCGTGGAAAAACACCTTTTTGACTCTAGATCACTCCCTTCAAGATTTAACAGCTTTCGTCCCCTGAATTCCGTCCTTTCTGTCCACGATTGGCTAGAAACTTTTCTTACTATTAATATTTGGATTTTTTTTCCCTTTCTGTGAAGTTCCGTGGAAATGTTTGGTTGTTGACTCGCACGAAGTTGTGTATTGTAATATGAGGAACTGTAAAAAAAGGGTTCATTCTGGACAGTTCTATCCAAAACGCATTTCTGCTGCGTACGCACTGCCGCTTCACTTCCAGAATCGCCAGCCAAATGAAAGTTTGATTGTTGGCCATTTGTGGATCGTGAGTAGCATCTTCAAACGGAATGAAAAGAAAAAACAACCGAAGTGTGTATATTTTGGTAGGAATTTACCATTCTGTCGACGATGATAAAGGAATGTACAGGTCTTCGATTTTTGTCCTTTACCTATTGTTTACACACACACACACACACACACACACGTGGAGAATGGCGGCAGGGGTTAGGGCGGGGGCGGGGATTGGGAACGTGGGTGGAGGGGGGGGGGGAGGAGTATTTTCTCTCCTAACATATTTCCTGAGGATGCCACAGAAAAAACAACAACAACAAAACGATATAATGGCCTGATGTCCCAACTGAGGCAAGCCATCAACATGGTGAAGAAGAAGGAGGCAGAAGAGAGGAGGAGGAGGAAGAGCAGGGGGAGGAGCAGCGTGTCGTGTGATGTGTCCCCATGGTCGCTGAGAGCCGCTGATGGTAGAAGAGAGCTAACATTGTCCTTGCTCTCCTGTGCTGACGGCGCGGTGCTCAGGACAGCCCTCTACCCGGCGGGCCGGAGGCAGGGTTCGTGCAGGTGACGGTCCACATCGATTGTCTGAGGAGCGGCGCCCACGACACCAACACCGAGCGTGTGGCCCTATCACTCCTCCTCTTCATGACTTGCACGTCCCCGCCATGACGGCCGGTCAGAGTTTTACGACAGGTGATCTAGGTGATTTAGGCCATGTCAGAATTGTGAGGGATTGGAGTTAGGGCGGCGATGGGGGAGGGTGGGGGGGGGGGGGTAGGGGTGTTTGTGTGTGTGTGTGTGTGTGTGTGTGTGCGCGCGAGGTGATGAGGATTGTAGCAGTTGTCTCCGCCTCTGACGGGTCGTGGGTGCGCAAAGAGCTTGCGTCCAAAAGCTCCTCCCTGTCCGATCTGGAATACTGTTGATTTGTTGGTCCACGTCTTTCTCCTGTCTGCCCTGTCTTCCTTTCCCCTTCACCGTTCCTCTGAGGGTGGTCTGGAAGATTCCGTCTGAAATTGTAACCTAGGAGAGATCAATAAGCATGGACACGATGTATGGTAGTGGACCTCAGTATCCAAGTCCGTTCAGAAGGATCAGTGTTGAAGGTCCTGATGGTTGAGTTTTTCCTGTCCTCACCGTAGATGCTTATTGTGAAGTCGGTGCTACACAACCGCAATAAATGATGCAGGACGGCACCGAATTCAGGGAAAACAAACTATATAAAATCCGTTCAAACCTGAACGAATTTTTTACCATGTTCCCGAGGTGGCTGTAAAGAATAAAACAGTTTTGTGCCGTTTGCATATAGGCCACTCCTTTTACATCCATTCTTATCTTTTAAAAGGTGAAGAAGCTCCCTGATGCATTCCATGTGAAACATATTCTTTTAAAGTGTTGGGACTTGCATGGTGTGAGACAGAAACATTTTACAGCAAACTCCATGAAAACCTTGTTTTTCAGAGAAGTCCCACCTGATGTGATTTTTGAATTTTTGAAAGAGATTAACATTTTTCATCTAAGATTTTATAGATGAAATATTTTTAACAAAATTTCCGGTGTGTTTTTGGAAGGTGTATTTTAAAGGGTTGTGTGGATGAGTTTTTTTTTCCTAACCACTTGTGAGTTGACTTCAACGCGGTGACAATCCTGATATGGCCCTTTGCGGTCGGCTGGACTATGAGCAACATTACATTACCTTGCCATCCGAGCAAGAACCGCTGTCCAAAAGTGGCAGGTGTACACGCATAATTGCCGAACACGTAAATTTATGTAGATGCCAAGGGAGACTATTTATACAGTTCCCTCACATTATTCTCTGCCCTTGTGATTTTGGTGCAAAATTGTCAAACTGACAGGGAAACAAAACACACAACACACACACACACACACACACACACACACACACACACACACACACACACACACACACATTTATATATATAAATGCATCCAACGGTGGACTTCACCGCCGCAGCAGAGGTAGTGACTCGCAAGTTATCGCCCCTGTCAATGGTTGTCGGGTGGTGGGGTTGGGTGAGGGTTGGCGGTGGGGAGCTAAACCTTCCGCGTTATCCTGGCTACGGCCTCCATTTGTAACCAGGGCGCAAAAACAAACAAACAAACAGAACGAACGGTAGGCAACATATCACATCTTGATATTCGAATATGGTTGGAACAGCGGGCAATGAACGGTCTATGTCACATGGTTAAAATAACAGTTCGCAGATCCGTGTGAACTAGTGGGCGGTGTACTGCCTCTGCTGCGAGACTAAAACAACAACAACAACAACAACATTGTTACAGTTCTTCCCTGTGAAGTCATGATGGTGGAAAATGTATGGCCCTGGCTTGAAGGCTGAAAATGAAGTTTCGACAGTGGACAATATCAGTCCATGTCACAAAGTTGGAAGAAGGCGATGTAGTTCAACAGCTAGTCAATGCAGTCTGTATTGTGTATAGCTATGCTGACCACAGCAGG
>CM065716.1:26713492-26745992 GCA_033310375.1 Conus canariensis | reverse complement strand
TTGATTCCACAAATCGAGTTTTCTTCAAGTCACGGTTCAAATCAAGTCGATTGTGTTGCTGAAGACAAAAATGTTGCCAGAAATATGCTACTTGCTGCTTATGTTATGTTTTTACAACCAATAGGGGTACAGCAGACACATTTACTGTTACGAACTTTAAGCGTGTTTCGTGGTATTTGGTGGAGTTTTTTTTTTTTTTTTTTTTAACTGGAGTGTTAATATCATGACGCTGATGATCATGGTGTGATAATGATACCACTACTACTACTTCTACTACTACAGATGATGATGATGATGATGATGAAAGCAATGACAATAACAATGATGATGATAATAATAACAATAATAATAACGGTAATAATAATGATAATAACAATAATAATGATAATGATGATGATAATAATAATAATAATAATGATAATAATAACAATGATAACAATAACAATAACAATCATAATAACAACAGAAATAATGTGATGTCACTGGGGCACCGTCTGCTCAGTAATGAACTCAGAGCGCGCACGGTATCATCGAAGAAAGTCAGCTGTGTAACGAAATTACATAAAACAGAAAAAAAAGAAAAAAGAAAAAGAAAAAGCATTGTCGATTACATCCACACACACACATACACAAACACCTTCCCCTATGCAGTAAAAAAAAAAAAAAAAAAAAACCGCCACCAACAACCGAACAAATAACTCGCATTTGCCTATAAAACTCTCTCTCTCTCTCTCTCTCTGTCTCTCTCTCTCTCTCTCTCTCTCTCTCTCTCTCTCTCTCTCTCTCTCTCTCTGTATTGTCAGCAGGTAAATAAAGCGCCAAGCTAGCTACCAATCGTAAGAAAGTTTACAGTTCTCGGCAAATGGCGTAGCCCGACACAAATATTGATGCCGACATACAAACTAAAAGACAGAGATGCAGGCAGGAAGTGAGAGACTTCAACCACTCGCTCTCTCAGATTGCTTCAGCTTACGATCTGCTTCATTGTCGATGCAAACCAGACAAATGCTTCCAAGGAGTGTCGGGTGTCAGAACCTAAATCTTTAAAAGAAAAGTATGTAAATCTGATCTTGTTTGTATGTTTGTTTTTAAGATTGGTAAGATACTGAGCGGAATTCTCCATCTGGTACTTTCATAGGAACCCCCACCCCCACCCCCACCCCTACCCCCACCCAACAAGAAGAGGGCAATGAACTTTGCAAGTTACGTAAAATGAAAAAAAAAATCCGCGCGTCTCCACGGGTAAAAAGGGAGATAAAACAAACAAACAAAAAACCACCACCGTTTCCATTCTTCCAGAGTGCAATCCACCCTGTTGGCCTCCAAAGTTTGGCAACAAACTAGTCCATACCATGGAGGATGTTCCAGAATGTTTACGACACTGAAACAGACACACTGTTGATGAGTAACGCGCGATCAGTCAAAGATGACAATACTCCTGTTTTACACTACTTCTTTCACTAACCAGCCGCACACGCACATATGCGTCGTTCTCGTGCATTAAATGATCAAAAACAGTCTAGTTTGTTTGTCCTCTACCCCCAGGCTTTTCCGGATCCGCTGAACACATCTGTTGTCATAAACGCCTACTGGCAAAAGAAAGTCGGAATTAAGGCTGGATCTGCTGAACCTTCATCACAGCTGACGGTGTTTGTCTGGCAGATGTTTCGCTGGCTGAAGAGTAAGACCAAGGCAGTAGGCAAAGGGTGGCCATCGTCATTCTTCCTGTGGATTGAGATGTGACGGTTCTCATCAATCAACTCCATTCATTGTCTGATGGTGGTGTTGCATCATGGCTCACTGAGCGATTTCCACGTGCACCCTCTGTGTCTACTCTGGAGTCCAGCCTTGCTCTTAGGATTGGCTCAGCCCTAGGTGTGTAGGAAGCTGTGCACGTGCATGTCACAGTCAAAGTTCATAACCATGAATTTCATGAACTCCCTGATTGTTTTACAGACTTTGTGTGATTATTATCGCATGATATGTATTTTTCCTTGTTCATAATAGGATTCTCTCTCTCTCTCTCTCTCTCTCTCTCTCTCTCTCTCTCTCTCTCTCTCTCTCTCTCTCTCTCTCTCTCTCTCATTGAATGTTTTGAAACGGGAAGCTGATAAACTACAGTTGACAGTAAACCTTGATAAAACCAATATTATAGTGTTTCGGAAAGGCGGATATTTAGCTAAGAATGAAGTTTGGTGGTATGGTAATTCTGAGGTTAAAGTAACCAATTCGTACAAATATTTAGGAATGTTTTTTACAACAAAATTAAGTTGGAATTTAGGTTGGTATGAAACAAGCAGAAAAGGCAAAAAAGGAGTGATAGAAATTTTGAAAACGTTGAAGAAATTAAACACTACTGATCCGCACATATTTTGGAAGCTATTTGATACCCAGATTGAACCGATTCTTACATATGGTGCTGAAATATGGGGACTTGAAGAAAATCTAAAAATAGAAAGAGTGCACACTTATGCAATCAAACGGTTTCTGAATATTCCGATTCATTCGTCCAATAAAATAGCTTACGGTGAAACAGAAAGGTACCCTTTGTACATCAGATGTATTGTAAAGTGTGTTAGATACTGGTGTAAAGTAATACGATTACCAGTAGCTAGAATGAGCAGGCAAGCCTATGGCATGATGCTGCAACAATGTGAGTTAGGAAATGTTAACTGGGCCTCTAAGGTTAAGAAAGTGCTGACAGAGAATGGGTTTGGGATAGTGTGGTTGAGCCAGGCAGTCGGAAACGAAACCGTTTTTATGTCTGAATTCAAAGATAGACTAATTTCCTCGTATAAACAAAACTGGCACAGTCAACTAGAAGAACATGATAGATATTCCTGGTTCCTATCCTTCAAAAGTAACTTGGAGGCAGAAAAGTATTTACATGTAGTATCTAATCGGTGGCAAAGAGGTATCCTTGCAAGATTTAGAAATAGAACACTGGGATTAAATGCTAATAAAAGATGGTATCTAAATAATGATGCTGTTGATGATTCGTGTCCATTATGTAATGATATTGCAATTAGAGAAGATGAGTTACATTTTTGTTCACTTGTCCTGCTTATGGGAACATTAGAAAAAAATCAAGACTCTTTGATCATAACATAGTCAAGAGTCGAAACCTTAACAATATTTTGCAAACAAATGATGGAACATTGTTAAAGATGCTGGCAAAATATCTAACAGAAGCTGTAGACACGCGGAAGAAAATTATGAATGAATAAAAGTTCAAAACACTGAGGGGATATCAATTATATTTCATTTTTTATTGTTTAGAATACTTATTTGACCTGGAAGCTTGATGGTTCAAGTGAGTGGTTTTCATAATATCAAGCCAGATAAATCATCTGTACAGAGAATGTATGTGGATGGGGAGAAGGGAGGATAAGGATACAAATGCGTGCGTGCAAGTCGATGGAAGATAGGATGGATCAGTGTGCGTATGTGAAGGGAATGGTTATTGTGTGAGAATGATTTTTGTACTAGAACATATACAAGAAACGCAAATGAGTGATGGAAATGGAAATCATTTCTTAATTTTGCTTAGTTGTGTAGACACCTAATTTGCAGTTTTTCTTTTGTTTTCTTTTCTCCTATGCATGAAAGAGACATTGTACCCCCTTGACAAAAAGGCTATAAGCCATTGTCAATAAAAGATGTCAGTGTCAGTGTCAGTGTCTCTCTCTTCTCTCTCTCTCTCTCTCTCTCTCTCTCTCTCTCACTCTCTCTCTCTCGACCTAGTGAAAGTCCTCAAACAATCGATCTCTAAGCAATATATGACAACACACACACACACACACACACACACACACACACACACACACACACACACACACACACCACCCTATCCCTCCCCTCTCCCCAACTCCTCTACCCCCACCACCCCACCCCTCTCTTCCTTCGGAGCCATGGACCTCGAACATAGACCACCTACCCAGACTTCACCATATATATATATATATATATATACCATATATATATATATATATATATATACCTTCCACCCTCTGGGCAGTCAGGGCAGCTAGCTGCCCGCTCTCTGGCCCAGCCTCTTCTTGCTGTGCTGTCTGTGCCGTACTGTGAGCACGGCTCTTTCATCATCGCTGTGTGTTTATCGTTGCAGCCTCTGGCCCTTGAAGTCTCTAACTTTGTGGTCTCTGATACCCGAGTGCCGGTTAGGGGCTCTCTCCTTTCCAGCAGTCAGACAGGTGCCGCTACCCCCCCCCCCCCCCCCACTCCCCCTCCCCCTTCTCCTTTCTCCCCAGTTCCACGTCCACCCCTTTCCGACCGTCCTCCCCTCCCCCCCCCATCCCCCCCATCCCCTCTTCTTCTGTTCTCCCGTTGTTTCGCCTACTTTCATTTCGCCTAAGTCTTCTTACTGAAAATGGGTTTGTTTCGCCTACAATCGCGCGCGCGTGCATGTGTGTGTGTGTGTGTGTGTGTGTGTGTGTGTGTGTGTGTGTGTGTGTGTGTGTGTGTGTGTGTGTGTGCTTGTGCGTGAGAGAGAGAGAGAGAGAGATTGAGAGAGAGAGAGAGAGGAGAGAAGAGAGAGAGAGAGAGAGATTCGCAGAATAAGCTTTGCACAGGGTAACAGGTGGGGAAATATCCTTCAAAACAGTAGCAGTCATGTGATAATCGCTTAAAAAAGAAAAGAGGAAAAAAAAGAAAGAAAGAAAAAAGAAAGAAAGAAGAAAAGAAAAATATGTTTATGCAAACAGGTTTCAGACACAGCTTACTTTCACCGAGCATCAACTTGATAAACCGAAGCTTTGTCTTAAGCGTGACACGAACCCCTGGCCTGTAAGCGAAACGACAGCAGATACGACTTAACCGACAGGAAGACTGGCCGCCGCAATATTAAAAGGACAGGCAGAGCAACTTTGGGGCTAAACGATAGGTATCCGCATCTTACTCCGACCTCTCACCCACCCACCACCCCTCTCTTCCCCCCCCCCCCCCCCCCCCCCCTTCTCCACGCTACAGACCAATAAAGGTCGTCCTCTTTTCCCTCCCTCTCATATTTTCCATCCCTCTCATCTCTTCCCTCCTTCCCTCCCTCCCTCCCTCCCTACGGCCGCGCCTTCTCGGTCATCTTTTTTTTCTTTCTTAGCTGTCTTCTACCTCCCCTCCCCCCCCCCCCCCCCCCCCCCCGTCCCCCAGCCTCCTCCCCTTTCCTTCCCTGTTGTCTGGCGAAACGTCAGGAGAACTATTTTTAACGATCTCTGGTTATCCTGAGCTGCTGCCGTTGAGTGGTCTTTTCATGTCCAGACGACAGTCAGCCAGGAAAAACGGAGGTTAAGTTCCTCCCTCCTTCGGTTGCATGAACTCTACAAGTTTTAAGTTCGTCCCTCTCTGTACCCGCATTTGAAGGAGGAAAAAAAAAACAAAAAACACAACAACGAACAGACACAGACACACGCACACACGCACGCACGCACACGCACACCGAAAAAGCTCTGTGAATAAGAACTACCCCCCCCCTTCCCCCCCCCCCCCAAAAAAAAAGGGAAGGAAATCGTTCACCTTTTCTTATGTGCTAATGGTCATTCTGCTCTCTCACACTTAGAGAGAGAGAGAGAGAGAGAGAGAGAGAGAGAGAGAGAGAGAGAGAGAGAGAGAGAAGAAGAAGAAGAAGAAGGAGAAGGAGAGGGGGTTAAAACAGACACTGCTCTGCCTGGTCTTTCCTCCGAAGAACAGAAAAGAGAGGCAGGTGGGCGGATGTCTACCTTTTCATAGACAGTCTCATCTTCCTCATCATCCAATAATCACAGCTCCACAACTCCACCCAGTTTAGACCAGACGCACACGAACATCATGTGACTTCACCATTTAAAAAACGTCAACAGTTACTTCCCTTGCCGACACACATCACATCATCCCCAGAGAATCCGGAAATGTTTTGTGGGGTAAGGAATAGTAAACAGGACATAACAAAGAAAGGTGGCAGAGTGGTTAAGACGTTCGCCTGCCAATCCAACGTGTGAGAAGTGCGTGGGTTTGAGCCCTGCCTCTCTTTCCCAGTTTGAATGACAATCGAACTGAACGTCAAGTCCATCGGATGGGGACTATAGGCGAGTCGGACCCGTGTGCCTTCCTGGCCCCAGCACACGTTAAAGAGCCCACGGCAGTTGAAAATCGAAAAGAGCAGGGGGGTTCCCCGCTGCCCTGGCAAAATTGATGTAGATTGAAGATAGCCGCCTGGAATTTCTTACCAAGCCACAAAAATTGTCACTTACTGTTATCGTGTGCCATCGTGTACCGGTGGAAACAGACGACACATATAAACATCACATGCATTCTATGTGAGAAACTCGAGGAATAAATGAGATAAATGAAAGTGAGTGACTGATATCTGAATGGTACGGGAAACGACTGAATGAGCGCCAGTAGGCTGCTCTTCGGCCGGCTCTACCTGGGTAGGCAGCCCGTTGAGTGAGTGAGGTAGTGTGTTTATTGTAAAGCGCTTAGAGCTTGGTTTGTGACCGAGGATAGGCGCTATATAAATACCAATATAATAATAAAAAAACAAGTAGGGTAACTCTTCCTCCCGTAATGATTGATTAATCATGTCATCATGAAAGTAAGAGTCGTTCTTGTTAGTTATTCCCGGGGAACCTTTTCTTTCTTTTTCTATTTTTTTGTTTTTGTTTCTGTCTTTTTTTCTTGTTTTGTTTTGTTTTCTTTTGCTTGTTTTGTCATCCCTGTCTCTGAGATTGAAGGATCAGAAAAAAACAACAACAATTAACACCCCATTTCCTGCCCTCCCACTTTTCTCTTACACACTGCAGGCTTGCTGCTGATCAGTAGAAGACTATCAGAGACTCGTCTGCGGCCTGCAGGGCGAACAATTAGAGCATTTCGCAGCAAGTGTGTGAATCATCCTGAGGTCAGATGCTCACGGCGTGGAACCCCCCCCCCCCCCCCTCCCTTGTTCACCCAACAGTCCATGGGGAAATGATTCAGCTCAGGAAAAGGGAATGCGGCTGAAGAGACGGACGGGACAAGGATGAGTTCAACGTCCTCATAGCAGAGGGACGGGCGCTGCCTTTTTAAAAAATCTCCTACAATGGACAGTTATGTCTCCTGAAACTGCAAGCAGTTTAAGCAGCTAGGGACCTTGTGATACATACCCTCACATGGCATAACCACCCACCGAGGCATGCATTAACAGCGCGCGCATATATACACACACACAGATATAAGCAGACAGACACAGAAAAAAAAAACAACACACACACACACACACAACGACACACACACACACACACACACACAACACACACACACACACACACACACACACACACACACTCACACACACTTTGAACTGAACTGAAACCATTTATTGTCAGATTAACCATAGGGTGAATTGAAAAGAAATAAGTTAAAGATAAATATAGTACACACTGTCCTTTTTTTTCAGAGATGAGAAAATTGTAAAGAAATGATTTGCGATACTTTAATAGAATTGAAAGACGACGAAAGTCCAGTGAACATATGAATATTTCTCTCTTCCTCTCTCATATACTCCTACTTACCCCGTCCCGAGAACCCTTCTTACACCTTTTTATATCCATAATAGAATGATATGGAATTATCATTATATTCTCTCTCTCCCTCTCTCTCTCTCTTTCTCATCTGGGCGAGTACTCAGGAAACACACACGCACGCACGCACGCACACACACACACACACACACACGCGCCGCGCGCGCGCGCGACACACACACACACACACACACACACACACACACACGCACGCACGCACACACACACACACACACACACACACACACACACTTTTATGCATACATACATGGACGGCGGAAAGGGGGAGGGAACTGTCTGCTTCAAAGATAACTAATGAAATATACTGCAGAAGACGTCGGCTTTAGATGCAGACTGGAAATTACTTCCAGGTGACAGAAGAAACCCCCCCCCCCCCCCCCCCCCCCCAGTAAATTCCAGGTGGCAGAGCTATTGCAGGACAAGACACAGAGCCTCTGTGGCTCATGGCATATGTTTAGAAAGCCAACGATGCTGGCATCACCAGAGGATCGAGATGAGATGTCAAGCTGAAGAAGTCCACACACCCATACAAGCCCAATGCATACGCTCACCCAACACATATACAATGATAATAATGGCACAACCAATTTTCAGTAGGTTCTCAAGGTTTGACCAGCACGTTGGGCTAATGCGCAGGCCAGACATCTGCAAAGTCGTAGCCACGGATTCTCTTCTTAAATTCTTTCATCTTAGTCATAAATTCATTTTATCCGTCAGCTTGAGATCATGCACAGTGTAGTATCGAAACTTAGCGCACGTGGTGTAGCGTATAAGGACTGGTCCGCACGCAGTGACACCTTTTTTTTATGAAACGGCGACTGAAATTAAAGAAATCCATGTAGGTACGGCGGTGCAAGACCAGAAAGATGATGTGAGAGCAAACACAGCTAATCTTGCTTTCTATTCTCAGAAACACAGGTAGCCAGTGCAGTTCAGCTAGAAGACCTATGATCTGTTTGTTTTTTTGTGCCCTAAACATAGGATGCGCTGATATATTGCATAGGAAGATAGGGTTTTGTTTCTAAAGGTTTTCTCCTAGAAATGAGTTTTATTTTTACCACACGGTCTAAGGAAAACAACGACGACAACAACAACAACAACAACAAAACCAACAACAACAATAATGATCAGCCACCCCAGTTCCCTCCCCCTTCTCCTTCTTCCCACCACCCTGTTCCAACCCTTTATTCAGATTCTGGATGGAAGTAGAAAAAAATACAGAAATCACGAGGACAATGACATCCACGACAATGACGACATTATCATGGCCACACGCCACTTTTAGGCTTCTGCATTAAAACACTTTATTAATCCATGTAAGCGTTTTGAGTCCTACCAAAGATTTTAGCCAACATTTAATGTTAAACTGATAATTGATCAAAAGAACAACTCCCCAGCAATTATTTCCCTTGTATTTGAGAATCTCCACCGATGAAATTACAAACAGTCTTCGAATACATGACCTAACATTTCAGGCCTTTGCACTCACCCGTGACCCTATCTTTGCGCCAGCTCAGCTGGAAGGCCCCAAATAGTCCCGTTCCTTCCATTTTGATCGGACTGCTTGGAACCACCTGGCCCGTACCTTGATGGCCGTATGATTAAAAGAAATGAGGAGAATCAACTTTCAGGTACAATGAACATTTTCAAAACAATCTGACTGTGCCAATCTATAAATTCTAAACTCTATAAGCAAGGCCTTAGAACATTAATTTTTTTGTGTGTAGCCTTATCCATAAAGAGGACGGCAAGGGGTCTGTCGATGTTGTTGGCAGTCAGACAGTTCACAGTTCTGGCAGGGGAGATAACTGGACGAAGTCCTGATGAGGGGAAGAAAACAGAAAAATCCGTAGCGCACCGTTAGTGTGGACTTCCTCGTCATTAGGGGTTCATGTGGTATTTTTGTCGATCTATTTTCTTACGTCTTTTTCTCCATGTTTCTCCACTACAACCCTCTCCCCCTTCTCTTCTCTTCTCTTCTCTTCTCTTCTCTTCTCTTCTCTCTCTCTCTCTCTCTCTCTCTCTCTCTCTCTCTCGTTGGATTTTCTTGTTTCTGTGTGTTTCTCTCCCTGTCTCCCACTCTGTCTGTTCGTCTGTCTGTTCCTTTCTCTCTCCCGCCAGCCCTGTCTGTCTGTCTGCTTGTTTATCCATTTGTCTGTCTGTCTGTTTGTCTGTCTGTCTGTCTGTACTTTTTACCCGCACTGGAACCTGCTTTCTAATTTTCATCTTCCTTGAAAACATACAGTCTGTTCAAGCACAAACTAAAATCTGCTTTCCTTTTTTTTTCAAAGTGCATGTTCATTAACTGGCATCAAATACCCTTTCCTCTTCTCTGAGCATCATGCACAATGTGCATTGTACGTCACAGGCCTGTGTTGGACTGTATGGGCGTTAAACTGTAAAATTATTTGCAGATCAGTAAACGCCTCTTTCTTTTATGTGACTTATTCCTATTGTCAATACATTTGTCTGCAAATGATGTTTTGAATCTTGAACGCAACAGGCTTTTTATGCCAGGTTGATCTTTGACTCGAGTCACTATCACAGTTCAGTTCTGTCTGATCCAGTCAAGCAAACGTTGACGACAGGTTCTTTCTATTGGAATTAGGCAGCCAGCATCGTGGTTATGCTCTAAACGCCCGTGCCTCACCCTCACTCCCAAACCCACCCATCTCTCCTCAGTTCAACTCTGTTTGGCCTCATTGTATATGATTCCGACATGGTTGAGAGAGAGAGGAGAGAGAGAGAGAGAAGAGAGAGAGAGAGAGAGAGAGGAGAGAGAGAGATCGCTCACGGGGAGAAAGAGAAAGGGAGAGAGAGAGAATCACTCACGGGGGGGGGGGGGGGGGGGGGGGAGAGAGAGAGAGAGAGAGAGAGAGAGAGAGAGAGAGTCACAGAGTCGAACATTAACAATACCATACTCCGCGCACTACGCCCTTCGGGCTGGGTGCTAATGAAGTCCATCGCAACTCGACCACACCCAGTCCTCTCGTCTCTGTCTCACTGCACCGACCCTGGGGGCGGGGGGCGGGGCGGTCATAGATGGGAACTTGTTTTTCAAGCTTTGTTTGTCTGTTATTCCCCGGACAGCGAGACTAGTGTGCCACTGCAGATGAGATCTTTAGTTTGTAGAGGTCCCACGACGAATCGATCGGCTGAACACGGCTCTCCTACACGCCCTTGCAATGGTGATTTCAACGGCATTTAATCAGCAGTCCTGTGTACGTCTTCTACCAAAACAGGCACCATCACAGACTATGTCATTTAGAACCTAAAAGAACAGTCTTTGGTGGCACCGCAGTTCTCTTTCCAACCGTGGTACCGTCTTCGTCTTCCTATTCTTCAAGCTCAACTGATTCCGCCCTTGATACAGGGCTGAGGATCCTTCTGTGCGTTCATTATCAGGACAAAGTCTGTTCAGGAAATGGTGTGCTGCTGCTGGGTCTCCGCCAAGGCGTAGGTACTGTGGTCGCTGAATAGGACTTGGTTGAGCCTTTGTCTTTGTGTAATGGATGTATAAGGGCAGACTCCATGAGAAACAAAATGTCTGTAAAAAGTCATCGCGTCAGGCTCTTTTTTTTCGGGGGGGGGGGGGGGGGGGGGGGGGAAGGGAGGAAGTTTCGGTGTAACGAAACGTAATCAGTCCTCGCTCAAAACCATCCCCCCACCCCCACCCCCGCGGAAAAGGCAGGTGGTTTTACACATCCCTCGGGGAGCAAAATCCAGACCGAACTGTCCCGTTATTCCCAACTCACTCCAAAATTTTCAGTGCCACAAACGACAAACATTAAAAGTTAAACAATTCACAGTGTACTTGAACTTGAGTGGGATGGGGGAGGGGGGGGGGGGGGTAAGGATTCTGGGCCTGAGCTAAAACTACCCCTTTCTCTTCCCCTTTTCGCAAACCACGCCCTAGTAAGTGACATGGGACATGGTGCGGAAACACCCCATGAAACGGTCCTAGGTAGGGCCCATTTTCACCTCCCTTTCAGTAGAGCGGGTGAGTTAGACCATGTGCTTTTTCTCATCCGCTGACGTTTTTCCACTTGCTTTCACAATATCACTCACTCCTTAAAACTATCATGGTCGTTTGTCGAAGAGAGCAGTACGGTGAGGTAATGTTGCTTTTAGCCCAGCCGACTGCAAAGAACCATATCAGGGCTGTTAGTGCGTCGAAGTCAACCCACAAGTCATTCATAAACAAAAAACAAAACAAAAACAAAAGAAAACCCAACAACAACAAAAAAAAAAAACAAACATTCACACCATCCTTGGAAATGCACCTTCTAAAAACACACCAGAAATTTCATTTAAGATCTTTTTTTCTGTAAAATCTTAGATCCGATAAAAAAAGTTGATCTCTTTCAGAAATTCGGAGACCACATTTAGTGGAACATCTCTGAACAAGGTTTTAATGGAGTCTGCGTAAAATGCTTATGTCTCACAAAATGATTGTTGTCCGTACATAATTCAATCCGCTAATAGCTGAGCTGCACTGGCCGCCTGTGTTTCTGACGGTAGACAGCACAATGTAAACCACTCTGTCAGGCTGTAAACAGAATGATCTGTTGCCGGTGACTGTAGTTCTTATTTTCCAGACGCTCTCGTCCTATCTACGTAACCATGCTCGTGTCTGCGTCACACGACTAATCTTGAATTTCATTTGAAATATTCGTCGACACTTTGCTCTTTACAATTGCCATGGTCTCAGTTCAAATTTTAATGTCTATCAAAAATTCTGAGGTGGCCCTAGAGGTGGATTATTGGGTAAGATATGATTGCGACTGGACTTTACGTGCAGACGCAATGCCCAAACACAGGTCAAGGACAGTATTCAAGCCCCAGTCGTTGAGGGCATTTTATACGGTTCGGACATTGACCGATGTTGATAAGATGGTGCGGTTAAACATGAAATCTCCCATTAGAAATTTGTCGTGAGTTTATGTTGGATTTGCCGTTTTTCTCTCACCTCCTCTTCTTCTACACCGGTGTTTTGCAGACACAAGGCAAAGGGGTGATGGTGGTGGTGGTGGGCAGTTGTCTCCGTATGTGCTGGAGCTGCGCCTGGTTTGATGCTAGAGTACTGTATTGTTTCTACGGCGCCTTGCTCTTGTTTCTCCATGCAGCCTCCCCACTACTATCCCAGCGCCTCTTCTTTTCTCGTCTGACATCACTACTGTGCATGTGATGTTTAATACAGTACTCCATTCCTTCACTGTTATCAGATGGTCTCATGTACTTTTTAAAAATTCCTCTGACAAAATAAACACACCACACACACACACACACACACACACACACACACACACACACACACGCACACACACACATACACACACACGCAGGCAGGCTGACAGACAGACACACACACACGCACACACACACACACACACACACACAACACACACACACACCACACACACACATACACAGGTGACGAACGCGTATGCGCGCGCGCGCGCACACACACACACACACACACACACACACACACAATCCTCTCTCTCTCTCTCTCTCTCTTACACACACACACACACCACACACACACACACACACACACACACACACACACACACAACACACACACACAGAACCGAACCGAATCGAACCAAACCCAGCCAAACCAACCAAAAAAAAAAAAAAAAAAAATGCGCCAATGACTTTGCACTCCTTCCAGTCTTGTGTTGTTGTTGTTGTTGTTGTTGTTGTTGTTGTTGTTGTTGTTCTTCTTCTTCTTCTTCTTCTTCTTCTTCTTCTTCTGGTTGTTGTGGTTGTCATTTTAAGGTTAACAGTTGAAAGGGATTAGGAACCATTGCTAGTACATACACCCAAACATAAAGAAATTATGTGTGGTGGAGAGAGAGATCGAGAGACAGAGAGAGAGAGAGAGAGAGAGAGAGAGAGAGAGAGAGAGAGAGAGAGTGTGTATGTATGTGTGTGTGTGTGTGTGTGTGTGTGTGTGAGAGAGAGAGAGAGAGAGAGAGAGAGAGAGAGAGAGAGAGAGAGAGTGTGTGTGTGTGAGAGAGTGAGGAGAGAGAGAGAGAGAGAGAGAGAGAGAGAGAGAGAGAGAGGGGAGAGAGGGAGGGAGAGAGAGAGGAAGCTCTGATAGCCATGCAAACTGAAGGCAAACCAACCGTTCAACAGTTTGTTCACATACTGGCTCGAGGTGTAAATCGTGCGAGAGAAAAAAGCCCTGAGCGGCCTTCCAGTTGTGTGTGGTCCCTGTTCGACCTCTTCGTTGGTTAGCTGCATTGAGGTTTTACGTCCATGGCCATCTCAGCCAGGGTGACGCTCTCCTGCTTCTCTCAGACATCAGTCATTGTCTGACGCTGAAGGAAAAACAAAGCAAAGTAAACAAAGCCCCTTCTCGCTGGCGCCTTACGTTCTAGGACGGTTCGTTTTGATTAGTTCGTCCACTGTTGTTCTTGGGTGTGTGTGTGTGTGTGTGTGTGTGTGTGTGTGTGTTGTGTGTGTGTGTGTGTAGAAGGGCGTACCCCTCTCTGTCTGTCTGTCTGTCTGTCTGTCTCTCTCACTCTTTCTCATTCTCTCTCTCTCTCTCTCTCTCTCTCTCTCTCTCTCTCTCTCTCTCTCCTCTCTCAGTCATCATCACCACTTAGCTGTGTCCTGCATACCTTGAAGCAAAACAGGCACTACTGACCTCGACACAAAGTGACTCAGCAACAGCACGGTCTCCTCCGGTAGGTTGCCTCGTGACGACTTGATACTGACTGCTCCCTGTGGATTGCTGTCTTGGGTCCTTGAACAAGATCCTCGTGGGTGTGGCTATGCATAGAGGATCCCGAATGAGAGGCATGGGGGGAAATGCCACTGACAGAACAAGAAAGAGGACACAGCACCTCGCCCCCCCCCCCCCCCCCCCCCCCCCCCCCCCGACCCACCCCCGCCCCACCTCAACAAAACATATACGGTAAGAAAGGTAGTCCAGCGGGTAACATACACGCTTACAATGGTTCGCAGTTCGACAGTTCGAATCTCCTCCGGGACGGGTTTTTTCCACCAGATCCTTACTTGTGTCCTGGGTGCTAGTCTTTCAGATGTGTCGAGAAAACGAAAGTGTGATGTAAGGCATGCATTAAAACACACGTGAAGTACGCTTGGCAACAGGGGGGAGGGGGAGGGGGGGGGGTTGCCCCTGATCACATTCTGTCGAAAAGTCCACTTTGGTGGGAAACAAATATATACAGGTTGAAAAAAGAAATGGATTTCGCAGTGGTACGACGACACGCCGTCTCTGGGGACAGTCTCTTCCATGTCACACACAGATATTTATTTTGATAATGAAGGTACGTAATACAATGCAAGGCAAGGCTTCAGGTTGCATGTCTTTCGGAAGCCGCGTGTTGTTATACTGACAATATGCTGGAGGAAACACCGGTCGCAAGCAAGCGAGTGAACGGTTCAGGAATTGAACGACATTCAGAACTCTCTCAAACGTCAGTCTAGTTTGGGTTGTATTGATGCGGTCCTGCCGATTGCATAGTGTCTTTCAGCTGTCAACACGTGGAGGAATACAGTCGTGACCTTACCCCCCTCCTCATTTCTTTCACTCCCCATTCCTCAGACACAGACCACGATACAGATGTTCAATTATAAAAGTGCTTTTGTTTTAAATGACACGATGACTGATAATCTACTGACATCCCTGACACTGATGAAACTAGCTCATGCTTAGAGCGTCTGGTAATCCTCCCCCCCCCCCCCCCATGAATTTTCACCCCCAGATAAAAGAATTTTAAAACAACCACATTTGAATGCAATGAAAAAAAAAGTACAATTAAAAAAAAAAAGCCACGTGAGCAAAAAGACATTGCAGAATGGACAGCTAGTGTCTACCCTGGACCATGTCAACAGGATTATCACCCAATGGTCAGATCACACACACACAAACACACACACACACACACACACACACACCCCACACACACACACACACACAGACAGACAGACAGACAGACACACACACACACACACACACACACACACACACACACACACACACACCCCCACACCACACACACACACAGACCACCATCACCACCACCACCAAAAAAATCTTACTTGTTACAAATCGGAACAACAGCAGGAAACGATCTTTTTTTCACAATTAATTTACAAAGGTAGGAGAGTTGTCCACGGAGGCAGAAAAAACAATAAAGGACTATACAGAAAGACGAACATTTATTTAAAAACAAAAAAAAGAAAGACAGAAAGAAAGAAGTGAGGGGGGGGGGGGGGTGGGGGGGGGTGGAAGAAGGAGTCAAGGAGAGTGACAGGAAAGAGAAAATCACAAGCGCCGAATTTCCTGAAGGAAGGGAGATAATTTGTGCAGGAAAAGCGGCGACATCATCACAGGGATGTACCCCGGTCAAAACAGACCAGCTGGGGTAGAACGTCTGACTGCGTAGGTCCCTGGGTCAGCCTACCCCTTGTTTTTCAGCTCTGGAAGATGCTGCGGTTGACAGACTGTTTGATTTATCTTATTTCTTCATTATTTCTTTTGTATGAATTTGCCGTTATGAGTTCGGCACTGAAAGTCGACTATAGTTTTTATTTTGCAGGGAACAGCCGAACTGCGAAGGATACCTGCCGGGACGTTGGTTAAGAATATGAATTTCGTCTTTTAGCATTAAAGGCCAGTCGATCACACAGGATCTCCTTAAGGTTGACAATACATCGATATCAATCAGAGAGCCTTACTCTTTATGGGAGGAACAATGGTGGTACATAAATAGAAAAGATTACCCTTCTAACGCATACAAACTACATTCATCTCGCTGGTATAGACAAAATATAAAGCGGATTTTGAACCGGAAAAGAAGCTGTATCAAAGAAGTAGGTGGTGTACACTTTTCTTTTTCATTGTGTCTCTTCTATCCATGTTAAAATAAGTGTTTAACTGCATGATTCGTGAGTTTGGTAAACGTCATTGTGACTGGTCAATAACAGCAGCTCATTGCACGGGTTGGGTGCTGTTCAGGCGTGGTGACCGGAACCCGGACTGAATAAAAAAACTCCCGGTGGGTGTCTGCAGCATTGAGATCTCGCGAGAACAAAAGGATGACGCGAGAAAAGACAGCCATGGCGGTCATCTATCTGTCCTTCCGGTATCGACCCATCTCGCCATGCACATCGATCTGCCAGCTGCCGGGACAGATCCGATCTGGCAAAGACCTGAAGGCATCGTGCCGTGAGAATGGGCTGAAATGTTGCGCAACTGGTCGGAAGAGAAGGAAGGCAGAAGAGCACCGACTGGACAGCGATGCAGGGCTCTGGAAACGGTTTATTGTGCAACATCGGGGTGGCTGTTGGGAGGGCCATTGTTCCAGAGACTCTTGCCAGGGGAAGGAACGGTATTAACTCTTTTTTTTTGCCGCCAGATGGAGTCGGATGCATCGTCGCCTGTTGTTTGTAGTCCCTCTCTGCAAACTCAGTCCTTTTTAAAGCAAGTCTCTCACTGCTCAGAGTAAAATGAAGGACAACGATTGAAGTCTCAATATATATCACGAGGTCTTTCTTGTTACAAGTTCCCATGTCTATCCGTTCTTCAGTAGCATGAGCTTGAGTTGAGGTAGAAATCGAAAAGCATTGCTCAATTCTGCCGCAGTCTGTTTGCTAAATGATGGCACCGAAAGTGTTAATGTTTGTGGGGAAAAAAACAAACCCTGGCCGCTAGTAATTAAGTAATCAACTTTCAGTGCCGGTAACCTGAGTTTAAAAGGCGACCTTTAAAACAGCAGACTTACTGCATACTAGATTGTCTGGTGACCGTGCAGTTTATTTGTTTGTTGTTTAAATTGTCACTAGTGGATGTTTCGTCCCTTCCTCTTTTAGTCAGTCTGCTTCTCTACATCATAGCTACAGACATGTAAGCGATCAGGTCAACTTCTACATTTGAGTTATCGCTTCTCAGTTATCTGACAGATGATTAAACAGACAGACAGGCAGACAGACAGGCGCACGCACTCGCGCGCACACACACACACACACACACACACACACACACACACACACCACACACACACACGCACATGCGCAGTCACCCACGCACACGCACGCAGACACACAGAGAAACATCAAAGAGAGAGAGAGAGAGAGAGAGAGAGAGAGAGAGAGACAGAGAGACAGAGACAGAGACAGAGAGAGAGTCAGATTCACATGCACACACTAACGCAGACACATGCATATACTCACAAACCATACATGCAAGCACACGCGCACGCACGCACGCGACCAGAAACAGTGTCAGTCTCGACAGGACGTCTGTTAGCCAACTATTACTGTTAAGAAAGAAAATCAACGTCACCACGTGACCTCAGCTTATAATGAGTAACGGAAGGCCTCAAGCACAGAGAGAAGAAAATAACTGAGGTAGTAAATACCAAAGTCTGATGTTTTTCAAGAACGACCGCTTCACGGTTGATCATACATTGTCAGCATGGAAACACAAACAGTGGATCTAGTTACGAAGTGAGACGACTGCAGGCGGAAATCTAAACAAATCTTACATAAATGTTAGCGAACCGCCAAACCCCCCCCCCAAAAAAAAAAAAAAAAAACAACAAAAAAACCCCCACATTATTTCACCTGTTACAATGAACATCATCCCACAGCATTGTTTACCTTTTTTCAAACAACACTATTAATATGAACCTCCCAACCTCCCACCCCACCCCCACCCCCACCCCATAGTGGATGAAGAGATATGAGCTCTCCTTCTCTTGCCCCCCTCCCCCCCCCCCCACACACAAAACACATTACCCTCCTTTTTTTTTCCCCTCAACCCCCCTTCCCCCCCCCCCAATCATACCTTATCACCCATTTATCTTCCATCCCCTTCCCTCCCTTATTAACATTACCCACACACCTTTCACAACTACCCACGCATAACTACCACCACCTCTTTCATCACCCAGCGAAATCATTTATTTTATTTTATTCACCTAAACTTTTCTTCTTCTTCTTCTTCTTTTTTAAACAGTTTCTTCTGTTCATGTACTTATTTACCCCTTCTATATATAATTTTTTTTCCAGTTTCCCTCCCCCCCCCCCCCCCCCTTACCATTATTATCAATCCACCATTACCACAACCGTCACAAAGATATCACACCACCCACTAAACTAGACACACAACCCTATCGTATCACACACCCCCCCCCCCCCCCCCATGCAAACCCCCCCCCCCCCCCACCCCCCCCGTCCTTTTCCTCTCCCATAATCCCCTTGTCATTTCCGCCTAGCGGCTATTCTCCCCACCACATGGACAACAACAGATGAGTCATTTTCGTTCTTTCTTTGTACTGTCTTAAATGTTAAATGTGATTTATTTTTTCGCCTGAAGAAGACCCAAGAGGTTGAAATGCATCGTGTCTTGTCATGTGCTTTGTTTGTCAATGTCATTGGCGGTAACTAACACCCTCTCTTTCTAAATTTTGCTTCGTTCGCCGCCGTCAGTCACTCCATTTTGAAAAAAAAAAATAAGAAGAAAAAGTAGACAAACGAATCACGAGACAAACCACGACGCGTTTCGACCTCTTAGGTCTTCTTCAGGCAAGATACAAAACAATTAGGACAACAAAAATGAACGAACAATCATTTATCTTCAATCACTTCAGTAAAGTGAAATTTTTGAAAACAGAAATCAGATGTTGCCTTCGTAGAATAGACACAATTAAGCTTTTTGACACAGTAACATTATATTTGCTCTGGTCTTTGTTTTGAAGCTGAATTAAAAGCGAGTTACTTCGTTGTGTGTGTTTATAAAAACGCGTACAGTTGTGCTAAAGCGAGAATGAGACCCAGAGCCAAACTGTCTCCGTATATACAATGTTGAAGCGTGTCAAACAGGGAGACGTTTGTAGCCTTGTTCTCTTTTCTTTATTTGGAAAAGGAACTGGCGCTCGGAATTGTATATAACGGGACGCATGGTGTGCCGTTTCTTTATGTTCCTTATACTTGAATCATCTTTTTTTTATCAGGTGACATGCTGTTATTTCTAAAACCTCAGTAGGACTACCAAGTAAGTTAAGTAGCTTAATGGTGGTGTCTTCTACATCAACTACTAGTTAATATCAGAAATATCTTTTCGAAAATGTGTTAGCGAATATGAAATTAATTTACTTTTCGGTTCACGTACAGCTCCAATTCAAATGATTATTCATAATTTTCAGTTCACGTTAAGTTCCAATTCAAATGATAATTCATAATTTCGGTAAAATGTCGACCCATTACTTTCTTTAAAGTGGCTTCTGTTTTGCTTCCGCTTGTGGATGAGCCTTTGGAGTATTTTAAGAGATCGTTTAAGGGTTCAAGTCCTATTAACTACAGAGAAAAAAGTAACATTTCGAGGAAGTTATTCTCATATTTGACATCCATGTTCGCTATCGTGGTTCATCTCGCTACCAATAAACCTCAGAAAATAGCAAGCAAGTGGAGTATCTCTTGCTCCCATGATGAGTTATGAGTGATCTCACTGTTTTGTTACTTATTGTATAGTGTTTTCCTGCTTCGATTTAGATTTCCCTACAAACTCCAGTGAATTCAAAATTAAGCTACCAGGCTTGTTTTGAAAAGCGCGGAAGCGTGATCATATCGCACTTCTCCTTAAATCCGTTTTTAGTTTCCCATTAAGAAATAATACAATACAAAATGTTACACACACACACACACACACACACACACACACACACACACACACACACAGAGATGATGATGATGACAATGACCTCTCTCTATCCCTCTCTCTCCCTCCATTCCTACCGCCTCCCTCTCTCTCCCTCTTTTCTCTCTCTCCCTGTGTGTGTGTGTGTGTGTGTGTGTGTGTGGTGTGTGTGTGTGTGTGTGTGTGGAGGGGCGGAGGGGGTGGTTACGCACCTACGCGGTCGGCAGGACTTTTGGCAATTAAAGGGGAAAATAAAAGAAAGAAAGCAGAAACAAACAGCCAAACAAAAATCAGTCATCAATAAAAAAAAAAAAAAAAAAAAAAAAAAAAAAAAAAAAAGTCATCGTCGGCTCCGCGTCACCGGCTCATTCTCCGTTCTCGTGTTCAACTTCCGCCGCTTTACCTCCTGCCTGTCACGCCGGCTTGTTCCATCCGGAGATTTAGGACCGCCGCCGACAGAAACGGCGGTTGGGAGCTGTTAATCGTTCCCCACTCTGCCAACTCATGTCGTTCATTTTCACGCATTTCCTGTCTCTGGCCTGACCAATGAAAAAAAGCCATTTGTCGCCCGTTGGCTCCCCTCCTCTGCTCCCCGCGAAACAGTCGCCATTAAAATCGCCCGGGCTAAAAATAAAGCCGGGCTGTGTTTGAGCAGCGGGCCTGTGTTTTAAGTGAGGGATAAACAGGGAATGACGTTAGTAATTAGAAGAAGATGAACAAATAAGTTATGGTGGTGGAAAACAATTGCAGGCCAACGATTCTACCGCAGCTGCTACGCGAGAAAATTACTGGGCAAAGATTATAGGGGAAAAAAAAGAAGGTTGGAGAGGGTGGGAGAGAGAACGAAAATGAGAAAGAAAAAGATGGTGTTTAAGTGTCAATATTAAACGTTCCACAAGCAACACTTCGAGACCATATCTAAATGAATTTATTAAGCATTTCATTTTTCTTTTCTTTTTTTTTTTCTCTCCCCCCCCCCCCCCTCCACTTTCCCCATGGTGGGAGAGAGAGCGCGCGCTTGTTTGTAGGGGGTGTGGATTGAGGGGCGGGGGGGGGGGGGGGGGAGAAAAGGGTGAGGGGTTTTGGAGGGCAAAAGGATGCGGAGGATGAAAATGAGGGCAACAATATTGAATGAGAGAGAGAGAGAGAGAGAGAGAGAGAGAGAGAGAGAGAGAGAGAGACAGAGACAGACAGACAGACAGACAGACAGACAGAGAAGTGCTGTATTTTCGGTACATGAAGGTCTTACTCTTCAAATCTCATTCTGAGAGCGTTCATGCCCATCTTCAACTGACGTTGTTTGGACATCTGTAAGGGAGATAGTCTATGTTAGAGCTCGCATTCAGCAAGAGTGACCGCGCTGTTTTCATGGGACAGATGCCGCTGGTGGGCACGCCCACAGCAACTTTTGCCCCATCATTCCGCTCAACAGTTCAATCAGAGAGAGAGAGAGAGAGAGAGAGAGAGAGACTGTCAAAACGTGTGGGTATGTAATTCAGACAGTCGATATCCTGATCGTCATCCTGGCGTGCGCTTCAAATCAAATATTGAACTCTCAAGATCCACTTGCTAGACCCATAAACTGAGAAAAGGTAACTCTATTTGCAGTGGAAGAAGAAGAAGCATTATTTGCCCCTGATTCTTTTTACTGCCTGGAACAGGTTTATTGACGATGAACAGTGTGTTCCCTTGTTGCGCTGACACAATAGTCGATTGGAACAGGTGAGTCGAACTGTGTCAGATTTTGTAATTCAAACATTACCGTCGCCACGGAGATTTTGTTTTCACTGGAATGTGTACGTCTGTTTGTTTATATGTTCAGAGTTACGCAAAACTGACGAACCTATTATTTAATAAAACGTTGTCTTAAGATAGAATATGACTCTGGAAGGAAGCCATTCAATGTGGAGACGCATGGTGCAGTTCTGGGTCAAACGACAGATCCTGGTTCCTCATGACCTCTGTGTCAACCCAAAGTCTTCAAACTGACAACAGTCGGATCGAATACGTCACATTTATAATATGACGTCGTCATCAAACAAAGATGCGAATGCATTCCAACACTGCATTCAAACACGCGCCCGAGAGTGCGCGCGCGCGTCGTTACGCGCGCGCGCATGCTCGGGCGCGTGTTTGAATGCAGCGGAGACTGTCGATATGTATCATAGATTCATTTGAAATATCTTGTTTTCTGTTACGGACCATCTAGAACGACCGGTCGTGAGCATAGTTTTATTCATATTTCCTTCTAGGTAATACTCCGTGCTGCCCACCCCCACCCCCCACTCCTCCCTTACCGTCCACCTCGTCCTCCATTCCACGCTCGCTCGCTCCCTCCCCTTCTGCACCCCTCCTTCCCTACCCCACCCACGTCCACCTTCTTCCCCCCCCCTCCCCCTCTCCCTCTCCTCAGTCTTGTCTCCACAGTCCTCCTCTGCAGTCTCGCCGTAGTACAAGGGCAATAACATGTTCACAGTGGCGGGTGAGTGTATCCATCCTCCCTCTCCAGTCTCCAAGTCTGGCTCTCAGACCAACTACTGTCCAACACCAGTGGCATTTCAGCCACGCCGCTCATTCCGCCTCCCTGTCCACAATCCTCCCTGTCCACAGCCACAATCCTCCCTGTCCACAGCCACAATCCTCCCTGTCCACAGCCACAATCCTCCCTGTCCACAGCCACAATCCTCCCTGTCCACAATCCTCCCTGTCCACAGCCACAATCTTCCCTGTCCACAGCCACAATCCTCCCTGACCACAGCCACAATCCTCCCTGTCCACAGCCACAATCCTCCCTGTCCACAATCTTCCCTGTCCACAGCCACAATCCTCCCTGTCCACAGCCACAATACTCCCTGTCCACAATCCTCCCTGTCCACAGCCACAATCTTCCCTGTCCAAAGCCACAATCTTCCCCGTCCACAGCCACAATCCTCCCTGTCCACAGCCACAATCCTCCCTGTCCACAGCCACAATCCTCCCTGTCCACAGCCACAATCTTCCCTGTCCACAGCCACAATCCTACCCAGGTAGGCAGCCCGTTGTGTAAGCGAGTGTTGATTGTAAAGCGCTTAGAGCTTGGTCTCTAGCCGAGAATAGGCGCTATATAAGTATTCATTATTATTATTATTATTATTATTAATCCTCCCTGTCCACAGCCACAATGCTCCCTGTCCACAGCCACAATCCTCCCTGTCCACAATCCTCCCTGTCCACAGCCACAATCCTCCCTGTCCACAGCCACAATACTCCCTGTCCACAGCCACAATCCTCCCTGTCCACAATCCTCCCTGTCCACAGCCACAATCTTCCCTGTCCACAGCCACAATCCTCCCTGTCCACAGCCACAATCTTCCCTGTCCACAGCCACAATCCTCCCTGTCCACAGCCACAATCCTCCCTGTCCACAGCCACAATCTGCCTTGTCCCACCACAGCCCCGGCATCGGCAATCCGCAGGGAGAATCGATGTCATGAGGTAACCCATCGGAGGAGACACTGCACTGCTGCTGAGTCCGTTCGGTGGTGTTCAGTGGCGCCTGTTCTGATCAATCATACTGCAGAACACCACCCACTAAGTCTCCCTACTGACAATAGTAACTGCTTGGTCGCGGAGTCAGGGTATTTGAGGTCTTCCGTCCGGAGGGCACCATCACGTCTGCACAACACAGTCCCTGTGAATTTGTCGATACCAGTGACCCCCGACAGAACATCACCAAGGGCAGAGATGCAGAGAGGAAATCCAAACGGATGTCGCCATGAGAGCAGGGCATAAAGGGCCACAGAATGTACGATTTTTTTTTTTTTGTATGCTGATCGAAGAGGATGAGAATGATGAAAGTGATGCTATGAATTTCCATTCTGGTCTGAAACTGCATGACAGGGCTGTGATTTACGTTTATTTTCATAACATATCCAAGCATCAACCAGGCCTAAGAGATACAGACACTTGCAGTGTTAGTCAGGAAATTTGAGCAACGCTATCTCGAATCCATTAAATGGATGAAACTCGACTGTGTGGTCCCAGTCTTCCCAAATGAAAGAATGGCAATTGATAGACGTACCTTTTAAAGAGTGAAGAAGCTCCGTGGTGCATTCCATGTCATGTGCCACTCACAATGAAACATATTCTTTTAGAGTGTTGGGACTTGCACGATGTGAGACACAAACATTTTACGGCAGATTCCATGAAAACCTTGTTCAGAGATGTCCCACCTGATGCCATCTTTGAGTTCTTGAAAGAGATTAACATTTTTCATCGGATCTGAGTTTTTACAGTGGAAAGATTTTTTAACAAACTTTCGGATGGTTTTTCGATGTATTTTAAAGAATTGTGTGAATGAATGACTTGTGAGTTGATTTTAACGTGGTGACAGCCCTGATGTGGCCCTTTGCGGTCGGCTGGGCTATAAGTAACATTATCTTATCTTATAATTGATAGACTTAACGGCAAACACTTATAAGTGAATAAAACTAGCAAGATCTCGCAATATCACAAATGTCCTAAAAACTGTTGTAGGCCTCTCTTCTCCTTCCCTCCACCCTCTCCCTCACACATACACAATGGGCGGGGATCACATCAATTTGGGGGTGGCTGGAGTCTTTTTCTCCTCTTTCGGAACTCTCAAATTTGTGTATAAGCGGGGAGGGGATGAGCCGCTTAAAGCGCATGAAACTTTTCTTCCATGCTTTGTCTTTTTTTTTTTTTTTTTTTTAAAGAAAGAAGAGGGAGTCCAAAAACACTTCCACCCGCCTTGGATTTGCCCTTGAACGCGCGCGCGCGCGCGCGCGCGCACGCACACACACACACACACACACACACACACACACACACACACACACACACACACACATCCTGCACGCACGAACGCAGAACGCACACACGCATACACACGCACGCACGCACACACTTACTTCGATAATTCTTATTTTTCGTAAACCACCAATCTATGGAAAATGCACAGTAAGCGCGGAATGTTAATACATGTCTTCTTCTTCTTCTTCTTCCTAAAATACTGGTTCACTCAAAAACGAGTAGGTCACCAGCGCGCATGTTAAAAAGTAAAATAAAATAACATAAAATAAAGTGCGACTCAGTCTGTTGGCCCCTGGAGCAAAATTTGGCAACAAGGGGTCGCATACGATATCCAAAAAGTTAAAAGCAATGGCCAGATTCAGGCCCAGGTAACCATGTTGTGTGTGTGTTGTGTGTGTGTGTGTGTGTGTGTAAACTTGATACAAAACATTGATTTGTTTCAGTTTTTTTTTTCCTCTCCTGAAAGTCGCAAGCTTATGCAATACACTTTGCAAACGACATGATTTTTTTTTCTTTTTTTCTTTGTCACTGGATAATGTCAAATTGCCATGGCATCTTTTCTGTGCAGCCGCCTTACGGGAAATGTTGCGTCCTCTTCAAATGTCTGCATAAGTAGAACAGCTAAAAACACAACGGCGTGTCATCCTCAGTGTTGTTTTCCTCCGCCCACATTTGGCACGATTTATAGTCGGATATTTCAAACCATTTGTGGTCTGCATTAAGCGCAGCTTCCTCCAAGACAGAAATGTCGTTGACATTTCATGTACGCCATTTTTGGTGTAACAATCATAAGGCTTAAAAAAAATTAACTATGTTAAACTAGTTTTACAGAAGAGAAACGATTATCGTCTATTTTGATGCTAGCCTGCTAATTTTCTCTTGAAGAACAAATTCAGTAGAGGCTGAATTCAGACAACAAACAAACAAACAAATTAAAAAAAAAACATGTACATTGTTGCCTACTTTCTGATAAACGGGAGACAGACCATACCGAAGGCAATTTCGGTCGTTAATGTCTGTACACAAGACACCCAGTTAATTTTCTTTTATGTTAGAGAGAGAGAGAGAGAGAGAGAGAGAGAGAGAGAGAGAGAGAGAGAGAGAGAGAGCGTACACACACCACACACACACACACACACACACACACACACACACACACACACACACACACACGCCTGCTCCACGCACGTAAGCAAGCAAGCAAACAAGCGCACCCATGTACACACACGCACACACACACACACACACGCCTGCTCGCACACACACACACACACACACACACACACACACACACACACACACACACACATACACACACACTAAGAGAGAGAGAGAGAGAGAGAGAGAGAGAGAGAGAGAGAGACAGACAGACAGACAGACAGACAGACAGAGACAGAGAGCATTTGCTATCCAGTCTGAGTGACGTACACATATGCAGTATGCGTATTAAATGTGTTGTGCATGATGACATGGTTCTCAGTGTGTTTAAGTGGTTGTCGATTTCGAACATAGTCGAGCACATACATGTAACACATGTCACAGGCAAAATGCACAAGTAATGTATCTACCAGTGCAGTGGATTTGGCTTGTCTTTTGAGAGTGGGGAACAGTCTCCCTTGCAGAGGGCAGCATTTCAGGGCGAGTTTCTTGCCCTTCATAATTCTCGCAAGATGGCGGTCCTGGCTCGACGAATTGCGTTCGCTTTTATGCCATCAATCGCTTCGTCAGTACACTCCGACGGACACACGGACAAATGGGTAAGACTGGCGAACGTGTGAAAGACACTGTCGAACAAAATCAAGGGCGGAGAAGTAAGCGAATTTGGCGAAGAGCGCAATCCATGCATTCATTAATCAACAGCCAAAAAAAAAAAAAAAAAAAAAAAAAAAAAAAAAAAAAAAAAGGAAAAAAGACAGAGAGATTGAAACACCTCAATCTACACCAAGATACAGGAGTGAAAACATTTTAATCTACACCAAGAAAAGACACAGGTGAAAACACTTTAATCTACACCAAGAAAAGACACAGAGGTGAAAACACTTTAATCTACACCAAGAAAATACACAGAGGTGAACACACTTTAATCTACACCAAGAAAAGACACAGAGGTGAACACACTTTAATCTACACCAAGAAAAGATACAGAGGTGAACACACTTTAATCTACACCAAGAAGAGACACGGAGGCGAACACACTTTAATCTACACCAAGAAAAGACACAGAGGTGAACACACTTTAATCTACACCAAGAAGAGACACAGAGGTGAAAACACTTTAATCTACACCAAGAAAAGACACAGACGCGGTTAAGTCGCGGACTCCCGGCTAGGAGGTGGTGGGTTCGATCCCCATCAGAGCGAATTATGTTTGTAGAATTTTATTGGCCTGTGACCGGCTTCTACCCAGAATTGAATTTGCTATGGGCTCAGGAAGATGGAAACCACACAGTCGAGGTTGTGTGTGCGTGCACGTGTGACAAACGAACAGGACAAAACTGAGAAAGGATCATGAAACTCAAGCAAGGTCAGGACAATGTGGGGAAAACGTAGGTAAAAGTAACGAATCGTTGAAAAGAGTAAGGAAAAGTAGGCAAGATTAGAGCAAATTCGAGAAAGACTTCAGAGAAAAGAAAGTGAAAAGAGGGTGAATGAGGAAGTTATGGAAAAAGAAAGGAAGAAAAGATTGAAAACAAATGAAGAGAATATCAGAAAAAGTAAGAAAGAGTAGAGAAAAAAAATGGCAAAAGGGTGGGGATGAGTAGGAAAGAGTGAGAACAAGCAGGGAAGAAAACGTACAAAAGGACAGGAAAGCACGGACATTAGGGAAGAGCAAAGAAACGAAGGTAAGGTAATGTTGCTTATAGCCCAGCCGACCGCAAAGGGTCATATCAGGGCTGTCACCACGTTAAAATCAACTCACAATTCATTAAAAACAAACAAACAAACAAACAAAAACTTTCACACATCTCTTTAAAATACATCTTCTAAAAACGCATCACGAACTTCGTTAAAAAATCTTTTTTCCCTAAAATCTGAAATCAGGAAACGGTTGGGAGAAGTGGGGAAAGGGAGGGAATCAAGGGAATAAGCAGGAGATGGAGGGGAAGAGTAGGAGAAAAAAAAAATAGAGAAAAAGGTAAGATTAGAAAAATGAGAGAAGAGTACGTCAACATAGAACAAAAAGGATAGAGAAAAGGTAGGGAAGGTGGAAAATGGTGATGGGGGCGGGGGTGGGGGTGGGGGGGGGGGGGGGCGAGATGGGGAAGTAAAAAGGTCGGGAAACAGAGGAAAAGTAAAAAACAAAAATACAGGAAAAAGTTAAGGGTGGAAAAGGACAGGAAACGACAGTAAAAGATAGATAGTGTTCGAGGGAGGAAAAGTATGAAAGATAAGGGGGGGGGGGGGGGGGGGGAAGGGTTGGGAAAAGTAGGACAGAATTGAAAAGTAGGACAGAATTGAAGTGGGTTGGAAGATACAGAAAAGGGAAGTGGAATGTACCAAAAAAAAAAAGGATCGGATATAGGAATAGTACGGAAGTGTATGAAAAAGGTAGGGAAAGGTAAAAACAAACAAACAAACAAAAAAACAACCAACAAAACAGCAAGAAAGTATTAGAAAATATAAGAAGGAATAGCAAACAGTCAGAAAGGGAATGAAAAGACAAAAAACGGTGGATATTTTCATTTTTTTGGATACAGTAGAAATGGTTACGTAGAAAGTACAAAAATAAGAAAAGAAGCGAAGGGGAGGAAGAAATAAGAAAGGATAGGTGAATGTAGGAATGGGAAAGTGAAGGCCGTATTGTCCGATGGGACAAGTTCTAACAACAAATATGGGGACCGACTGCACGCTACACTCATGCTATATAAGGATGCCACTGCACAATTCAATGTTGCGAGCATTATCATTCTGACATTTACATTTTGATATGGTGGACAGGGAACCGGAAATGACTCAAACTGAAATGTATATTCAAAGCAGCCTTTCAAATTACGGAGGCCGCCATCTAAATATTGGATCTTTTATTTTCTTACACACACACACACACACACACACACACACAGGAGAGAGAGAGAGAGAGAGAGAGAGAGAGAGAGAGAGAGAGAGAGAGAGAAGAGAATTCTTTGTGGAATTCAAAAATTGGCAAAAATTACCAGTCTGTAAATATGATGCACACGCTGCTACAGTTGAGAGAAAGAGAACTCTCTGTGAAATTAAAGATTGGCAAAAACTACCGTTTCACACGCTGCTACAGTTGAGAGAAAGAGAACTCTCTGTGAAATTAAAGATTGGCAAAAACTACCGTTTCACACGCTGCTACAGTTGCCCATTACAAAAGACATTCCATTACACTGTGTTAAGAAACAGTGGGTGAGGAGGAAAGCATTGGCACTGTCGGACACAAGCCACGGGTGTCAGTGCCTTTTTCAGCCGTGAGCCATTCCCCTCCATGGCTATACATTTGTCCCAAAGTCCCGTTCTAATCTGTTATATAGACTGCCTACGTCGCACCATGTTCTCTCTGTCTCTGTCTCTGTCTGTGTCTGTCTGTCTGTCTGTCTGTCTCCTCTCTTTCTTTGTCTCTGTGTCTGTTCCTGTCTCTGTCTGTCTCTTTCTCTCTTTCTGTCTGTCTGTCTGTCTCTGTCTGCCTATCTCTCTGTCTCTCTCAGTCTCTGTCTATGTGTCTGTCTGCCTCTATCTGTCTGCCTGCCTGCCTCTGTCTGTCTGCCTGTCTGTCTATCTGTCTGTCGGTCTGTCTTTCTATCTCTGTCTGTCTGTCTGTCTGTTTCTGTCTGTCTCTGTCTGTCTGTCAGTCTCTCTCTGTCTCTGTCTCTCTCTCTCTCTCTCTACACCAGTTCTGTCTTTTCCACTTCTACCTGCCAGAAATGACGATCTCTCTCTCCATCCTGTCGTTGCTGTTGCTGCTGCAGCATGTGTTGGATGTGGACGGGACGTTAATGCCATTGACAGCACCGACCGCCCCCTATTTTCTACCATCTTGTGCCCGTCGCCAGGGCCACACGCCTGTTTGGCCATCCTCATCTCACGGGCCGTCACCTTTACCGCGGGTGCCCCGGGGCCACTGTGCCTCCCACACACATTTGGCCCCGCCCGGACCTGACAGGGAGCAAGGGAGGGAACTGTGGCGGGGACCTTTCTGGAGACATCCCGTAGACAAATGACTCTCCTGGGTCATTTTACTCGGGTTGTCTCCCTTGTTTCTGTTTTTGTTTGTTTGTTTTTTTCTTTGCGCTTGACCGTTTTTGTTTGTTTGTCAGCTTGCTTTTGTTGTTGTTGTTGTTGTATGATTTTCCCCTTAAAAAATGACAGTTTGTTTCGGTGAACTGCTTTTTTTCCAGTCAACTCTTTTCAGTTTCACAACCACAGAATTCTATGCTATTTTGTTTGTTGGCCAGTGCTGGTGCTTGAAAAAGGTTTGATAATAAACCGAAATATTGCCCAACTTCTTCATGGATATTGTGTGGTTTCAAATTTTTATAGAAATGAAAGTTCTTCATTTTAACCTTGATCATAGACACTTATAGGCAGTACGATAACAAATTCACGAATAAGAGAAACAAACACAAGACCAAAATCAGGACTAAAAAAAGCAAAATAAAAGCCAAAAGTTGACACTTCCTTCAACATTAACATGCAATACACAGTGACTACAGCTGATCAATGTATGCCAGCAAAATGCCCGTTGAACCCAGTTTAGCATTAATGTAAGCATGATGTAGAAACAAAATGATGACATTCTGTATTATCTATGCGTATCTTGCCTTAAAGCTGTGTTTTTGGCATGCAAATGTCGTTGGGCTTTATTTAGATTTAGAAAAGCAATATAATCATGTCCATATTTTCTTGATCGACTTTGAGCTTGTTGGGGGCAGGTCGGGATTAATGAGTGTAGCAGTAGATGTAACATTTAACGAATATTTAAATCTGCTGTGGTTCATATGTCTGCAAGCATCTCTGTGTGCGAGCATGTATGTGTCTGTGCGGTTTCTCGGTCTGTTTGGCTTGACGTTACATGCCACAAAACCTCTTGGATACTAAATCAAAATGAAATGAAATAATAGCGATGTGAACATTGCTGAAGAAAAGGTGGGGCGGTTTCGAAGAAGGGGGGAGAGGGCGTGGGGTGGGGAGGGGGGGGGAGACATTTACCGACGAGTATGGTTGGAAGGACGTAGATAAGGGTATACAAATATTGTGATACTTATCGTGTGTGTTATTTTTGTTATTTATGAATAAGGTGAGAGAG
The DNA here is from genome assembly GCA_033310375.1 of Conus canariensis. Taxonomy (NCBI): domain Eukaryota; kingdom Metazoa; phylum Mollusca; class Gastropoda; order Neogastropoda; family Conidae; genus Conus; species Conus canariensis. The sequence goes on along the minus strand of CM065716.1, from coordinate 26,714,662 downwards.
AGATAGTGTGTGTGACTGTTGTTCGTGAATACAGTGTGTGTGTGTGTGTGTGTGTGTGTGTGTGTGTGTGTGTGAGGGTGGTGTGGGTTGAGTAGATGGGTGGGCGGATGCGTGGGTGTGGGTGTTCTGACGTGTACTTCTGCGAGAACCGTTGCGCCTGGGCAGTGCTTTGAAAACAGCCACCCAGAGAGCCACGGGGAACCACAGGACAGCCAGGAATGGGCACCGGAGACGAGGTAATAGGCCTGTAATGAAACGCTAACGGTCCATCATCCTCCAGCCTCCTTCCCCACGGGGGCTGCTGGAAGGGATGAGGGGGGCGGCGGAGGGAGGGTGGGGGGGGGGGTGGGGGTGCGGGGGGAGGGGGGCGGAGAGGGCGGAGGGGAGGGATGGTTCAGGTTGGTAGATAAAGGGGGTGGGGTGGGGGGTGGAATGCTGAGGTCCAGGATGACGCCCCGCCAGGACGCTTACAGCTCCTGCCCCTTCCCTCCTCTCCCTCACCAACCCGCCCTCCCACCCCCACCCCCACCCCCACCTCATTACCCCTGTTTTATATGACAAAGAGTTGCACCGTTCAAGACGGACAACCCGTTCTGCTGTGGCGTGAGACTGATCCGAAAATGGATCGGCAAACCAGTTAGTTGTTGCATCAGAGAGATGCGGGAGACAAAAGTTTCTCTGTGACGGAGAAGTCGGGTCGCTTCGGGTTTCTTCTGAGTGGTCATACTGATACAAACAGCTTCTTGATACACTTGTTGTTGTTGTTGGTTTGTTTGTTTGTAGCTGTTGTTTCACCCTTCTGTGATCAAAAAAGATTAAGAGAAGAAAGAAAAAAAAGGAAAGAAAGAAAGAAAGAAAGAAAAGAAAAGAAAGAAAAAGAAAGAAGGAAAGAAAGGAAGAAGGGAAAGAAAAAAAAAGAGAAATAAAGACAAAAGAAAGAAAGAAAGAAAGAAGGAAAGGAAAGAAAAAAGAAAGACAGAAAGAGAAAAAGGAAAAAAAGAAAGGAAAGGAAAGACAGAAAGAAAAAGGAAAGAAAGAAAGAGAGAAAGAGCAGAAAGAAAGAAAGAAAGAAAGAAAAGGCGCAAACAGAAACAACATGTCGTCGACGTGCAAGTGCTCTTTGAGGTCTGTCATTTTTCTGGGTCTGTGTACGTGGCAGATGTTCTCCTG
>CM065716.1:26695992-26708492 GCA_033310375.1 Conus canariensis | reverse complement strand
ATGTCTAATAGTTTGTCTGTGCGCTCTGTGTTAGCATTCCTTTTCAGCCATTTAGTGTTGAAAGCGGCATTCGTTCGGTGCAAAGGGCGTGTAATTGTCTCATGATAGAAACAAGAGTTACCTTACTTGTTCGTCATCACAGATTTTTTTAGTTCAGTCAAGACTCACGAACCTTTGCTATCCATAGATGCGCGTGCAGGTATGCAATGTATGGAGGTGCATTTGGCTTAGCGAGCTATAGAAACGCGTGTAGTTTGTGGGGGCACAAGTGGATTTAGCACAGGAGAGTGCAGAATAGCAGTGTGCAGAGATGCCTGCAGGTTCGCCGTTTCTGGAAAAGCGTGCGGATTTGCAAGTCAAGGGAGGTAAGAGTGGAACAGCAGTCTATGCAGGCACTTCAACGCCCATCTTGCGCCAACTTTGAGAAGATAGATAATTGCTCGTTCTTCATTTTCGTTGTCCTGAATGTTGTTTATCTTGCATGAAGAAGACCTAAGAGGTCGAAACGCGTCGTGTTTTGTCTTGTAATTTGTTTATTCCTAGTGTTTGGAGGACTTGATCATTTTTTTTCTTCTGAATTTGTTTCAGTTTCCGCCTGCAGTCATTTTGAAACTGTAGGTGAAGCCTATGAAGCATGTGTAAGGAGGTATTGTTGACGAATCTGAGGAAGCAAAACAGGGTGAAAGATGGTTGTAATTATTTTGGCGGGCAAAAATGACATGTCCCACTGTTTGCTACGTCGTACGATCGACTATCCGTGCCCCCGCGATCATCATCATCACCACCATGACCGCCACAACGACCCTAGTAGCCTCCGCCATCGGCGTCCCCCGTCGCCAGCGGTAATCGTTCTTGCGACTCGATTTTGGTCTCTTCACGCCATGGCTTGCAGTTGTTTGGCGGATGGGAAGGGGGGGGGGGGGGGGGGGGGGGAGAGGGAGGCGGTGGGAAGGGAAGAGGATGGACGGGGGTGGAGTTGGAGGCGGGAGGGTAGTGGGGGAGGGGGGGGGGTGAGGAGGGGGCAGAGCAGGAGGCCGATAGTGTGATAGTATAGACCGAAGTTGTCACCGTCTGCTTATGATGTTGACTCGGGGCTCCGCCAAACTTCCTTTCCCTTCTCTGTCTGTCTGTCCGTCTATATGTTTGTCCGAGCGTCTGCCTGTCCGTCTGCCTGTTTGTCTTCTCAGTCTCTGTCTCGTCTCTCTCTCTCTCTCTCTCTCTCTCTCTCTCTCTCTCTCCCTCCCTCTCTCTCTCTCTCTCTCTCTCTCTCCACACACACATACACACACACACACACACACACACACACACACACACACACACACACACACACACGACCAGAAGGTACTTGAGAGTACAGACCTCCACCACGCTCCAGCTGATCCCGGATTTGTCCGTTTAATCTGGATCCTGAACAGATTGTAAAGCAAAACAGTCTTTGCTGTCATACTGGAAGGAAAATATTAAAAAACAAAAACAAAACATCGGTAGGAAAGCATTTCAATTTCAGCTGGTCTTCTATGAGCAAGTCAGTCGAATGCTAGATACGGGCAGAAAGAATTGTTTTCCAGGCACTGAGAGAGAGAGAGAGAGAGAGAGAGAGAGAGAGGAGAGAGAGAGAGAGAGAGAGAGAGAGAGAGACTCAAGATTCAGATAACTGTGTTTTAAGCATGTTGGCCATTTACAATGGAGAAAGGGGACAGGGATCAAAATCGATTGAAAATATCATAATCATTACACACATAAACAAAATTCCTCGCAACATGGAAGTCATGTTGTGGTCATGAGATATTTAGCATGAAACATATAACAGTTATTATGGATGAGTTACATACAGCCAAATCATTTTTTTAAAGTTTCTCTGATGTATTCAGAAAGGGATTTCCTTCCTCGCCAGCACTGAAATACAAACTGTCTTCTTTGCACTCACGGAAACTCCCGAGAATGCGATCTTTGGTGTGTGTGTGTGTGAGAGAGAGAGAGAGAGAGAGAGAGAGAGAGAGAGAGAGAGAGAGAGAGAGAGAGAGAGAGAGAGAGGAGAGAGAGAGAGAGAACGAACGAAATTTTATTTTACCAGGGTAATGAGAATAGCAATACAAATGCTTTTTTCCACCCAGCCCTGGGGCAAAAGAAAGAGAAACAATGTAAAGATCAAATTAATGCATTTAAAGATCAAATTAATGCAAATACACATATAAAAAGAACAAAGTATAACAAGATCTTGTACAGTTCAAAACAAGTTAGCTATTGTCCATATTATTGACAAACAAATGCAAATAGAAAAGCGTGTGAACATAGCGAACAAGGGGAAGTAAACGGGAAAGGAAAAGGCCAAGGGGTAGGTTTGGGGTAAATGGAGAGAGAGAGAGAGAGAGAGAGAGAGAGAGAGAGAGAGAGAGAGAGAGAGAGAGAGAAGGCCAAGGGGTAGGTTTGGGGTAACTGGAACGAACGAACGAACGAACGAACGAACGAACGAATGTTTTATTGAGGGCAAGATGGATAAGCAACAATAATGGCTGTCTCACACCATGCCCTCACAAAACAAAAAAAACAAAAAAAACAAAACAAACAAAAAAAAACAACAAAAAAATTCCGAATATATTTACGCACACACACACCACACACACACACATATAGATATTTACACATACATAAATACATATACATATAGTTCATACACATATACATATGCATAAACAAACATATATAAGTATGTACAAAGCATACTTGCACACAACGTATGTATGCAGGTCAGAGCATGAATGTTGATGCGCAGGCCCCCAGCCCATATTATAGGACAGATACCTACACAACACTTCCACTTACACATATATTTAAAAAGTCATGAGGAGAAAGGGCACATACCTTAGAAACATTCTTTAATCTTATGAGTTAGAGACAGACAATAGAAGGTAGACAGGCAACAGCTAGACAAGACAGACAGATATAGAAGGAGAGAGAGAGAGAGGAGAGAGAGAGAGAGAGAGAGAGAGAGAGAGAGAGAGAGAGAGATATGGAGAGAGAAGAGAGAGAGAAGGAGAGAGATGGAAGAGAGAGAGAGAGAGAGAGAGAGAGAGAGAGAGAGAGAGAGAGAGAGAGATGAAGGCAGACAATACAGACAGACAGATAGACAAATGGCAGAAAATACAAGCAGCAGCAGAATAAAGACATAGAAGATGAGTAAAAAAACATTTGAGGAAATTGGATACAAGATTACAATCCAAAAATACCACAGAAGGTTAGCTATAGCTTAGCATTAGATATTTATGATAATGTGTTTTAAACGTAGATAATCTATTTTTATTTCTTATGTCACAAGGAATTGCATTCCAAAGTTTACCACCCGAATATGCTAAGGAAGACATGAATAGATCAATTCTGGGCCGGGGAATGGATATCAAATGTTTATTACGAAAGGTGTTTACAAGGAATTTGGTACGTAGATAAGAAGGTGCGAGATTGTTCATTATTTTGTACATAAACACACCCTTATTGAAACGACATTTCTGATTGAATGGGAGAATCTCAAGTTCTTTATAGTCTGCAACTTGAAGAGATGATTTAAGGAGTACGATTTTTAGTGAACGTCTATACAAACGCTCCAGTGGTTTCAAGCAATTATGACTGGCCATGTCCCAGCAAGTTGAAGCATAGTCAATATCAGATTGTATATAGGCATGGAAAAATAACTTCCGAGAATGTTGGTCAAGGAAATGCTTAATTCTGTTTAATTGAAATATCTTACTTGAGATCTTCCGAGATAAAGCAGAAACGTGATTAGACCAAGATAGATTGTTATCGATAGTGAGACCAAGTAACTTATAAGAATCAATTTCTTCTATAATCTGATCGTAGAGATACAATGGAGGTGATCTAGTTTTCATGTTTTGTCGTTTTTGCCTAGTTGATATCAACATAAATTTGGATTTCATAGGATGGAGGGCCATGTGATTTAGTTTGGACCACTCAGTAAGATTATTTATATCATTTTGAAGAGCACTGCATACCGAGTGTACGTTTTTACCTTTACTGTGGAGTGTCGTGTCGTCAGCAAATAGTTCACATGAAGAGGAAATAGCTAGAGGAAGATCATTTATATAGACCGAGAAAAGGATTGGACCTAAAATTGATCCTTGGGGGACACCATAATTCACTAGTAGGAAAGTGGATTTTACATAGGCTTTAAAAACTGTTTCCTGTTGGTCAAAAAAGAGGATAATAGATCAAGAGATTTTCTGGATAGACCGTAAAGTACAAGTTTTTTTTACAAGAAGATTATGGTCAATAATGTCAAAGGCTTTTGCAAAGTCAACAAAAAGTACACCTGTAAATAGATTACAATTTATGTTTGAAAGCCATTGTTCAACTAAGTTAGTTAGTGCTGTATGACAGGAATGGTTTTTTTTTCTAAAAACCACTTTGGTTTGGATGAAATAAATCATGTTTAGTAAGGTGTAACTGGAGATTGCGTTTAAGATGTTTTTCTAGAGGTTTAGACAAAGTAGATAAAATCGATATTGGTCGATAATTTGAAAAATCAGTTGGGTCGCCGGATTTATAAACTGGTAGTACTTTGGCTACCTTAAAAGCTTGTGGGTAGAAACACTTTTCGATGCAAAGGTTGTAAATGTAGGTGAGATGCTCAGATATAACAGATGCAGATAATTTCAAGATTTTACCATCAATGTTGTCTAGACCACAGCAATTAGATTGTTTTAAAGCACATAGTGCCCTATACACTTCGTGTACACTTAAATATTCAAATTGAAGTTTTGTGTCTATGTGTTTAGAATCACAATAATCTTTCAACGATGATAGATCATTGTTTATCATGTGATCAGAGTTCATCGTTTTCTCAGCTATTGTTGAAAAGTGTAAATTGAATTTTTCAGTGGATAAATCCATTCCCGAATGAACAGCAGTATCAGATTTTTTCCCAGATAATTCGTTAATGGCTTTCCAGATGGATTTTGTGTCTGTTTTAGAAGCAATAAGTTCTTTGAAATATTTTTTGCGAGTATATCTTTTTAGGGCAGTTATTTATTTCGTTGTTTCTTAAAACTGTCACTTTTCCCTGTAGACTGTAATAAATTATCTCGAAGTTTAATGGCTGCATTGATTTCTTCGGTTAACCACTGTGGTTTGCCATCAGCTCTAACGCGTTTAAGTCTAATAGGGACATGTTTATCAATTACAGACAGAAAAATACGATACCAAGTTTCAAGGGCCTCGTCGGGGTCGGTATATTGATAAACCTCTGAAAAATTTGCAGAGCACAGGTCAGATAAAAGGACATCAATATTTAATGTTTTATAACAAAGAGAAGATATGTATTGGTGGCTACATCTGGGAATTTTCGTTCCTTTTTTTTGACCATGTTAAACAAACAGGAAAGTGATCACTAAGACCAAAGACCGGTACAGAAGTTTCAATAATATTAGACGGGTCATTTACATATATATGGTCAATAAGTGTTTCAGACTGTGATGTTATTCTGGTTGGTGTGTTAATTAATTGTTTTAAATTCTGCAGTTCAAAGATTTTTTTCCAGTTGTTATGCGGTTTAAGTAAATCAATATTAAAATCTCCAAGTAGTATTACCTCTGTTGCATAAGCGTATACATCCTCCATCATGAGATCGAAGCGATCAAACCACTCAACACGTTCTTCTGGATTTCTATATAGAAAACCTACTAAGACTGGTTTTGTCCCTTTCAAATAAATATCTATCCAAATGCACTCAATGCAGTATTTATCAAACAAGTTTATTTGTTTATAATTTACCGAGTTGTGCACAAATGCTACCAGTCCAGTGTCTAGTTTAGCCATGGCATCTCTCCTAATCAGACTATAGCCTGGAATCGATACTAGATTGTCTGTTATAACCTCAGTTAGTCTTGATTCAGAGAAACCAAAACAATGAAAGTGATCATTTGAATTTGATAAAATAGAGGGTATGTCTGACATTTTATTTAATAAGTGACATACATTTAGAGAGAGAGAGAGAGAGAGAGAGAGAGAGAGAGAGAGAGAGAGAGAGAGAGAGAGAGAACCGAATGCAAATCTCTACGTGCGTCCCGACACAATGGTGAAGAAACAACCAATCGCAAGCGAGCAAACAAAACACACACACACACACACACACACACACACACACACACACACACACACACAACACACACACACAACACACACACACACACACACACACACACACACACACACACACACACACACACAAAACAAACAAAAAAAACACACCAACATCAACACTGTCCCAAAGGGGGACGTAAATCTCTGTCTGTCTGTCTGTCTGTCTGTCTGTCTGTCTGTCTCTCTCTCTCTCTCTCTCTCTCTCTCTCTCACTCTCTCTCTCTCTCTCTCTCTCTCTCTCTCTCTCTCTCTCTCTCTCTCTCTCTTCTGCGAGTGGCCGTCAAGCGAGTAGAGTTTACGCGCTTCCTCCCCGCATATAGAATTCAGCTCTGTTGTTTGTATAGCTCTAGTAGGTGACTGTGACTGCAGTGGTGCTGCTGATTTTTTTAACTTTTTTTCCTTTTTTTTTTGGGGGGGGAGGAGTCCATATTTCCTCCCTCTCCCCCTTCCCCCACTCTCCCCACCCCACCCCCCTATCTCCTTCTCCTTCCCCCGCATACCAACTCTTCATTCCAGACTCGAGGAGGAGGAGAGGAGGAGGAGGAGGAGTGAAGAGGCAACAGCTAGGATTGGCGATTCAGACCTCCCTTTCTTTTCCGCGAGGTTGACGACAGATGGGGCGGGGCAGCTCCCCCCGACCCCCGGCCCTCCTGCCCCCCATCCATCCCCGTCGCGCCCTCTTTAATCTTTCCGCTTCCTTTCCCTGTCCCCGGGCCTCAACCTCAGTCTCTGCCTGGCCGTGGCTGCGCATGCGCCTGTGCAGCTTCCGTGGGACAAAGGGAGGGAAGCCAGGAAAGGGGAAAAGAAGAGGGACGGTCGGGGAAAGGGGAAGGGGGGGGGGTGTAGGGGGATGGGGGTGGGCCGGAGATTGAAACAAATGGTTAAGTGAGCGTCATCTTGACATGGCAACGTGGCCGTCTTTTTAGCAGGAGCCGCAGCGCCGAGTGACCAAGCCACCATTGATCACTTTTAAAACGCATCTCGAATCTCTTCCAGCCTTTCAGCCTTCGACAGCTTTTGGAGGAGGTTGGGGGGGGGGGGGGAGAGGAGGAAAGGCGGAGATGGAGCCCGGGGCGGGGGGGGGGGGGGGAGGGTAGGGGGAGAGAGGGAGGGTTGAGCGATAAGAAGGAAGGTGGGTGGGGGCGGGGATGAGCAGGAGGTTCAGTTTATATATGAGGGTTAACAAGAAAGAAAGAAAGAAAGAAAAGGCCACTGTGACATTTGACAGAGGGGTGCGGGGAACCACAGAAGGGGGTGGGGGTGGGGGGAGCGCTGGGGCTGGAGGAGGCTGGGGAGAGTGCAGAAGGGGACTGAGAGAGAAAGAGAGAGAGAGAGAGGGGGGGGGGGGAGGGAGGGAGGAAGTGGGCGAGGGATGGGGGTGGGGAGGGGTAGGGATGCCAGTGTGAAAAATCTTGCGGAGGAGTGCCTCCAGTGCTGGGTTACATTTTTCATGTTAAAATCTAAGATAGGCAACCTTTGACTTTTCTGTTTCTGCACGTGTGAGAGAGCAGATGCAAATGTGGCAGAGGAATAATGATGTTGAAACAGAGAAGAAAAAAAAGACAGAAAGAGAGAAAGAAGGAAAGAGAAAGGAAAAGGAAAGGAGAAAGAAAGAAAGACAGACAGACAGAAAGAAAAGGCAGAAAAGAAAAGGTTACACTCGCAATTCTCTCACTCAAATAAATGCACATGATGATCTCGCCGTTGCCTGCGAAGAGTCTTATACTGAGTTACTCTTTCGCCCCCCCCTCTCTCTCTCTCTCTCTCTCTCCCCTCTCTCTCTCTCTCTCTCTCTCTCTCTCCCCCTCTCTCTCTCCCTCTCTCTCTCCCTCTCTCTCTCTCAATCTGTCCAGTTGGGTAACGCCACGTTACAACCAGTGGGATCCAACGCTTATTGAGCTGATTTCTTGTTTCAGCTTTCCGAGTGCTTTCAAACTGTGCCCGATCGTAACAGGACCTTCAGCCTTCATGGCACGGCTGTGAGAGTCGCAACCAATGGGCTGGGAGATCGTGTAGGTTCGAATACCATCGGAGACATATATTTATGCGTGTGTGTGTGTGCGTGCGTGTGTGTGTGTGTGTGTGTGTGTGTGTGTGTGTGTGTGTATGCGCGAGCCCGCGCACGTGCGTGCGTGCGTGCGTGCGTGCGTGTGTGTGTGTGTGTGTGTGTGTGTGTGTGCATTTGTGTGTGTGCGTGTGTGTGTGTGCGTGTGTGTGTGTGTGTGTGTGTGTGTGTGTGTGTGTGTGTGTGTGGATGAGTTAGGAGGAGGAGAGGACGAGGTTAGGAGCGGGGAGTGGGGGGGGGGGGGGGTGAAGCTTAGGGAAGATTAGTAGGCCAGAGCGGCTCCTACCCAAAGTGGGCTCAAACGAACAGACTGAAACACACACACACACACACACACACACACACACACACACACACACACAGTCGATGGATGCTCAAATTCCCTAACCAACGCAGCACGTGTCTGTATCTCTACAGGCCTGGTCGACTCCGGGTTGATACATTTGATAAAAAGCGCATCATTTAGTCTCAAAAGAAGGTGGAAACTACGACAGGCATGAATCGTCTTCGTTTGGCTCACCCTCATCGGTGACCATTGAAGAAAACTATGTTTCAGATTCTGTAGTGCTTGATGCCCTGCTCTCATGCTGTTTCAACGGCTTCAATTTGCTCTCCACGCGCCAGTGTCTGTAGTGAATTCATGCTGAAGGCTTCGGCAGTTGCAAGTTCATAGGGAATTCCAGCGGGATGGGGCCTTGTGGTGCTCTTCACGACTGTTGCTATCAGCATTGTCGTCAGTAAAGGGGTTTTGTAGATGGTGTGCCCTACGTGTGATGAACCGCACCAGGCGTCTCTCAACACCACCGTAGTGAGTCAGCAGCAGTGTGGTGTGTGATGAACCACACCAGGCGTCTCTCAACACCACCGTAGTGAGTCGGCAACAGTGCGGTGTCTACTCTCGCGGGTTGCCTCATGCCGGCGTGACGTCACTTCCTGTAGATTGGTGTTGAGGCTGCGAATCCAAGGACCTGAGGAGCGGGAATGTGACTGAGACAGTGTGGCGTAAGATGAGGTAGACAGCACACACACACACACACACACACACACACACACACACACACACACACACACACGCACGCACGCACGCACGCACGCGCGCACACTCACGCACACATACACACAAACACAAACACGAACACTTGAACGCACGAACGCACGTACACACACACACACACACACACACACACACACACACACACACACACGCACACACACAAACGCGTGCGCGCGCACACTCACGCACACATACGCACGAACGCACAGACGCACGCGCACACCACACACACACACACACACACACACACACACACACACACACACACACGCACGTACACACACACACACACACACACACACACACACACACACACACACACACACACACACACGCACGTACACACACACACACACACATACACACACACACACACACACACACACACACACACACACTGGCGACGAACGCACACACAATTCATCAATTCATTATCCTCCTCGCCACCCTCCGATCGGTTTTCATTTTCGAACGACATCATCCCCACCCACTCCCCACCTACCCGCCCATCTCTTATCCACCACCACCCCCACCCCCCTCACCACCCACTCCTGTCAAAGCTCCCAGTTCCATTCGGTAAGTCAGGGAGGGGCACAGAAGCAGCCGAAGGGATGGGCATAGAAGTGATTAATATCGTGGACGTCCCGCACCAAAGAAGCGCTCAGTGAGAATGACAGGCTTGTGTCGGCACCAACACAAGAAGAAAAAGACGGAGGAGGAGCAGGAAGAGGAGGCGGAGGAGGAGGAGGAGGAGGAGGAGGCGGAGGAAGAAAACATATATAAACGAAAAAAAAAAAAAAAAAAAAAAGAAAAATTTCGAATTTCATTACGACTGAATTCAAAACAGAATTTCATCTTCGCAGTTCGCCTCGTCCTAAATGTCTGTCTGTAGCTGGCTGTCTCTTTGTCTGTCTGTCCGTCAGACTGTTTGCGTGTCTCTATTTTGTTTCTGCATCTGTGTCTGCCTTTGAGTTTGTGTGTGATTGTGTGTGTGTGTGTGTGTGTGTGTGCGTGTGTGTGTGTGTGTGTGTGTGTGTGTGTGTGTGTGTGTGTGTGTGTGTGTGTGTGTGTCTGTCTGTCTGTCCTAGTCTCTGTCTCAGTCTTTGTCTCAACCTCACTGTGTGTGTGTCAAACTATCTGCCTGCCTGCCTGCTTGCCTGCCTGCGAGCCTACCCGCCCGTCTGTCTGACTGTCTGTCTGTCTGTCTCATCCCTCTCTCTCTCTCTTTCTCTCCCTCTCTTCCTCTCTCTCCCTCCGTCTCTCACTCATTCTTGTTCCTGTCTCCCTCCCTTCATCCCTCATTCCAATAGGGTATTAAGTTCAGTATTTCCATCTTCTTTCCCGAATGTTTTCATCTGACTCACCTAGTTTAATCAACGTCGTCGTGTTCATCTTTTGTACGCGTTCCGTACAACACAAAAGAGCCCCTCTCTTCCCAAGCTCCTCTTTGTCGACAAATGTCTCGTAAGGTTTCTATTGGTATGCCGCTCCAGACATCGCTATTCCCCGTCGTGAAAATTGTGGTTTTCAGACACGAGCACAGGTACGAGGTGCGCGCGCGCACACGCATACACGCACGCACCCAAGCACGCAAGCATGCTTGCACGCAGGCAAGCACACACACACACACACACACACACACACACACACACACAGACGCACACACACACACACACACACACACACACACACACACACACACACACCACACACACACACACACACACACGCGCGCGCGCGCGCGCGCGGTAGCATCAGGCATAATTTTTATTCAAAACTTGAAAACTGTGCCGAAGACTTCATCATATATGATCAGTTATCGCGGAACGCTGGCTTTCAGTGTTTGCTCTCAGAGTAGTTGACTTTTTAAGGTTATTAACACAGAGCCTTTTCAGAGTGCCAGCCTGCTGATAAAGAAAAATCCCACCTTGGGAAAGAAAGAAAGAAAGAAACAAGACAAAATCTACATATTTTACATCAACTAATAGCCTGGAAGCGCAACTGTTGACATCCTTGAAGCGGTTAAGACCATCCTGTGCTGAGGAAGTCAGCCTTTCGGCTTCAACTTTCCGCTCAAGTATACAGCCAGAGGAACAAAAGCCATTTGAGATTCATCAAGGTTACATTCAAAGAAACGAAAAGCTACCTGGGCAAACACATGTTGCAGGAAGGACAGCTAGATTGCAAATTAAGAAAAGAAACTGGCGTGTTACAAATTGTAACCACAGGAGAAACTGTAAGACTCTCCTAGAACGAAGGCAGTCTTAAACGAGGAAGGAAACGGTAAACGGTAAACAGAAACAAAACAAAACAAAACAAAGCAAAAAAACCCCAAACGAACAAACAACGCAACACAAAACAACACAAAACTAAACAAACAAAAACTCAACAAGGGTTCTTCGGAGTTGTGGGCGGGGTAATTGTTTCCATATGTGTGCAAGAGTTATCCGTCTTGTTTATGTCTGGAACGAAGGCAGAAGAACGGATGACAAGACAGAAAAACAATGAAAATGAAAATAAAGAAAGAAGGAAATAGAGAAAGAAAGAATGAAAGAAAGAAGAAAAAAGTTACAGGCAGAGTCAAAGAGAGTAGGAAGGGAAAGGAAAAAAAACAAGCAGAGAACTCTCAGCAGGCGGGGAAATATTTTGAAGTGAAAGAGCCCCACCACCACCACCACCACCACCACACCCACCCCCTATGTGCGCACGCGCCTTCACACACGCACACACACGCACGCATGCACGCACGCACACACACACACACACACACACACACACACACACACACACACACACACACACACACACACACACACACGCAAGCAAACATACTCACATCTCTCACCATGCACACAATCACCACCACGCACACACACACACAACACACACACACACACACACACACACACACACACACACACACACACACACACACAGATTCACACACAGGCATAGACACAAACACACACAGACACAGACACGCGCGCACGCGCATTTCTCCACACACACACACACACACACACACACCCACACCCCACAACCCTCTCTCTCTCTCTCTTGTCTGTCTGTCTCTGTCTCTCTGTCTCTGTCTCTGTCTGTCTGTCTGTCTGTCTGTCTGTCTGTCTGTCTCTCTCTCTCTCTCTCTCTCTCTCTCTCTCTCTCTCTCTCTCTCTCTCTCTCTCTCTCGTGCCCTAGTTACGCAAACAACGGTTACGTTTTCTCTTGATC